>CM060273.1:11593797-11991169 GCA_030684275.1 Acipenser oxyrinchus oxyrinchus | reverse complement strand
TGTTAAATGAGGAAGGCAGTCCCAGTGCATCCTCACTATGAGAGCCTGCTGAATGTTAAATGAGGAAGGCAGTCCTAGTGCATCTTCACTATGAGAGCCTGCTGAATGTTAAATGAGGAAGGCAGTCCCAGTGCATCTTCACTATGAGAGCCTGCTGAATGTTAAATGAGGAAGGCAGTCCTAGTGCATCTTCACTATGAGAGCCTGCTGAATGTTAAATGAGGAAGGCAGTCCCAGTGCATCTTCACTATGAGAGCCTGCTGAATGTTAAATGAGGAAGGCAGTCCCAGTGCATCTTCACTATGAGAGCCTGCTGAATGTTAAATGAGGAAGGCAGTCCCAGTGCATCTTCACTATGAGAGCCTGCTGAATGTTAAATGAGGAAGGCAGTCCCAGTGCATCTTCACTATGAGAGCCTGCTGAATGTTAAATGAGGAAGGCAGTCCCAGTGCATCTTCACTATGAGAGCCTGCTGAATGTTAAATGAGGAAGGCAGTCCCAGTGCATCTTCACTATGAGAGCCTGCTGAATGTTAAATGAGGAAGGCAGTCCCAGTGCATCTTCACTATGAGAGCCTGCTGAATGTTAAATGAGGAAGGCAGTCCCAGTGCATCTTCACTATGAGAGCCTGCTGAATGTTAAATGAGGAAGGCAGTCCCAGTGCATCTTCACTATGAGAGCCTGCTGAATGTTAAATGAGGAAGGCAGTCCCAGTGCATCTTCACTATGAGAGCCTGCTGAATGTTAAATGAGGAAGGCAGTCCCAGTGCATCTTCACTATGAGAGCCTGCTGAATGTTAAATGAGGAAGGCAGTCCCAGTGCATCTTCACTATGAGAGCCTGCTGAATGTTAAATGAGGAAGGCAGTCCCAGTGCATCTTCACTATGAGAGCCTGCTGAATGTTAAATGAGGAAGGCAGTCCCAGTGCATCTTCACTATGAGAGCCTGCTGAATGTTAAATGAGGAAGGCAGTCCCAGTGCATCTTCACTATGAGAGCCTGCTGAATGTTAAATGAGGAAGGCAGTCCTAGTGCATCTTCACTATGAGAGCCTGCTGAATGTTAAATGAGGAAGGCAGTCCCAGTGCATCTTCACTATGAGAGCCTGCTGAATGTTAAATGAGGAAGGCAGTCCCAGTGCATCTTCACTATGAGAGCCTGCTGAATGTTAAATGAGGAAGGCAGTCCCAGTGCATCTTCACTATGAGAGCCTGCTGAATGTTAAATGAGGAAGGCAGTCCCAGTGCATCTTCACTATGAGAGCCTGCTGAATGTTAAATGAGGAAGGCAGTCCCAGTGCATCTTCACTATGAGAGCCTGCTGAATGTTAAATGAGGAAGGCAGTCCCAGTGCATCTTCACTATGAGAGCCTGCTGAATGTTAAATGAGGAAGGCAGTCCCAGTGCATCTTCACTATGAGAGCCTGCTGAATGTTAAATGAGGAAGGCAGTCCCAGTGCATCTTCACTATGAGAGCCTGCTGAATGTTAAATGAGGAAGGCAGTCCCAGTGCATCTTCACTATGAGAGCCTGCTGAATGTTAAATGAGGAAGGCAGTCCCAGTGCATCTTCACTATGAGAGCCTGCTGAATGTTAAATGAGGAAGGCAGTCCCAGTGCATCTTCACTATGAGAGCCTGCTGAATGTTAAATGAGGAAGGCAGTCCCAGTGCATCTTCACTATGAGAGCCTGCTGAATGTTAAATGAGGAAGGCAGTCCTAGTGCATCTTCACTATGAGAGCCTGCTGAATGTTAAATGAGGAAGGCAGTCCCAGTGCATCTTCACTATGAGAGCCTGCTGAATGTTAAATGAGGAAGGCAGTCCCAGTGCATCTTCACTATGAGAGCCTGCTGAATGTTAAATGAGGAAGGCAGTCCCAGTGCATCTTCACTATGAGAGCCTGCTGAATGTTAAATGAGGAAGGCAGTCCCAGTGCATCTTCACTATGAGAGCCTGCTGAATGTTAAATGAGGAAGGCAGTCCCAGTGCATCTTCACTATGAGAGCCTGCTGAATGTTAAATGAGGAAGGCAGTCCCAGTGCATCTTCACTATGAGAGCCTGCTGAATGTTAAATGAGGAAGGCAGTCCCAGTGCATCTTCACTATGAGAGCCTGCTGAATGTTAAATGAGGAAGGCAGTCCCAGTGCATCTTCACTATGAGAGCCTGCTGAATGTTAAATGAGGAAGGCAGTCCCAGTGCATCTTCACTATGAGAGCCTGCTGAATGTTAAATGAGGAAGGCAGTCCCAGTGCATCTTCACTATGAGAGCCTGCTGAATGTTAAATGAGGAAGGCAGTCCCAGTGCATCTTCACTATGAGAGCCTGCTGAATGTTAAATGAGGAAGGCAGTCCCAGTGCATCTTCACTATGAGAGCCTGCTGAATGTTAAATGAGGAAGGCAGTCCCAGTGCATCTTCACTATGAGAGCCTGCTGAATGTTAAATGAGGAAGGCAGTCCCAGTGCATCTTCACTATGAGAGCCTGCTGAATGTTAAATGAGGAAGGCAGTCCCAGTGCATCTTCACTATGAGAGCCTGCTGAATGTTAAATGAGGAAGGCAGTCCCAGTGCATCTTCACTATGAGAGCCTGCTGAATGTTAAATGAGGAAGGCAGTCCCAGTGCATCTTCACTATGAGAGCCTGCTGAATGTTAAATGAGGAAGGCAGTCCCAGTGCATCTTCACTATGAGAGCCTGCTGAATGTTAAATGAGGAAGGCAGTCCCAGTGCATCTTCACTATGAGAGCCTGCTGAATGTTAAATGAGGAAGGCAGTCCCAGTGCATCTTCACTATGAGAGCCTGCTGAATGTTAAATGAGGAAGGCAGTCCCAGTGCATCTTCACTATGAGAGCCTGCTGAATGTTAAATGAGGAAGGCAGTCCCAGTGCATCTTCACTATGAGAGCCTGCTGAATGTTAAATGAGGAAGGCAGTCCCAGTGCATCTTCACTATGAGAGCCTGCTGAATGTTAAATGAGGAAGGCAGTCCCAGTGCATCTTCACTATGAGAGCCTGCTGAATGTTAAATGAGGAAGGCAGTCCCAGTGCATCTTCACTATGAGAGCCTGCTGAATGTTAAATGAGGAAGGCAGTCCCAGTGCATCTTCACTATGAGAGCCTGCTGAATGTTAAATGAGGAAGGCAGTCCCAGTGCATCTTCACTATGAGAGCCTGCTGAATGTTAAATGAGGAAGGCAGTCCCAGTGCATCTTCACTATGAGAGCCTGCTGAATGTTAAATGAGGAAGGCAGTCCCAGTGCATCTTCACTATGAGAGCCTGCTGAATGTTAAATGAGGAAGGCAGTCCCAGTGCATCTTCACTATGAGAGCCTGCTGAATGTTAAATGAGGAAGGCAGTCCTAGTGCATCTTCACTATGAGAGCCTGCTGAATGTTAAATGAGGAAGGCAGTCCCAGTGCATCTTCACTATGAGAGCCTGCTGAATGTTAAATGAGGAAGGCAGTCCCAGTGCATCTTCACTATGAGAGCCTGCTGAATGTTAAATGAGGAAGGCAGTCCCAGTGCATCTTCACTATGAGAGCCTGCTGAATGTTAAATGAGGAAGGCAGTCCCAGTGCATCTTCACTATGAGAGCCTGCTGAATGTTAAATGAGGAAGGCAGTCCCAGTGCATCTTCACTATGAGAGCCTGCTGAATGTTAAATGAGGAAGGCAGTCCCAGTGCATCTTCACTATGAGAGCCTGCTGAATGTTAAATGAGGAAGGCAGTCCCAGTGCATCTTCACTATGAGAGCCTGCTGAATGTTAAATGAGGAAGGCAGTCCCAGTGCATCTTCACTATGAGAGCCTGCTGAATGTTAAATGAGGAAGGCAGTCCCAGTGCATCTTCACTATGAGAGCCTGCTGAATGTTAAATGAGGAAGGCAGTCCCAGTGCATCTTCACTATGAGAGCCTGCTGAATGTTAAATGAGGAAGGCAGTCCCAGTGCATCTTCACTATGAGAGCCTGCTGAATGTTAAATGAGGAAGGCAGTCCCAGTGCATCTTCACTATGAGAGCCTGCTGAATGTTAAATGAGGAAGGCAGTCCTAGTGCATCTTCACTATGAGAGCCTGCTGAATGTTAAATGAGGAAGGCAGTCCCAGTGCATCTTCACTATGAGAGCCTGCTGAATGTTAAATGAGGAAGGCAGTCCCAGTGCATCTTCACTATGAGAGCCTGCTGAATGTTAAATGAGGAAGGCAGTCCCAGTGCATCTTCACTATGAGAGCCTGCTGAATGTTAAATGAGGAAGGCAGTCCCAGTGCATCTTCACTATGAGAGCCTGCTGAATGTTAAATGAGGAAGGCAGTCCCAGTGCATCTTCACTATGAGAGCCTGCTGAATGTTAAATGAGGAAGGCAGTCCCAGTGCATCTTCACTATGAGAGCCTGCTGAATGTTAAATGAGGAAGGCAGTCCCAGTGCATCTTCACTATGAGAGCCTGCTGAATGTTAAATGAGGAAGGCAGTCCCAGTGCATCTTCACTATGAGAGCCTGCTGAATGTTAAATGAGGAAGGCAGTCCCAGTGCATCTTCACTATGAGAGCCTGCTGAATGTTAAATGAGGAAGGCAGTCCCAGTGCATCTTCACTATGAGAGCCTGCTGAATGTTAAATGAGGAAGGCAGTCCCAGTGCATCTTCACTATGAGAGCCTGCTGAATGTTAAATGAGGAAGGCAGTCCCAGTGCATCTTCACTATGAGAGCCTGCTGAATGTTAAATGAGGAAGGCAGTCCCAGTGCATCTTCACTATGAGAGCCTGCTGAATGTTAAATGAGGAAGGCAGTCCCAGTGCATCTTCACTATGAGAGCCTGCTGAATGTTAAATGAGGAAGGCAGTCCCAGTGCATCTTCACTATGAGAGCCTGCTGAATGTTAAATGAGGAAGGCAGTCCCAGTGCATCTTCACTATGAGAGCCTGCTGAATGTTAAATGAGGAAGGCAGTCCCAGTGCATCTTCACTATGAGAGCCTGCTGAATGTTAAATGAGGAAGGCAGTCCCAGTGCATCTTCACTATGAGAGCCTGCTGAATGTTAAATGAGGAAGGCAGTCCCAGTGCATCTTCACTATGAGAGCCTGCTGAATGTTAAATGAGGAAGGCAGTCCCAGTGCATCTTCACTATGAGAGCCTGCTGAATGTTAAATGAGGAAGGCAGTCCCAGTGCATCTTCACTATGAGAGCCTGCTGAATGTTAAATGAGGAAGGCAGTCCCAGTGCATCTTCACTATGAGAGCCTGCTGAATGTTAAATGAGGAAGGCAGTCCCAGTGCATCTTCACTATGAGAGCCTGCTGAATGTTAAATGAGGAAGGCAGTCCCAGTGCATCTTCACTATGAGAGCCTGCTGAATGTTAAATGAGGAAGGCAGTCCCAGTGCATCTTCACTATGAGAGCCTGCTGAATGTTAAATGAGGAAGGCAGTCCCAGTGCATCTTCACTATGAGAGCCTGCTGAATGTTAAATGAGGAAGGCAGTCCCAGTGCATCTTCACTATGAGAGCCTGCTGAATGTTAAATGAGGAAGGCAGTCCCAGTGCATCTTCACTATGAGAGCCTGCTGAATGTTAAATGAGGAAGGCAGTCCCAGTGCATCTTCACTATGAGAGCCTGCTGAATGTTAAATGAGGAAGGCAGTCCCAGTGCATCTTCACTATGAGAGCCTGCTGAATGTTAAATGAGGAAGGCAGTCCCAGTGCATCTTCACTATGAGAGCCTGCTGAATGTTAAATGAGGAAGGCAGTCCCAGTGCATCTTCACTATGAGAGCCTGCTGAATGTTAAATGAGGAAGGCAGTCCCAGTGCATCTTCACTATGAGAGCCTGCTGAATGTTAAATGAGGAAGGCAGTCCCAGTGCATCTTCACTATGAGAGCCTGCTGAATGTTAAATGAGGAAGGCAGTCCCAGTGCATCTTCACTATGAGAGCCTGCTGAATGTTAAATGAGGAAGGCAGTCCCAGTGCATCTTCACTATGAGAGCCTGCTGAATGTTAAATGAGGAAGGCAGTCCCAGTGCATCTTCACTATGAGAGCCTGCTGAATGTTAAATGAGGAAGGCAGTCCCAGTGCATCTTCACTATGAGAGCCTGCTGAATGTTAAATGAGGAAGGCAGTCCCAGTGCATCTTCACTATGAGAGCCTGCTGAATGTTAAATGAGGAAGGCAGTCCCAGTGCATCTTCACTATGAGAGCCTGCTGAATGTTAAATGAGGAAGGCAGTCCCAGTGCATCTTCACTATGAGAGCCTGCTGAATGTTAAATGAGGAAGGCAGTCCCAGTGCATCTTCACTATGAGAGCCTGCTGAATGTTAAATGAGGAAGGCAGTCCCAGTGCATCTTCACTATGAGAGCCTGCTGAATGTTAAATGAGGAAGGCAGTCCCAGTGCATCTTCACTATGAGAGCCTGCTGAATGTTAAATGAGGAAGGCAGTCCCAGTGCATCTTCACTATGAGAGCCTGCTGAATGTTAAATGAGGAAGGCAGTCCCAGTGCATCTTCACTATGAGAGCCTGCTGAATGTTAAATGAGGAAGGCAGTCCCAGTGCATCTTCACTATGAGAGCCTGCTGAATGTTAAATGAGGAAGGCAGTCCCAGTGCATCTTCACTATGAGAGCCTGCTGAATGTTAAATGAGGAAGGCAGTCCCAGTGCATCTTCACTATGAGAGCCTGCTGAATGTTAAATGAGGAAGGCAGTCCCAGTGCATCTTCACTATGAGAGCCTGCTGAATGTTAAATGAGGAAGGCAGTCCCAGTGCATCTTCACTATGAGAGCCTGCTGAATGTTAAATGAGGAAGGCAGTCCCAGTGCATCTTCACTATGAGAGCCTGCTGAATGTTAAATGAGGAAGGCAGTCCCAGTGCATCTTCACTATGAGAGCCTGCTGAATGTTAAATGAGGAAGGCAGTCCCAGTGCATCTTCACTATGAGAGCCTGCTGAATGTTAAATGAGGAAGGCAGTCCCAGTGCATCTTCACTATGAGAGCCTGCTGAATGTTAAATGAGGAAGGCAGTCCCAGTGCATCTTCACTATGAGAGCCTGCTGAATGTTAAATGAGGAAGGCAGTCCCAGTGCATCTTCACTATGAGAGCCTGCTGAATGTTAAATGAGGAAGGCAGTCCCAGTGCATCTTCACTATGAGAGCCTGCTGAATGTTAAATGAGGAAGGCAGTCCCAGTGCATCTTCACTATGAGAGCCTGCTGAATGTTAAATGAGGAAGGCAGTCCTAGTGCATCTTCACTATGAGAGCCTGCTGAATGTTAAATGAGGAAGGCAGTCCCAGTGCATCTTCACTATGAGAGCCTGCTGAATGTTAAATGAGGAAGGCAGTCCCAGTGCATCTTCACTATGAGAGCCTGCTGAATGTTAAATGAGGAAGGCAGTCCTAGTGCATCTTCACTATGAGAGCCTGCTGAATGTTAAATGAGGAAGGCAGTCCCAGTGCATCTTCACTATGAGAGCCTGCTGAATGTTAAATGAGGAAGGCAGTCCCAGTGCATCTTCACTATGAGAGCCTGCTGAATGTTAAATGAGGAAGGCAGTCCCAGTGCATCTTCACTATGAGAGCCTGCTGAATGTTAAATGAGGAAGGCAGTCCCAGTGCATCTTCACTATGAGAGCCTGCTGAATGTTAAATGAGGAAGGCAGTCCTAGTGCATCTTCACTATGAGAGCCTGCTGAATGTTAAATGAGGAAGGCAGTCCCAGTGCATCTTCACTATGAGAGCCTGCTGAATGTTAAATGAGGAAGGCAGTCCCAGTGCATCTTCACTATGAGAGCCTGCTGAATGTTAAATGAGGAAGGCAGTCCCAGTGCATCTTCACTATGAGAGCCTGCTGAATGTTAAATGAGGAAGGCAGTCCTAGTGCATCTTCACTATGAGAGCCTGCTGAATGTTAAATGAGGAAGGCAGTCCCAGTGCATCTTCACTATGAGAGCCTGCTGAATGTTAAATGAGGAAGGCAGTCCTAGTGCATCTTCACTATGAGAGCCTGCTGAATGTTAAATGAGGAAGGCAGTCCCAGTGCATCTTCACTATGAGAGCCTGCTGAATGTTAAATGAGGAAGGCAGTCCCAGTGCATCTTCACTATGAGAGCCTGCTGAATGTTAAATGAGGAAGGCAGTCCCAGTGCATCTTCACTATGAGAGCCTGCTGAATGTTAAATGAGGAAGGCAGTCCTAGTGCATCTTCACTATGAGAGCCTGCTGAATGTTAAATGAGGAAGGCAGTCCTAGTGCATCTTCACTATGAGAGCCTGCTGAATGTTAAATGAGGAAGGCAGTCCTAGTGCATCTTCACTATGAGAGCCTGCTGAATGTTAAATGAGGAAGGCAGTCCTAGTGCATCTTCACTATGAGAGCCTGCTGAATGTTAAATGAGGAAGGCAGTCCCAGTGCATCCTCACTATGAGAGCCTGCTGAATGTTAAATGAGGAAGGCAGTCCCAGTGCATCTTCACTATGAGAGCCTGCTGAATGTTAAATGAGGAAGGCAGTCCTAGTGCATCTTCACTATGAGAGCCTGCTGAATGTTAAATGAGGAAGGCAGTCCCAGTGCATCCTCACTATGAGAGCCTGCTGAATGTTAAATGAGGAAGGCAGTCCCAGTGCATCTTCACTATGAGAGCCTGCTGAATGTTAAATGAGGAAGGCAGTCCTAGTGCATCTTCACTATGAGAGCCTGCTGAATGTTAAATGAGGAAGGCAGTCCCAGTGCATCTTCTCATGAGAGCCTGCTGAATGTTAAATGAGGAAGGCAGTCCTAGTGCATCTTCACTATGAGAGCCTGCTGAATGTTAAATGAGGAAGGCAGTCCTAGTGCATCTTCACTATGAGAGCCTGCTGAATGTTAAATGAGGAAGGCAGTCCCAGTGCATCCTCACTATGAGAGCCTGCTGAATGTTAAATGAGGAAGGCAGTCCCAGTGCATCTTCTCATGAGAGCCTGCTGAATGTTAAATGAGGAAGGCAGTCCTAGTGCATCTTCACTATGAGAGCCTGCTGAATGTTAAATGAGGAAGGCAGTCCCAGTGCATCTTCACTATGAGAGCCTGCTGAATGTTAAATGAGGAAGGCAGTCCCAGTGCATCCTCAGAGAGCCTGCTGAATGTTAAATGAGGAAGGCAGTCCTAGTGCATCTTCACTATGAGAGCCTGCTGAATGTTAAATGAGGAAGGCAGTCCTAGTGCATCTTCACTATGAGAGCCTGCTGAATGTTAAATGAGGAAGGCAGTCCTAGTGCATCTTCACTATGAGAGCCTGCTGAATGTTAAATGAGGAAGGCAGTCCCATTGCATCCTCAGAGAGCCTGCTGAATGTTAAATGAGGAAGGCAGTCCCAGTGCATCTTCACTATGAGCGCCTGCTGAATGTTAAATGAGGAAGGCAGTCCTAGTGCATCCTCAGAGAGCCTGCTGAATGTTAAATGAGGAAGGCAGTCCTAGTGCATCTTCACTATGAGAGCCTGCTGAATGTTAAATGAGGAAGGCAGTCCTAGTGCATCTTCACTATGAGAGCCTGCTGAATGTTAAATGAGGAAGGCAGTCCCAGTGCATCCTCAGAGAGCCTGCTGAATGTTAAATGAGGAAGGCAGTCCCAGTGCATCCTCAGAGAGCCTGCTGAATGTTAAATGAGGAAGGCAGTCCTAGTGCATCTTCACTATGAGAGCCTGCTGAATGTTAAATGAGGAAGGCAGTCCTAGTGCATCTTCACTATGAGAGCCTGCTGAATGTTAAATGAGGAAGGCAGTCCCATTGCATCCTCAGAGAGCCTGCTGAATGTTAAATGAGGAAGGCAGTCCCAGTGCATCTTCACTATGAGAGCCTGCTGAATGTTAAATGAGGAAGGCAGTCCTAGTGCATCTTCACTATGAGAGCCTGCTGAATGTTAAATGAGGAAGGCAGTCCCATTGCATCCTCAGAGAGCCTGCTGAATGTTAAATGAGGAAGGCAGTCCCAGTGCATCTTCACTATGAGAGCCTGCTGAATGTTAAATGAGGAAGGCAGTCCTAGTGCATCTTCACTATGAGAGCCTGCTGAATGTTAAATGAGGAAGGCAGTCCCATTGCATCCTCAGAGAGCCTGCTGAATGTTAAATGAGGAAGGCAGTCCCAGTGCATCCTCAGAGAGTCTGCTGAATGTTAAATGAGGAAGGCAGTCCTAGTGCATCTTCACTATGAGAGCCTGCTGAATGTTAAATGAGGAAGGCAGTCCTAGTGCATCTTCAGTATGAGAGCCTGCTGAATGTTAAATGAGGAAGGCAGTCCCAGTGCATCTTCACTATGAGAGCCTGCTGAATGTTAAATGAGGAAGGCAGTCCTAGTGCATCTTCACTATGAGAGCCTGCTGAATGTTAAATGAGGAAGGCAGTCCTAGTGCATCTTCACTATGAGAGCCTGCTGAATGTTAAATGAGGAAGGCAGTCCTAGTGCATCTTCACTATGAGAGCCTGCTGAATGTTAAATGAGGAAGGCAGTCCCAGTACATCCTCAGAGAGCCTGCTGAATGTTAAATGAGGAAGGCAGTCCCAGTGCATCCTCAGAGAGCCTGCTGAATGTTAAATGAGGAAGGCAGTCCTAGTGCATCTTCACTATGAGAGCCTGCTGAATGTTAAATGAGGAAGGCAGTCCTAGTGCATCTTCACTATGAGAGCCTGCTGAATGTTAAATGAGGAAGGCAGTCCCATTGCATCCTCAGAGAGCCTGCTGAATGTTAAATGAGGAAGGCAGTCCCAGTGCATCTTCACTATGAGAGCCTGCTGAATGTTAAATGAGGAAGGCAGTCCTAGTGCATCTTCACTATGAGAGCCTGCTGAATCTTAAATGAGGAAGGCAGTCCCATTGCATCCTCAGAGAGCCTGCTGAATGTTAAATGAGGAAGGCAGTCCCAGTGCATCCTCAGAGAGTCTGCTGAATGTTAAATGAGGAAGGCAGTCCTAGTGCATCTTCACTATGAGAGCCTGCTGAATGTTAAATGAGGAAGGCAGTCCTAGTGCATCTTCACTATGAGAGCCTGCTGAATGTTAAATGAGAAGGCAGTCCTAGTGCATCTTCACTATGAGAGCCTGCTGAATGTTAAATGAGGAAGGCACCCATTGCATCCTCAGAGAGCCTGCTGAATGTTAAATGAGGAAGGCAGTCCCAGTGCATCCTCAGAGAGTCTGCTGAATGTTAAATGAGGAAGGCAGTCCTAGTGCATCTTCACTATGAGAGCCTGCTGAATGTTAAATGAGGAAGGCAGTCCCATTGCATCCTCAGAGAGCCTGCTGAATGTTAAATGAGGAAGGCAGTCCCAGTGCATCCTCAGAGAGTCTGCTGAATGCTAAATGAGGAAGACAGTCCTAGTGCATCTTCACTATGAGAGCCTGCTGAATGTTAAATGAGGAAGGCAGTCCCAGTGCATCTTCACTATGAGAGCCTGCTGAATGTTAAATGAGGAAGGCAGTCCTAGTGCATCTTCACTATGAGAGCCTGCTGAATGTTAAATGAGGAAGGCAGTCCTAGTGCATCTTCACTATGAGAGCCTGCTGAATGTTAAATGAGGAAGGCAGTCCTAGTGCATCTTCACTATGAGAGCCTACTGAATGTTAAATGAGGAAGGCAGTCCTAGTGCATCTTCACTATGAGAGCCTGCTGAATGTTAAATGAGGAAGGCAGTCCCAGTACATCCTCAGAGAGCCTGCTGAATGTTAAATGAGGAAGGCAGTCCCAGTGCATCCTCAGAGAGCCTGCTGAATGTTAAATGAGGAAGGCAGTCCTAGTGCATCTTCACTATGAGAGCCTGCTGAATGTTAAATGAGGAAGGC
Organism: Acipenser oxyrinchus oxyrinchus; assembly: GCA_030684275.1. Classification (NCBI taxonomy): domain Eukaryota; kingdom Metazoa; phylum Chordata; class Actinopteri; order Acipenseriformes; family Acipenseridae; genus Acipenser; species Acipenser oxyrinchus. The sequence continues at coordinate 11,979,365 of CM060273.1, read as the reverse complement.
AGTCCTAGTGCATCTTCACTATGAGAGCCTGCTGAATGTTAAATGAGGAAGGCAGTCCCATTGCATCCTCAGAGAGCCTGCTGAATGTTAAATGAGGAAGGCAGTCCCAGTGCATCTTCACTATGAGAGCCTGCTGAATGTTAAATGAGGAAGGCAGTCCTAGTGCATCTTCACTATGAGAGCCTGCTGAATCTTAAATGAGGAAGGCAGTCCCATTGCATCCTCAGAGAGCCTGCTGAATGTTAAACGAGGAAGGCAGTCCCAGTGCATCTTCACTATGAGCCTGCTGAATGTTAAATGAGGAAGGCAGTCCCAGTGCATCCTCAGAGAGTCTGCTGAATGTTAAATGAGGAAGGCAGTCCTAGTGCATCTTCACTATGAGAGCCTGCTGAATGTTAAATGAGGAAGGCAGTCCTAGTGCATCTTCACTATGAGAGCCTGCTGAATGTTAAATGAGGAAGGCAGTCCTAGTGCATCTTCACTATGAGAGCCTGCTGAATGTTAAATGAGGAAGGCAGTCCTAGTGCATCTTCACTATGAGAGCCTGCTGAATGTTAAATGAGGAAGGCAGTCCCATTGCATCCTCAGAGAGCCTGCTGAATGTTAAATGAGGAAGGCAGTCCCAGTGCATCTTCACTATGAGAGCCTGCTGAATGTTAAATGAGGAAGGCAGTCCTAGTGCATCTTCACTATGAGAGCCTGCTGAATCTTAAATGAGGAAGGCAGTCCCATTGCATCCTCAGAGAGCCTGCTGAATGTTAAATGAGGAAGGCAGTCCCAGTGCATCTTCACTATGAGAGCCTGCTGAATGTTAAATGAGGAAGGCAGTCCTAGTGCATCTTCACTATGAGAGCCTGCTGAATGTTAAATGAGGAAGGCAGTTCCAGTGCATCCTCAGAGAGCCTGCTGAATGTTAAATGAGGAAGGCAGTCCTAGTGCATCTTCACTATGAGAGCCTGCTGAATGTTAAATGAGAAGGCAGTCCTAGTGCATCTTCACTATGAGAGCCTGCTGAATGTTAAATGAGGAAGGCACCCATTGCATCCTCAGAGAGCCTGCTGAATTTTAAATGAGGAAGGCAGTCCCAGTGCATCCTCAGAGAGTCTGCTGAATGTTAAATGAGGAAGGCAGTCCTAGTGCATCTTCACTATGAGAGCCTGCTGAATGTTAAATGAGGAAGGCAGTCCCATTGCATCCTCAGAGAGCCTGCTGAATGTTAAATGAGGAAGGCAGTCCCAGTGCATCCTCAGAGAGTCTGCTGAATGCTAAATGAGGAAGGCAGTCCTAGTGCATCTTCACTATGAGAGCCTGCTGAATGTTAAATGAGGAAGGCAGTCCTAGTGCATCTTCACTATGAGAGCCTGCTGAATGTTAAATGAGAAGGCAGTCCTAGTGCATCTTCACTATGAGAGCCTGCTGAATCTTAAATGAGGAAGGCAGTCCCATTGCATCCTCAGAGAGCCTGCTGAATGTTAAACGAGGAAGGCAGTCCCAGTGCATCTTCACTATGAGCGCCTGCTGAATGTTAAATGAGGAAGGCAGTCCTAGTGCATCTTCACTATGAGAGCCTGCTGAATGTTAAATGAGGAAGGCAGTCCTAGTGCATCTTCACTATGAGAGCCTGCTGAATGTTAAATGAGGAAGGCAGTCCTAGTGCATCTTCACTATGAGAGCCTGCTGAATGTTAAATGAGGAAGGCAGTCCCACTGAATCTTCAGATATTGTGCTGCTGCATAGATTGATTCAGTCAATGTGCTCTCTAGCACCACAGTAGTACACACCGCTGTCTTCAATGTGCGCAGTCTTTATCTCCAGAGAGAATTTGTTATTAGAGTCGTCTATCTCTGCTACGAAGCGCTCTTTAAATCGTATGCCATAATCCTTTCCTTCCCTGCTAATATATTCCGGAGACTGCCCGTCTCGCTGTCTGTACCAGTACATGACGTTGCTCCCCATTTCCCCGTCTTTCAGAATGCATCGGAATCTCACGCTATTCCCCTCTTTGGTGATCTCAGATGGAGGCGACTGAATGACAACTGGGTTCCCAAACACGTCTGCAAAATCATTCATTGAACACATGAAGAAAAAAAGAGCAAAAGGAAAAACATTATCAACTGCATGTGTAATACAAAATGGTGCTTGAAACAATGTCCTACAAGTATCATAGAATCAACAAAATGCAAACATTTCGTTATTTCACTTGGGGTGCATCACTTCTCATACTAGTTAAGCATAAGCCTTTGAAATGATGAAAATATACAAACAAAGTTTGATTACATGCAATACTGGTGAATAGGAGTATGATGAAACGATGCCTCATTTTCTCTCGCTGGTCTGCAGTATGCGCGGCTCCTGTCGTTTGCTTTCTGCAAATTCTGGGTGCTTTTCACAGAGATCATTCTGCGCAGATTATGTGCAGCATCTGAACAATTTAGCCAATGGGTGCGTTCACAGAGATCATTCTTAGAAGATCATTGGCTAAATTGGTCAGATTCTGCACAGAATATGCGCAGGATGATCTCAGTGAACGCACCCTCTGACAACAGATGAATGGTTTCGTCTCTTTTCAGTGACGTAACCATACCCAACCTTTAGACTTGTCAGTCCCATAGCAGTTAGATATGATGCAATTCATTGTGCACTATCCTGTAGCATCAAGATTCATGGGTACCTACGAAGGACAATAAAAGTGTCGCTTGCACCCCAGAATGAATTAAATTAGCATAGCTGTGAATGTGAGCCACAAGCGTTACACAAATACAAGAAAAAACAAACACCAGCACACCATATGAGAGCGCTTTGTACTATCCATGTATTATTTACTAAACATCTATTTATATGCATATTATACACATGCATGTGTAATATATACATAGTTTCATACAGAAGGGGAATACTACTACGACTATTACTACTACTACTACTACTACTACTACTAATAATAATAATAATAATAATAATAATAATAATAATAATAATAATAATAATAATAAGTACCTGAGTCTGAATTCTGCAGGGAAAGAGCAAGGCTTTCTTCTATAGAATGCTGTTAATTGTTTTGTTATTAAGGACCCAGTATACCGGTAGCCCACACGAGTTCAACACGTTTCTGAGTAGATTTTGATCCACCAGGACATGTTTGTAAAGTTTTTTTTGTTTTTATAATTTTATTTTATTGATTTGATTAGTGCATTTTTTATGTTGTCTGCCATTTTATCGTTGATTTGTGTCACGTTATGTTGGTTTCTCCACCCGCTTCCCTTTGTCTGCCTGATTGGGCACCGACTAATTGAATTATTGATCAAGTTACGCACTTGAATATAAATATCACATGTTTTTACAGCCTACAAGGCACTCTCGTGTCTGTATGCAGTGTTTGGAGGGTGGAACGCCAAGTAAGAGAGCGTAAAACGGACCCGTAAATGGAGCATCCCGATTAAGTATTGGGCTGGTGTGCCAGTCCTGAATAATGAACGTGAGCGGCTTGAGTGTTTTACCTGGAGGTAGCCGACAGGAATTTAGGGAGTGAAGCAGAATAGGCTATACTGTGATGTTTCTCTCTCTCTCCGTCTATAGCTCTGTTTTTTTCCCTGCACGGATATTGTGTGTGTGTGTGTGTGTGCGCGTATAGACATTTTGTTTCACTTTCATGAAAGTGTGTCCTCCCCTTTTATTCGCTGGGTAGCGACGCTATTGTACTGGCACATTGTTTTAATACATGACCTCCATTGACGTGATCCTTGTTTACCCGTTTGAAATCTAATTACTTGCTGTTCCTGTGATTTGAGGAGGTGTTACATACTGGCAAGATGCTTGAATGAATACATTAAAAAATTCATGTTTTCCTTGCTTCTGCTGTTTGTCTTTTTTCAGTAAACGTTGGTCTGATTTGTGGAAATTGTAACTTGTTTATTTTCAGTATGTAAAACATCCCCGCGTTAATCTTTTCCTTAAATGTCAGCAGTTTGATTTGACGCTGCACATCTCGTCCAATAAACACAGTGCTACAGTGATTTACTGCTTCGGATATAAATTACATGAAATGGTAACATATGTTTCAACAATTCTTTAGTGTTACAAGATGACGAATGTAGCAACATCCGCTACCACACATACACTCGCTTCCCTGCACTAATTCTTTCCCGTATGATTTGTTAAACTCTTCCGCTGCAGAAATGTTAGGATGGTTGTTTATTAACACAGTTCCGGTGTCGTCTTAATTTGTGGATTTATTTTACTTATCTGTGTCACTGTTTTGGAAGAACGATGAGATTGAAGGTATGAAATGTAGGCTATATATTTATTTTTTTTCTCGCCCTCGCTGTTAAAGTGGGTGGGCAGAGCCACCCTGTTTAAAAAGCGCGTGGGCAGTGGACTGTTGGCCCACCTGTCTCCGGCGTCTATGCTTTTATATACAGATTACTGTTTCATTACGTTTTGAACAAGTTGGAAGATGACGTAATGAAGTCTACATGTGGGAAGATGGATACACACTTAAGTTTTTTCTATCTTCCACATGCTCCCCTACAAGTTATAATGATGGCGATGATGACAGAAGGACATTTATATTTGAGTGATTTCATTTCATTGGATTTTTTTTTTTTTAATAATTCATTATAACACAATAATACAATCTGATCCTGGATATGAAGCCTGCCATATTGTGCGGAGTGTGTGGCACGCGCAGGACTGCCGTATTGTGCAGAGTGTGTGGTGGTTGGCCTTTTGCAGTTATTTAGCTGTACACTAATCTATATATATAATGTTTTAACAGTCATGTGCTTTCTAATATGTTGATGACAAAATATGTTACTAAAAATCGGCGATTTCAATCAATCCTTGATTTAACCAGACAATTGAACTAAAAACAAATGTGTATTTGGGATAGTTCTGAAAGCAATTTTCACTTAAGAATACGCCTTTATAGATTGCGACCCTAAGCAGTTTGATTGCTTGCAATATTGCCGATGAGTGCAATTAAATGAGGTAAAATATTGTCCAATTAAAATATTCATCCAGTCTGGATTTCCTGATTGAGATCAGTCGTTGAATGGGACGTTATCAAGCAAAAATCATTCTATAGGAATGGCCCAGTAGGTACCTACTAACCCTAAATCTACCCCCTGCTCCTAAACCTAATGTCTACAGCTAACCTAATCTCTACCCCTAAACGGAACTCTGTTACTATTAAAGTTTTTTTTTTTTTACTATTTAACACCGCTTTTTAGCGCCCTCTAGCGGCTACTACACCCGACGTCCATATAGCGCTTGTTGGGGAACTACTGGACCATTCCTATGGGATGATTTTGCTTGATAACGTACCATTCAATCGATTTCTTGTATGTCTCTCTGAGTTTTCTGTTAATTGTACAGCTTTTTAGTGTGAGAAGCGATTTACCGACCCCTCCGTCGTACTATGTTTTAGACGCGCACTTCATATAGCGCGAGGAATGTGTGAAAACCCAGCCCATGTTAATTATTATTAGAATAACTTCTAATGTTTAGAATTGCCCTTTTATGACTTTCAAGCGTTACGCATGAAAACGGTTATGGATTTGTTTTACATAGAAAAACACTACCTCTATAAATACAGACATTAAATAAATAATTAAAACACATACAGTTGCAATATTAGTGGAGAGTGTAACACAACTTGCCCTCACTTTACTCCCCCTCCCCTCCTTGTTCATCATGGGTTTCCACGCAGTTTAGAAAGGCAGTTCTGTCTCCGCTGTCATGACTTATGTGATGCAGCACGCACATACCTCACGCTATAGGAAGTGTGCCTGAAGCATCCTTCAACACAACCTTAACCCTTTGTAGAAACCCAGGTCAAGAAAGCTGCACGATATCAGTACAAGGCCAAATTGGAACACAGACAGAAATATTTACATACCTATATTAATATTAATTAGGTTATTTGCATATGGATTGAGAATTTCTCTGGCTAAAAGAAAACTACATGGAAACCCACACTAACCGAAAGGTACTGCCAAAATAGCGTGAGAAAAAGGTGACACTTTTTTTTTCTGTGGAAACTGGGGCTATGTTACTTTCGGAGTTTGATTTGAACATGTTAGGCATCTTCCTTTTTGATCCTTTGAAGTTGATCTATTTTCTCCCGTGCTATTTGTAATTTACTGACATTTTACTGGCACACTGTGTTATAGGAAAGATTATTTAAAAACGTTTCTTATTCCAGACACTTTTGTTGTGTTATTTTTGGAGTGTATGAACGTTTTGCACCGGGTTGCATTTCTTGTATGGCTGTGTACAGCAATCGTGTCACAGTGCACGAGCTCCACAGTAGTACACGCCGCTGTCTTCAATTTCTGAGGACTTGATCTGCAGGGAGAATTTGTTATTGGAGCTCTCCACCTTTGCAAAAAAACGCTCCTTGAATTTGTCTCCATAAACATCGCCTTCCCTGTAAATGAATTCTGGAGATAATCTGGGTTTTTGCCGGTACCAGTACATATAGTAGCTCCCCATGTTCCCGTCTTTAAGACTGCATTCAAGGGAAGCCGATGCACCCTGATGTATAGTGACTGTGGGAGGGAATTGGTTGATAAGTTGATTAGTGTTTACACCTGAAATAGAAAACACGAATCAATGAATGTGTGGATACAAAAACAAACACAAATTAATGAAATATAATACTACAACATAATTAAAATAAGCACTACGTAAATAATACATTATAATATTACATTTAACAAATGCAACAGAGATGATAATGGCGAGTATCATTTTTTCCCCGGGAAAACTGTATGATACACTTCTGTGGTGCATCTCTGCTTTGTATTCTAACACCTTAAATATAATGACGTGAGCTTGAACCGCCTCTAAGTGACATCGACTCTTCCTTTTCATTCATGTCTAAGGCTATTGCATAGGTATTTTTATTTAATGTCAAATATGAATTAGCATGTATACATGTACTGTTGTTGTTGTGATTGTGGTAATGTACAAACCGCAAAGTGTTATTGTATAAACTCAGATGCCAGTAATTCAGTTTAATATAAAAACGAGTTTGAAACAAAAGGCCACCTAGCTTAGTTTTTATACTATAAAAACAAAAACAAAACACAAATAAACCATTGTTGATGAGGCTGAGAGTTCCGCCTCCTCTCTCCGGTTCTCGTTTAACACGAGTGAGTTTGTAGTAAAAATGCTTTCTGCAAACAGCACAGGGTCGAGTATTTTCTGCAAACAGATACACGGGCGAGTATTTTATGCAGAGAGCACCCGTGAGCAGTTTTTTGGAAAGTAGAAACAATTATGCAATAAACTACCGAGTTGTTTGGTTTTGTTGTAAAATTAGTGGATTTTTGTATTTTTTTTTTTTTTAAGCAATAGGATCAAACGAATACAACATTCAGATATTGGCAGAGTAAATCTTAAATCCATATTAATCATAGGTGTGCATTTGTATTACAACAATACAATGAAATATAATTTCAATGAACATATTATTGATTACTATTATAAGATTATCATTTAGTGGGAAATGTTGGTGAGTAGGGAAGCCTATTAGATTTACTACCAGTATTTTAAAAATGTACTCTACTAAACATTTGACTGGATAACTTTTATAGCATTAACCTAAAATGCAGGTATGTTAGCTCCCTCAAGCCCCTTTCACATTGGCACTTCTACCCGGGTCTGGAACGGGGTCCTAGCTACCCGGGTCACAATCCTGCGTAGTGTGAAACCACGCACCTGGGTCATACCCGGGTCCCAGCGACCCACCTCAGGATGTGGGTTGATACACTTTGACCCGGGTTGAGCGAGACAAAATGCATGACGGCCGATGAAATAACAAACAGCCACACCTGTGTGAAGGTTTCACTTCAGCAAGCAATGTTTTTGTTTATTCAGTTTAGCCATATTTTTGTTGCTTGAGACACACCTTGAGCCAGATTGCAGCAGGGATGAAGAAACATTTGCTCTAATCAACATTTGGGCCGACGGTTCAATCCAGAGAAGCTTGGATAGAAGCGTTGGTAACAAGCTGCTTCCAGGGTATTGATACGCATATTGTGTTCTTGTGTCTGTCACCCAGGTTAACCCTGCTTCATCAAATCAGTGTGAAATCGCATTGACAACCTGCATGACACCGGGTCCTGACCTGGGTAGGCTCTGACCTGGGTAGAGCATGCCAGTGTGAAAGGGGCTTTAGTAGACTTTAAGGATCTGAATTGCTGAATCTACGGTAATGAAGGAAAACTTGTGTATTATATATGTATGTGTATAATAGATTTATAATAAATATGTATGCAGTCAAAAAATGTTTAGCAAATAATACAAGGATATTTCTTATGGAATATATATTTTATTTATTTATTCATTTATTTAGTATTTGTGTAACACTATGTCTCCTCCTTTTATATTTTTTGGTTGCCAAATGAGGCTGGCTGCAGTTTTGAAGACTGAGGGAAAGGAGCCAGAGAGCAGAGGTGTTAATAAGGAAGGAGATTAGAGGAAGAAGAGCAGGGACGATGGATTGGAAGACATCAGCAGTGAGTAGTTTTATAATATTGAAAACCCAGAATCTAATTAGAATACATTTCAACTCATGTTGTCTTACAGGCAGATAGTGCCCTTGTTTTATTTTTTTAACAGGCGTTCATAACACTTGTTAATATATATTCAACATGACAGTGCCACCTCAAACACTGCCTAGGGCGCTCGGTGGGGGGGGGGGCACAACTTAATTAGAGTCTCCAACCATCATGGAACACCCTATATATTTGTACATGTTATCGCTGTACATGTTATCACTGTACAACCCCTGTTATAATACTGTTCAAATAATTAATATAGAAATGTGGTATAAAGATGTTACAAATGTAAAATTATTCATAACGGCCTACAATAAACCATCATATGTTTGATGTTCTATAGGCCCTAAAGCAGAATGTTGATTTGAACATGTCACAGCGACATCTGCTGCTCTGTCACAGGTAGTGATTGTAACCTGCGCCCAAAATTCAAACAGAGCACAGTAAACTGTCATCTTCTCACTCGTTCTCAACTTAATGGATAATGTGCCCTGTATTCACCCTGATCTCTAAGAAGCCAAATCATAGCACAGTTGGAGCGCATCCACAACAAAGATGCACAGCATATCCTTCTACAGTGCTTTTGGATTGGTTTTGTGTAACTGTATTTCCATGGACACAGAAATTACAGACTTCATTATTCTGTAGTGAATGAGATTGCATACAGTTAAAGACATTCATTTTACAGAATGTGATTATTTTTGTCATCAGCAGAATTAACCACTTAGATCAATTTCACATTGAAGGGTTAATACTGTCTAGCATTCCACAGAGCAAATCATGGGGGGCTATGATGTTTCCTTGTTCAGTCTTGCACTTTGAAGATAAAACCAAATACAACAAACCACAACTAATGACTTATTGATTGAATATTTCAAGATCCGCAGCCCATACTATACATGCATAATCCATAACCTCCATACAATATATTCAGCAGTATTAAATACGTTTTCAGAACACATTTCACTTAAATACGAATTGCTATTAGTTATGTAGTATTCATTGTCTTTTCTATTTCTATCACTGTGCCACACGTTGCTCGTACAACTGAATTTGATTTTCAATCTTTCAAACACACACAAAGTTGAAAATAATTTCTGTTCAATAACGAATCCTTTTTTTTTTTTTAAAAGGTTTGTCCATGTATATTGTAACCAAACCTATAGTACTGAATCCTCTGTAGACAGGATTCAAATAAACAGGCTGGCTGAGAACCACACAGCCATTATTCATCCTAATACATTTGCTTCAGGTCTTCATGCACACAGCTAGACAGTGTGTTATTCTGGTTGGAATGTTGCTTTGACTCAGCACTGGCACGCAGCGTCGCGGGATCTTTCAAATCAAGCACAGTAGTGAAGCAGGTGAGTCTTCCAGCTTGGTTTCCAATTGTAAACGTGAGACTGAACGCTGGTTTCCAATTGTAAATGTGAGGCTGAATGCTGGTTTCCACTTGTAAACTGTAGACCAGGGGTAGTCAGTAGGTGGACCGCGGTCGAATCCAGACCGCCAGAACATTTTGACTGGCCCGCCAAGTCATATGCCAATCTGTGTTTTTACTTGCATTCACATTGGAAATGCTGTGCATTCTTTAGATCACATGGTTCTTCTGAGTGTGGTGCGTGGGGGTACAGTAGGTGTCACTGTGTTAGTAAGTATCAGATACAGTGAACGGCATAAATGAAACAATGTACAACAGTATTAGAAGCTTAACTGAAGTGAAACTGCATGTGTTGCTGCTGTCGTCTGTTTTGCAAGCTTCAATCTTTCCCATCTCTATGGCCAATAATCATGATTGATAAAAAAAATAAAATAAATAAATATACAATTCAGATACAATTTTCATACCTTATTATTCGAGTTTAAAAAAAATCGTACTGCACAAAGGGAGTGGGTAAAAGGCAAAAGGTAAGAGGCAATAAAACTGCTCAGATCATCAGAAATTATACATCAAATTATTACTCCCTCCCCATGCATTACATACCAACAGGAATGATCACTATGGCTGTTTTCCTAAATAAATGTTTATGCTTCCAGACAAAAACAATGATAATCATCACTTGTGGTGCTGAAGACAGCTCTCCATTTTTTTTGTAATGTCCCATATGCAATTTGAAGTAATCGTTGTAATAATTGTAGCTGATGCAGCAATGACCAGGGTCCAAGCGCCAGACCATGTGACCTATGACTGCCTTTCACATGTGGCATAGTACCCCATTGTCCTCTATTAGTCTTCGTATTATATTCTACCATAGATTAATAGTACAATACAGTGCCTTGCATAAGTATTCACCCCCCTTGGACTTTTCCACATTTTGTAGTGTTACAGCCTGGAATTAAAATGGATTTAATTAGGATTTTTTTGTCACTGATCTACACAAAATACTCCATAATGTCGAAGTGAGGGAAAAAAAATCTACATATTTTTCAAAATTATTTACAAATAAAAAACTGAAAATTCTTGATTGCATAAGTATTCACTCCCTTTGCTGTGACACCCCTAAATAAGCTCTGGCCTTCAGAGGTCACATAATTAGTTGAATGGAGTCCACCTGTGTGCAATTAAAGTGTCACATGATCTCAGATTAAATACACCTGTTTCTGGAAGGCCCCAGAGTTTGTTAGAGAACATATCTAAACAAACTGCATCATTAAGACCAAGGAGCTATCAAAACAAGTCCAGGATAAAGTTCTGGAGAAGCACCAATCGGTTGGGTTATAAAACAAAAAAATATCCCAAACTTTGAACATCCCCCGGAGCACCGTTAAATCCATTATTAAAAAATGGAAAGAGTATGGCACAACCGCGGCTCTGCCTATAGAAGGCCGTCCACCAAAACTCATTGACCAGGTAAGGAGGGCATTAGTCAGAGAAGCAACCAAGAGGCCAATGGTAACTCTGAAGGAGCTGGAGAGATCCACAGCTGAGATGGAAGAAACCGTCCTTGGGACAACTATAACCCGGACGCTCCACAAAGCTGGGCTTTATGGAAGAGTGGCGAGAAGAAAGCCATTGCTGAAAACAAAAAAAAACCATATCAAATCCCGTTTGGATTTTGCCAAATGGCATGTGGGAGACACAGCAAACATGTGGAAAAAGGTTCTCTGGTCTGATGAGACCAAAATTGAACTTTTTGGCCTTCGCACAAAACACTATGTGTGGCGCAAAGCCAACACTGCTCATCACCCTGAGAACACCATCCCCACGGTGTAGCATGGTGGTGGCAGCATCATGTTATGTGGATGCTTTTCATCGGCAGGGACTGGGAAACTGGTCAGGATTGAGGGCAAGATGGATGGAGCCAAATACAGGGAAATTCTAGAGGAGAACCTGTTTCAGTCTGCAAGAGACCTGGGACTGGGGTGGAGGTTCACCTTCCAGCAGGACAATGACCCTAAACACACAGCCAAAGCTACACTGGAGTGGTTTAAAAACAAGAACCTGAATGTCTTAGGATGGCCCAGTCAAAGCCCAGACCTCAATCCAATTGAGAATCTGTGGCAAGACTTGAAAATTGCTGTTCACCAACGGTCCCCATCCAACTTGACAAAGCTTGAGCAATTTTGCCAAGAAGAATGGGCAAAAATTGCAGGATCCAGATGTGCAATGCTGGTAGAGACTTACCCAAAAAGACTGTATATGCTGAAATTTGATTTGCTCATGGCCTCCTTGTTTTTTGATGCAGCCACTTTACTTTTAACACCACAGGTGGTTCTACCAAGTATTGACTCGTGGGTGAATACTTATGCAACCAACAAATGTCTTTTTTTTGTTTTTGTTTAATTAACTTGTGTGTCACAATAAAAATATTTTGCACCTTCAAAGTGTTAAGTATGTTGTGTAAATCAAATGGTAAAAATCCCAATTAAATCCATTTTAATTCCAGGTTGTAACTCTGCAAAATGTGGAAAAGTCCAAGGGGGGTGAATACTTAAGCAAGGCACTGTATATGCTGAAATTTGATTTGCTCATGGCCTCCTTGTTTTTTGATGCAGCCACTTTACTTTTAACACACTTCACAGACAATTTCCCTGAGATTAAGTATGCAAAGCTTCACTTCAATTGCCAAAACAATTTCAGAGAAGACGATGTTTCAATGTTTTTGACAAATCTAATATGACCACCAATGCAGTTGGATAGAGCACATATGGTTTATATGTGTTCCATAGTAACCATGACCTTAAGGAGAGGTCAACAGGCACAATCAAGACATATTTTGAATAGAGCTTATAGAGGTTCCATAGATGAAGAGAAAAAATAGCAATTATATTAAATGATTACTTTTCACAGGTTTTTACGAAGGAGGATACGAGCAACGTACCCCACGTTGACCTGTTCCTATCCAGTTTTAAATAACTTTAACATAATAGAGCCAGAAGTGTTAAAGGGACTAGGAGCTCTTAAAATAAACATATTCCCTGGGCCAGATGAGATCCTCACAATAGTACTCAAAGAAATGAAAGAAGTTATTTACAAACCACTAACCAAGATCATGCAACAGTCTCTTGACACAGGGGTTGTACCAACAGACTGGAGAATTGCAAATGTAATACCGATTCACAAAAAGGGAGACAAAACCGAACCAGGTAACTACAGAACAATAAGCCTGACTTCTATTATATGTTAACTTATGAAAACTATAATAAGATCCAAAATGGAAAATTACCTATATGGGAACAGTATCATGGGAGACAGTCAGCATAGCTTTAGGAAAGGGAGATCATGTCTAACTAACCTGCTTGATTTTTTTGAGGAGGCAACATCGACAATGGATAACTGCAAAGCATATGACATGGTTTATTTTCAGAACTGGGCAGACGCATGGCAAATTACATTTAATGTAGAAAAGTGTAAGGTACTGCATGCAGGCAATACAAATGTGCATTATAAATACCATATCTGAGATACTGAAATTGAAGAAGGAATCTATGAAAAAGATCTAGGAGTTTATGTTGACTCAGAAATGTCTTCATTCTAGACAATGTTGGGAAGCTATAAAAAGGCCAACCAAATGCTCGGATATATAGTGAAAAGTGTTGAATTTAAATCAAGGGAAGTAATGTTAAAACTTTGCAATGCATTAGTAAGACCTCATCTAGAGTATTGTGTTCAATTCTGGTCACCTCACTACAAAAAGGATATTTCTGCTCTAGAAAAATTGCAAAGAAGAGCGACCAGAATTATTCCTTGTTTAAAAGGCATATCATACATATGTAGACAGGCTAAAATAATTGAGTCTATTCAGACTTGAACAAAGAAGACTATGCGGCAATCTGATTCAAGCATTCAAAATTCTAAAAGGTACTGACAATGATGGAGTTTTGTTGCGTGTTTTTTTTTTAGCTTGAGTCATTTGCACGAGAAATGTCTAGTGTAAAATGCTTTTTTGGGTTTCCGTTCGCTCAGTTTATTTTACTCGAGTAAACCGGGCTTTTCACCCGCCGTCATGCTAATGAATGGGAAAGGTGGGGGTTGATATGTAAATTATCTATCCGTAAAGTACTCATGGTGTTTTTGAAGATTACTAGTGAAATTTTTTGAAAATGTGGTTTCCATGCGCAGAGAACTGGTACATGAGTGACTCTAAGCTGCTGTAATAAAGCAAAATACCTTGTGCCTGGCTGGTTAATAATGTGTTTTACTGCTCTTGCTCAAATTGTTTTTCAAAAATCATTTGTTGGCTGTATCGTTAGTAGTGAATACTATTTCAACTAATTTATCTTACGACTCATTAATTAAAAATGAACTCGGAGGTATAAAATGAAAATGAACAACAGGTATTGCAGATCACCATGGCTGAAAACTGGCAGAGATGTTATATATATATTTCCCTTTCATTCAGGTGATGCTGCGTATACTACCCTGGCTTAGAAACCTTATCTATCCAGATGACTGACAGCTGCTGAGGAAGAATTCAACACCACGCTTGGGCAAATACGGGTAGTGGGCACTTGAAAGGGAGGTGGCGGATACTGATGAAACAGACTGAAGTGCAGCATTAGATTGTTCCCAAAATTGCCACTTCCTGCAGTATCCTGCACAAATCTGTAAACAATAAAATGTGGTGTTCAGGAATCAGTGGCTGCTTGTGAGACAGACAGACAGACAGACAGACAGGGAAGGTTACCAGAGATGCCAAGTATCATGAAAAAAAAAAGCGGCACTGCCTTTCAAAACAAGCGCAACCAATGTTAGAGTATGGGTGTTTATGCAAGTTCCAACTAGCGACACTCAAACAAGCCAAATTCTGCTTAATATAAGTGGACTTGGCAACTGTGAAGGTTACCTCAGCCGCCAGTTTCAATTGGACAGCAGCGATCTGAGGAGGCTCGTGCTGTCAGAGATTCTCTCCTTTCTTATAAGTTGTGTTGGATTTACTGTTATATTAATGATGCAAACAAATAAAACACAATCAATACATTAATTTGCAATTTTATTTGGTCAGTTATGAGAGGGCATCAACAACTTGTTGGTATATATGTTGCTGCGCTGTTTTGGTCGATGGAGCATGATATCCAGTTCACCAACTATATTTATTAACATGGCGGGCGGAAACACGTCTTCAGACATAGCTGGGATCAATAAAAAGCACATGAATTAATTCAGTTAGACATTTAAGCAGCTAACTTGCTCTTCGTTTTAACTTTAGCATAGTTTGTACAGCAAGGGTATTCTCAAACCGCTGCTTGAATACTATAACAAGGGCATAACGCAGTTCATGGTAAGCGGTGTTATACAGAACTGTAAACCCACAAGAGATATACAACATGACAGGCCAGACACAGCAAAAAGCAATAATAAAAAAGCCACACACATTTTCATTAAGGTGAACTACACCACTGCTAACCATAAAACCACCCATCTGCCACTACTTTCTGCCGGCTTGGAATCCACCGTAACAACTGACCTCCTCCCTTGTAATATTTATAGTTAAGGACAAACACGCTTATTAACATTTACACGTGAAATGCGGGTTTTCATGCGAAACTGGTCGTGGATTTTCCCGTGTGTTTCGTCATTTACACAAGTAAATGAGATTTACCCTATCCCTCTCTGGCCGTTTTTGTCAGCCACAAACCTGATTTACACGAGTAATTCTCCCAAATGTGCACACACATCACCATTTCACGTGTAAATTGACCCGCATGGAAACCCCATGAATATCGACCCAGGGAACTTTTTCGACCTGATAAAAGAAACAAGGACCAGGGGTCACAAATGGAGATTAGATAAAGGGGCATTCAGAATAGAACAAACAAACTTTGTTATGTTCTTATAAGTTGTTAAAACACAGTACAAATTCTATCAAAAATTGTAGCTGCTAGACATCAAAAGGTTATCGATAATATTATTCATCACGACCAGAAGGGCATTATCAAAGGCAGATTTTCATCAGATAACATTAGACAATTAATGACCTTACAAATACTGAAGTAGGATAACCCTGACCCTGTTATGGCTGTATCTATCGATGCTGAAAAAGCATTTGATTGAATATAATGGACATTTCTGTATAATACTTCAGTAAGGATGGGATTTGGAGATAATTAGATAATTTTGTTAGCTGGATAAAGACACTATATTTATACACGTGCAGCAGTTCATACGGGAAGTTTTCTCTCCAGTCCATTTAATCTGTACAGAGGAACTAGACAGGGTTGTCCCATTTCACCTCTTTTATGAATTTAGCAATCAGACCTTTAGCAGAATTAATTCAGCAAACTGAAGGTATCCAGGGAATGCTACAGTATATGCAGCTGACATTATAGTTACTGGCAAGAACCACAGTTCTCTCCTTCCATGCCTCATGGATATAATAAACTAATACAGTAATGTTTCAGGATATAAAGCACATTGGTTAAAATCAGAAGCTATCCCCCCGTCTAAAAATGTTTTAGTACTGAACGCATAACTCGAGTCACGGTCATCTACCACACGGTAGAGCCTGCATTGATTAATTAGTATAGTCAAAATGGGAGAAAAAGTTAGGAACTCCAATAATTGCATCATCTTGGAATAATGTTAATTTTAATGTATAATTGTATTACTTTTAGCAAACAATATGTAATGCTAAACTGAAATCGCAAGCCCTTTGCTAAGTGTTACGTTTGAAATATGTAATACTATATTTAACTAACAGTTTTATTAAATATTTGTTTAGCAAATACAGTGCCTTGCGAAAGTATTCGGCCCCCTTGAACTTTGCGACCTTTTGCCACATTTCAGGCTTCAAACATAAAGATATGAAACTGTAATTTTTTGTGAAGAATCAACAACAAGTGGGACACAATCATGAAGTGGAACGAAATTTATTGGATATTTCAAACTTTTTAACAAATAAAAACTGAAAAATTGAAGTGCAAAATTATTCAGCCCTTTACTTTCAGTGCAGCAAACTCTCTCCAGAAGTTCAGTGAGGATCTCTGAATGATCCAATGTTGACCTAAATGACTAATGATGATAAATAGAATCCACCTGTGTGTAATCAAGTCTCCGTATAAATGCACCTGCACTGTGATAGTCTCAGAGGTCCGTTTAAAGCGCAGAGAGCATCATGAAGAACAAGGAACACACCAGGCAGGTCCGAGATACTGTTGTGGAGAAGTTTAAAGCCGGTTTGGATACAAAAAGATTTCCCAAGCTTTAAACATCCCAAGGAGCACTGTGCAAGCGATAATATTGAAATGGAAGGAGTATCAGACCACTGCAAATCTACCAAGACCTGGCCGTCCCTCTAAACTTTCAGCTCATACAAGGAGAAGACTGATCAGAGATGCAGCCAAGAGGCCCATGATCACTCTGGATGAACTGCAGAGATCTACAGCTGAGGTGGGAGACTCTGTCCATAGGACAACAATCAGTCGTATACTGCACAAATCTGGCCTTTATGGAAGAGTGGCAAGAAGAAAGCCATTTCTTAAAGATATCCATAAAAGTGTCGTTTACAGTTTGCCACAAGCCACCTGGGAGACACACCAAACATGTGGAAGAAGGTGCTCTGGTCAGATGAAACCAAAATCGAACTTTTGGCAACAATGCAAAACGTTATGTTTGGCGTAAAAGCAACACAGCTCATCACCCTGAACACACCATCCCCACTGTCAAACATGGTGGTGGCAGCATCATGGTTTGGGCCTGCTTTTCTTCAGCAGGGACAGGGAAGATGGTTAAAATTGATGGGAAGATGGATGGAGCCAAATACAGGACCATTCTGGAAGAAAACCTGATGGAGTCTGCAAAAGACCTGAGACTGGGACGGAGATTTGTCTTCCAACAAGACAATGATCCAAAACATAAAGCAAAATCTACAATGGAATGGTTCACAAATAAACATATCCAGGTGTTAGAATGGCCAAGTCAAAGTCCAGACCTGAATCCAATCGAGAATCTGTGGAAAGAACTGAAAACTGCTGTTCACAAATGCTCTCCATCCAACCTCACTGAGCTCGAGCTGTTTTGCAAGGAGGAATGGGCAAAAATTTCAGTCTCTCGATGTGCAAAACTGATAGAGACATACCCCAAGCGACTTACAGCTGTAATCGCAGCAAAAGGTGGCGCTACAAAGTATTAACTTAAGGGGCTGAATAATTTTGCACCCAATTTTTCAGTTTTATTTGTTAAAAAGTTTGAAATATCCAATAAATTTCGTTCCACTTCATGATTGTGTCCCACTTGTTGTTGATTCTTCACAAAAATTACAGTTTCATATCTTTATGTTTGAAGCCTGAAATGTGGCAAAAGGTCGCAAAAGTTCAAGGGGCGAATACTTTCATAAGGCACTGTATATATATATATATACAGTACTGTGCAAAAAGTTTTAGGCAGGTGTGAAAAAATGCTGTAAAAAGTAAGAATGCTTTCAAAATAGACATGTTAATAGATTATATTTATCAATTAACTAAATGCAAAGTAAGTGAACAGAAGAAAAATCTAAATCAAATCCATATTTGGTGTGACCACCCTTTGCCTTCAAAACAGCATCAAGCATCAATTCTTCTAGGTACACTTGCACACAGTTTTTGAAGGAACTTCGGCAGGTAGGTTGGCCCAAACATCTTGGAGAATTAACCACAGTTCTTCTGTGGATTTAGGCAGCCTCAGTTACTTCTCTCTCTTCATGTAATCCCAGACAGACTCGATGATGTTGAGATCAGGGCTCTGTGGGGGCCATACCATCACTTCCATGACTCCTTGTTCTTCTCTACGCTGAAGATAGTTCTTAATGACTTTCGCTGTATGTTTGGGATCGTTGTCATGCTGCAGAATAAATTTGGGGCCAATCAGATGCCTCCCTGATGGTATTGCATGATCGATAAGTATCTGCCTGTACTTCTCAGCATTGAGGAGACCATTAATTCTGACCAAATCCCCAACTCCATTTGCAGAAATGTAGCCCCAAACTTGCAAGGAACCTCCACCATGCTTCACTGTTGCCTGCAGACACTCATTCGTATGCGCTCTCCAGCCCTTCGGCGAACAAACTGCTTTCTGCTACAGCCAAATATTTCAAATTTTGACTCATCAGTCCAGAGCACCTGCTGCCATTTTTCTGCACCCCAGTTCCTGTGTTTTCGGTGCATAGTTGAGTCGCTTGGCCTTGTTTCCACGTCGGAGGTATGGCTTTTGGCCGCAAGTCTTCCATGAAGGCCACTTCTGACCAGACATCTCCGGACAGTAGATGGGTGTACCAGGGTCCCACTGCTTTCTGCCAGTTCTGAGCTGATGGCACTGCTGGACATCTTCCGATTGCGAAGGAAGTAAGCATGATGTGTCTTTCATCTGCTGCAGTAAGTTTCCTTGGCCGACCACTGCGTCTACGGTCCTCAACGTTGCCCGTTTCTTTGTGCTTCTTCAAAAGAGCTTGGACAGCACATCTGGAAAACCCTGTCTGCCTTGAAATTTCTGCCTGGGAGAGACCTTGCTGATGCAGTATAACTACCTTGTGTCTTGTTGCTGTGCTCAGTCTTGCCATGGTGTATGACTTTTGACAGAAAACTGTCTTCAGCAACCTCACCTTGTTAGCTGAGTTTGGCTGTTCCTCACCCAGTTTTATTCCTCCTACACAGCTGTTTCTGTTTCAGTTAATGATTGTGTTTCAACCTACATATTGAATTGATGATCATTAGCACCTGTTTGGTATAATTGTTTAATCATACACCTGACTATATGCCTACAAAATCCCTGACTTTGTGCAAGTGTACCTAGAAGAATTGATGCTGTTTTGAAGGCAAAGGGTTGTCACACCAAATATGGATTTGATTTAGATTTTTCTTCTGTTCACTCACTTTGCATTTAGTTAATTGATAAATATAATCTATTAACATGTCTATTTTTGAAAGCATTCTTACTTTCCAGCATTTTTTCACACCTGCCTAAAACTTTTGCACAGTACTGTATATACACACACACACAGTGATTTGCAGAAGTATTCACCCCCCTGCAATGTTTTCACATTTTGTTGCCACCTGAGCGTACTCCACACTTTCAAATTAGACTTTACATGTAGAATCTACACAAACTACTCCACATTGATAAAGTTAAAAAATGCATATAGAATGTAAATAAGTAAGATTTACAGAGAAAAACGGATTAATCTCAGTTGCATAAGTATTCAACCCCTTTGCTACTGCAGCCCTAAATCATCTCAGGTGCAAATTATTTGTTTGAAAGGTCACAAAATTAGTGAAATGGTTTCAGCCTGTGTGTACTCAAAGTGGTTTGACTTGTAGATAATTTCCCTCAGGTATATAAAGACTTTCAAGCTGCATCTCACATAGTGATCCAACAAAGCAACCTTGAAGACCAAGGAGCTTTCAAACAAGTCAGGGATAAAGTGGTAGAGAGGCACAGAGCAGGAGAAGGGTACAAGAAAATTTAGGTGTTTATTATCCCTCTCAGCACAGTGAAGTCCATCATTAAGAAGTGGAAGATGCATCATACCACCCAGACACTACCCAGATCAGGTCGCCCTCCCAAACTGAGCAGCTGGACAAGCAGGAAACTTGTTTGGGATGTCACTCTGAAACCAACAATGACCTTGAGAGATCTGCAAAGTTCTGTGTCTGCGATGGGAGTCAGTGTTCACACATCAACAGTAAGCCAGTCCCTACACAAAGCTGGCCTGTATGGATGGGTGGCAAGAAAGAAGCCATTACTCAAAAAGCCTAATCTTAAAGCACTTATGGAGTTTGCTAAAAAGCATGTAGATGATACTGCAGACATGTGGAAAAAGGTTTAGTGGTCAGAGGAGACAAAAATTGAACTTTTCTATCTAAATTCAAAGAGTTCCGTCTGGCGCAAGCCCAACACTGTACATCACCCAGTCAACACCATCCCAACTGTCAAGCATGGTGGTGGCAGCATCATGTCATGGGGATGCTTCTCTTCAGCAGGGACTGGGAAGCTTGTCAGGATAGAGGTGAGAATGGATGGTGCAAAGTACAGTCGAATCCTTGAGGAAAACGTGTTTGAGTCAGCCAAGACTCTGAAACTGGGGAGGAAATTCACATTTCAGCAGGACAATAGCCTGAAGCACAAAGCCAAAGCCACACTGGAGTGGTTGAACAAGAAGAGAATTAAAGTTCTTGAGTGGCCCAGTCCAAGTCCTGACTTGAATCCAATCGAAAATGTATGGCGAGACTTGAAGATTGCAGTCCATCGATGATCCCCAACAAACTTATCAATACTGGAGCAATTTCCCCATGAAGAATGGGCAAAAATTTCACCATCCTACTGTGCAAAGGTAGTAGAGACCTATCCAAAAAGACTCATAGCAGTAATTTCTGCAAAAGGTGCTTCTACCAAGTACTGAATTAAAGGGCTGAATACTTATGCAACCAGTCAATTTCATTTTCTTTGCAAGTTCTGATGACATTTAACCTCCTCCTCATATAACACTGTTTAGTTTAACCACTACAGCTTCGAATAAAAAAGTTTGTTTGAAAAACTGTGCATACATTATTTGTAATTCAACAAAATGTGACATTATTGGTAGGGGGTGAATACTTCTGCAAACCACTGTATGTATGTCTTTAATGGGCTATATTCCAGCACATCATGAGTTGTTTCTCTTCACCACTTGAAACAGGCACATCTGTGTTTTGCTATGTTGGGTTATATTTGCAGGCTGATCTAGTTTTTGAACTGTAACTTAGCAAGATGCAGCATTGTGAGTCACTGAGAGCACAGTAATAGGTGGATGAATCTTTCAGCTGTGATCCTGTAATTGTTAATGTTGACGACGTCTCTCTAGTTTTCAGCTCCATGGAAAAACGTGTGTCGAGACCGTCAGCTCGCTCCTCAGCACTGCTGCCTGAATCCCTCCTGATCAAAAACAGAGGAGGATTCGCCTCATCATGTCGGTACCAATAAAGATCGTAGGTGGAATAACTTGCTGTGTATTTACAAGTAATATGGACATCTCCTCCTTCTTGAACTTCTATTTCATCTTCCATTGATAGTGTATTTCCAAGGACAACATCTTAAATAAATAAAAGATATGCTTCAATACATCTAGTTTTTAAATAAACCATTTCACTGTCTTTTAAAAATAATAAAATAACAGAGTCTATTATTATTATTATTATTATTATTATTATTGCAAAAATATTTTTAAAGCAGAATTGAAACTTACCAATTACAAAAAGTACAATGAAACACACAGGTAACATTGCCTGCAGCCTTCGTTGAGAATCAGCTTGCTTTGACACTACAGACATGACACACAGAAGGAGTATAGCTCCCCTGAAGATGACTTGACTGTTGAGAATGAGCTGTATGTTCATACAGCTGGGCAGCATGGGTAAACAGAGACATCCATTTCAAATCATGTGACTGTTCTTGTCATCAGGAGGATTTATCTCAATACAGATTGGGTGAGCTGTGTCAGCTTTGCAGGGTATTGGAAGGTTCTGGAAACCAGAAGTCTGTAGAATGTAAACTTATTTTAAATAGAGCTGCACACACTGGGCTGATGAGCCAGGACTGATAGAGCTGCACACACTGGGCTTATGAGCCAGGACTGATAGAGCTGCACATACTGGGCTGATGAGCCAGGACTGATAGAGCTGCACACTCTGGGCTGATGAGCCAGGACTGATAGAGCTGCACACACTGGGCTGATGATCCAGGACTGATAGAGCTGCACACACTGGGCTGATGAGCCAGGACTGATAGAGCTGCACACTCTGGGCTGATTAGTCTGTTAATCATCCGTGATCAGGAGTGGGTTAGAGGAGTGAAACATGTGGACTATCACTCCCTAACTGATATATATAGGGCAGCAGTGTGGAGTAGTGGTTAGGGCTCTGGACTCTTGACCGGAGGGTCGTGGGTTCAATCCGAGGTGGGTGACACTGCTGTTGTACCCTTGAGCAAGGTACTTTACCTAGATTGCTCCAGTAAAAACCCAACTGCATAAATGGGTAATTGTATGTAAAAATAATGTGATATATTGTAACAATTGTAAGTCGCCCTGGACAAGGGTGTCTGCTAAGAAATAAATAAAAATGATAATATATAGAAACAGACAGCACCACTTAGTTCTTAATTAGCACACTTAGTAACAAGGGACTAGCCACAATGTTTGTCTACTTGACTAAGTTTATTATAGTTTTATTAACACAAGGCATCAATGAGCTCATCAATGGGACAGTATGGGCTTCGTAGTATTACAGAACACACAGACCACTGACTGATCTAGGTGGTTATGCTTTCCTGTTCAGTCATGCACTTTGGAGCTAAAACTAAATAAAACTCACCACAACTGCCACTAGGGACTGTATTCTGCATCCTGGTTTAGATTTTGCACTAGATCAGCACTCGCATGCAACACTGTGGGTCGAACAAAGCACAATAGTATGTGGCCGAGTCGTCCAGCTTTGTACTGGCAATTGCTAAAGTTATCACCTTGTCCCTGGTTTTTAACTGTGTGGAAAAACGTCTGTCCAGGTTAGTAGTACGGTGTTCAGAATCGTCGTACCGCCTCTGAGTTAAATAGAGAGGGGGCTTCTCTTGGGCACGTTTATACCAGGCAAGCGCATAGTAGGTGAAACTTGTAGTGTATTTACATGTAAGCTGAACAGTTTCTCCCTCACGAACTGTACTTGAACGATCATCTTGTGAAACTGCATTTCCAGAGACAAGATCTGAAATAAATAAGTAAACAAATAAATTAAACATCATGCTTTATTAATGATGAGACTGTATTTGACTGGACTATTATTATTATTATTATTATTATTATTATTATTATTATTATTATTATTATTATTATTATTATTATTAGTAGTAGTAGTAGTGGTAGTAGTATTAGTAGTAGTAGTAGTAGTATTAATAGGTAAATTAAGTAACAGAACAGAAATTACCAGTGGCAAGGACTAGCATTGCAAATTGAATGATCATTGTTTGCAGTCTTGCAGAAGAATCTACTCAGAAACACAGAGATTCCCCTGAATCCCCTTTATATGAACATGAAGAAGTAATCTGCTCTGTCTATAAGCTTCCTTCTCATGTGGGTGTGGGGTTCATCTGTGACATATTATCATTGTTAATTTCACATTGCGTGATGATAAAAAAAAAAGATGACTACGAAAAGGATGCATCACACCCTCACTTCCATTTGGTTTCCTACCAAGGCAGAAAATGTCTTTGAATAAATAACCAGTGCTATGACTTCATTCTCTTTACTCAGTGACATGGCTAATATCATGCATGTTTGTAGAACTAAAGGCAAATATAAACTAGGTACAAAAAGTAATCAATAATCACTAAGCAAGTATGGCAAGTTCTAACTATAAGAATTTTTTTTTTCTATTATTATTATTTTTACTTTTTTTTTTTATTTGTGGCACCTGGCTCTGGAATGCATTTATAGTGCATTGTCTGACCATCAGCCAATCTGTCACATCCTTACTTCCAAAAGTGGCTGTATAAATGACTTGTCTATTTGTAGGATCTTTGGTCTTACACTGAGACACAGCGACATCTAGTGGTGTTTTTAGCCTTGCACATAACACAACTTCTATTCGAGTCACAGGAAAACTGCAGCATTCACAAAACAACATCTGGTTCAGCTTGTATTCTTCCATTGAAAAGACCATGTGCATTAATTCCTGCCAAGTAGTTTCCCAGAAATCACTCCAAAGCTCCTTATTTTTTTTTTCGATACTATCTGTCAGCTTTGGGTGACAATGTAATCCCAGTTTGAAGTTTGAGTGAAGGCACATCGACCCTTGAGTGCATGATATAAGGAGCTTGCACGCTCACACTAGCGTGCATGATATAAGGAGCTTGCACGCTCACACTTGAGTGCATGATATAAGGAGCTTGCACGCTCACACTAGAGTGCATGATATAAGGAGCTTGCACGCTCACTCTTGAGTGCATGATATAAGGAGCTTGCATGCTCACACTTGACTTGTTTTTTTAAACGTATTATTTGTTGTTCGTATCTGAATTGTGACACGACCCTTGTGTAATAATGTATTTTAAAAGATCCTGGTTTTTGAGGATATACAGTACACCACATTGTAATGTTTCAAAAGTAATACTAATACCAGCAATGCATTGCTTTCCAGGACCAGCTTTCTCCCATGTTGGTTATATTAAATCTTTAGCTAGCGTCATCATTGGTCCAGTTTACACGTGTGCTTTTTATTCACGTGAAGCGGCCATGCCTGTGCTCGTTGGGAAGAAAAGCTCATGAAAAGGCCACAAAAAACAGTCACAGTATTTTAATGGGAAAGTCTCATTTACGTGTTGAAATCAGCACCCACTTACTCATGGAAACATGAGTTTCTCATGAAAATGTTAATTAGCTTTTTCAAGTGCTTTACTTAAAGCCACTATAAAAGCCACATGAGAATACATAAGTTACCATGGTCCAAGGATGGCAGCAGGTACGTTCATTTTTTGTTTGTTGTATTTTCATTATTATTATTATTATTATTATTATTATTATTATTATTATTATTATTTCTTAGCAGATGCTCTTATCCAGGGCGACAATTGCTATAAAATATCACATTGCAATATATCACATTACAAAATATCACAATACAGATAAGAGCAGTTATAAAATAGAATAAAGTCAGTAGTAAACAGGAGCATGTTTAAATAGGAGAAAATAAAAAATACTTTAAATAATTACGTTTTAGAGCGACTTCGACTAAGAACAGTTAAACTTATAGTAAAAACATTTGCTTATAAGAGTAAATTCTATTAAGAGCAAGAAGTAATTACAATAAATGGATAAGTACGATTTCAAATAAGGGCAATTACAAACAACGTGAACACGGTTACCTTTAAGAGTAAAATCAAGTACAAGATACAGAACATATAGTTCTAATTGAGAGTAGAATACAGCAAAGTGTGGAGCAGGTGTGAGTACAAGGTGATACAAGTACTGATACAATTGGGAGATACATAAAGTCCAGTATAGTCGAGGGTTGTGAGGTTTACAGATGCTGCCTGAACAGGTGTGTCTTGAGGAGGTGCCAGAAGGTGGTCATTTCCACCACTGGGGGGCAAGGGTGGAGAAGGAGCGGGCTCTGGAATCGGGGAACAGAGGGGGTACAGCTTATCTGCCAGTGGCGAAGGAGCGGAAGGGGCGAGAGTGGGTGTAGGAAGAAATAATAGTCTGTAGATAGGGAGGAGCAGAAAGGTTGAGACAACAATAAGCGAGTACATGAGTTTTGAATTGGATGCGAGCGACGATAGGGAGCCAGTGGAGGGAGCAGAGCAGTGGAGTAGAAGAGATGGGCTGTGAGTAGGAGAGGGAGGGGTCAAAGGGTGGTGGATTTAAGAGGAATAGAGATAGAGAGATCAGTGGTGGGGGAGGAAGACGGGGGAAGAACATGAGATCTGATTTGGAGAGGCTGAGTTTAAGATAATGCGAGTGCATCCAAGAGGAGATGGTTGAGAGGCAGGTAGAGATATGGGAGGAAATGCTGGAGTCAGAAGGGGGAAAGGAGAGGAAGATCTGGGCATCCTCAGCATAGAAGTGATACAATAGGCCATGGCAGGAGATAAGGGGACCCAGGGACCGTGTGTAGAGAAAAAACAGGAGGGGTCCCAGGACTGAGCCTTGGGGGACACCTGTCGAAAGAGAGCAAGAGGCAGAGGGTGAGCCACGGCAGGACACCCGGTACGTGTGATCGAAGAGGTAGGAGGAGAACCAGGCAAGAGCAGTGCCGGAGAGTCCCAGGTCAGTGAGGGAGGACAGAATAGAGCGGTCGACTGTGCCAAATGCTTGGAGGGAGTTGAGCAGAGAATGTTTTGACAGGAGAGCTGGTGAGGGTTTTAGAGAGGAAAGGGAGAAGGGAGATAGGACATTAATTCTGGAGGGATGAGGGACCAAATGAGTGTTTTTTTAAGATGAGGTGATGAGAGAGGTGCTGAGAGAAGAGGAAATGAAAGGGAGTAGAACAGGGGTAGTATCCTGTAAAAGATGAGTGAGGAGAGGGTCCAGAGCACATGGGGTTTGAATTTAAATCAAGGGAAGTAATGTTAAAACTTTACAATGCATTAGTAAGACCTCATCTATAATATTGTGTTCAGTTCTTGTCACCTCGTTACTAAAAGGATATTGCTGCTATAGAAAGAGTGCAAAGAAGAGTGACCAGATTTATCCCGGGTTTAAAAGGCATGTTGTATGCAGACAGGCTAAAAGAATTGAATCTATTCAGTCTTGAACAAAGAAGACTACGCGGTGATCTGATTGAAGCATTCAAAATCCTTAAAGGTATTGACAATGTTGATCCAGGGGACTTTTTCGACCTGAAAAAATAAACAAGGACCAGGGGTCACAAATGGAGATTAGATAAAGGGGCATTCACAACAGAAAATAGGTGGGACTTTTTTACACAGAGAATTGTGAGTGGTTTAACTGAGCCTTAAGAATGGCGTTCGAGCGCACCTGGCTCAAGGTTACGCATTTCAGACAGCTCTGCTCCAAAACCTACTGCACTACAGAGCGACCCGGCACACCACCACAGGGGTTTTTTCAGCACTGCTGAGGGCGAGAGCTACAACTGCCACTGGAGAGGCTGCATCCACCAACAGCTTACCCTTCCGCACGTTCTGCCCACACCATGGTCCACCAGCGTCAGCACCGCATGAAGCAGTGGTTTGACAAAGCCCACAGAGTGAAGTCTCCTGCCATACGGGTCTCAGACTGGGTCAGAGCTAAGCGGCCCGACCGCTACAGTCCTTCTGTTCCTCTCCATGTCGTGTCTGTCGCCAGCTCGGTACAGCCACTTTTCGGCTCCAAGATGGGTCTCGGTGGCATGCTAGCTAGCTTCGCAAAGTGCCGTCTCCGGAATATCAGCCAGTGCATTTGAAACACCATGGAACAGCGTTTTGGACCTCCATCTCAGGTGCTGTGGCCAGCGGAGGGGACCTGAGCTGGTTGTGCCCGCAGCCCGCCCTCTACGGGTTCGACAGCATCCTGGCCACCTGCAGCACGAATCGTTACTATATATATATATATATATATATATATATATATATACTATATATATATATATATATATATATATATATATATATATATATATATATATATATATATATATATATATATATATATAAGCTAATCTACAGTATCCAGCAACATTTCTGTCAAATGATTTACTTTTACACACTGTCTTACACTACAAGGTATGTGAAGGTGAACCTATTTCACATGTCACACATTATTATTATTATTTATTTATTTGGCAGATGCTTTTATCCAAGGTGACTTACAGGGTTACAATGCAAGCTTAATAGTTAAATACAGTATAGTTTGCAATAATACTACTGAAATACAATATGAACTAGGATGCAACAAGTTAGGCTTACAACAAATTATATCTACAATGACATATTAGTTCTGCAATACTGAAAGGATTGTGCATTAGCTGAGGGTCCAATAATGTGGTGCTTAGGTCAGGACAGTCCAGTGCATAGTAGGTGGGGCAGATCAAGAGATCTACAAGTGCCTTCTAAACAGATGGGTCTTTAGGAGGCGGCAGAAGGCAGTGAGAGACGGGGCAGTCCTGAATTTCTCCAGTAGCTGTTTCCACCACAGCGGGGCTAGGGAAGAAAAGGAGCTGGAACGGGAGGATGGATAGTGGAAGGAAGGCATGACCAGTAAAAAAAATACACGTTTGGTGACATCTGTCACATGATCGGTTATACGCCTAGCATATTATTAAACGTTTAACCACTTCTTTAGAGTTTATATGTTTAAAAGTCCCACCCCTATAAACTACCAGACAGGTTCTATTGTTTCTTTTGAAAACGGTTAAAATGATGATCAGGAGGATGGAGTTCATATTGTGAAGGAACTATATTACTGTTTACAATTAAGAATTGTGGGAGTCACTGCTGCTGTACGCTTGAGCTGTAACCTTGAGTAAGGTACTTTACCTAGATTGCTCCAGTAAAAACCCAACTGTATAAATGGGTAATTGTATGTAAAAAATAATGTGATAACTTGTAACAATTGTAAGTCAGCCCTGGATAAGGGTCAGCTAAAAATAAATATATATATATATATATATATATATATATATATATATATATATATATATATATATATATATATATATATATATATATACAGTACTGTGCAAAAGTTTTAGGCAGGTGTGAAAAAATGCTGTAAAGTAAGAATGCTTTCAAAAATAGACATGTTAATAGATTATATTTATCAATCAACTAAATGCAAAGTGAATGAACAGAAGAAAAATCTAAATCAAATCCATATTTGGTGTGACCACCCTTTGCCTTCAAAACAGCATCAAGCATCAATTCTTCTAGGTACACTTGCACACAGTTTTTGAAGGAACTCGGCTGGTAGGTTGGCCCAAACATCTTGGAGAACTAACCACAGTTCTTCTGTGGATTTAGGCAGCCTCAGTTGCTTCTCTCTCTTCATGTAATCCCAGACAGACTCGATGATGTTGAGATCAGGGCTCTGTGGGGACCATACCATCACTTCCAGGACTCCTTGTTCTTCTTTACGCTGAAGATAGTTCTTAATGACTTTCGCTGTATGTTTGGGGTCGTTGTCATGCTGCAGAATAAATTTAGGGCCAATCAGATGCCTCCCTGATGGTATTGCATGATGGATAAGTATCTGCCTATACTTCTCAGCATTGAGGAGACCATTAATTCTGACCAAATCCCCAACTCCATTTGCAGAAATGCAGCCCCAAACTTGCAAGGAACCTCCACCATGCTTCACTGTTGCCTGCAGACACTCATTAGGTGTACGCTCTCCAGCCCTTCGGCGAACAAACTGCCTCCTGCTACAGCCAAATATTTAAAATTTTGACTCATCAGTCCAGAGCACCTGCTGCCATTTTTCTGCACCCCAGTTCCTGTGTTTTCGTGCATAGTTGAGTCGCTTGGCCTTGTTTCCACGTCGGAGGTATGGCTTTTTGGCCGCAAGTCTTCCATGAAGGCCACTTCTGACCAGACTTCTCTGGACAGTAGATGGGTGTACCAGGGTCCCACTGTTTTCTGCCAGTTCTGAGCTGATGGACATCTTCCGATTGCGAAGGGAAGTAAGCATGATGTGTCTTTCATCTGCTGCAGTAAGTTTCCTTGGCCGACCACTGCGTCTACGGTCCTCAACGTTGCCCGTTTCTTTGTGCTTCTTCAAAAGAGCTTGGACAGCACATCTGGAAACCCCTGTCTGCCTTGAAATTTCTGCCTGGGAGAGACCTTGCTGATGCAGTATAACTACCTTGTGTCTTGTTGCTGTGCTCAGTCTTGCCATGGTGTATGACTTTTGACAGTAAACTGTCTTCAGCAACCTCACCTTGTTAGCTGAGTTTGGCTGTTCCTCACCCAGTTTTATTCCTCCTACACAGCTGTTTCTGTTTCAGTTAATGATTGTGTTTCAACCTACATATTGAATTGATGATCATTAGCACCTGTTTGGTATAATTGTTTAATCATACACCTGACTATATGCTTCACAGTAGGGGTGGTGTTACCTGGGTGATGTGCTGTGTTGGATTTGCGCCAGACATAACACTTTGCATTTAGGCCAAATAGTTCAATTTTTGTTTAATCGGACCACAGAATCGTTTGCTACATCTTTTCAGAGTCTCCCACATACCTTTTTGCAAATTCCAAGTGGGATTTTACATGCTTCCACTATCCATTCTCTTATTTTACACACTGGCCATGCTTCTACTATCCATTCTCTTATTTTACACACTGGCCATGCTTCCACTATCCATTCTCTTATTTTACACACTGGGCATGCTTCCACTATCCATTCTCTTATTTTACACACTGGCCATGCTTCTACTATCCATTCTCTTATTTTACACACTGGCCATGCTTCCACTGTCCATTCTCTTATTTTACACACTGGCCATGCTTCCACTATCCATTCTCTTATTTTACACACTGGCCATGCTTCCACTGTCCATTTTCTTATTTTACACAGTGACCATGCTTCCACTTCATAATCCATTCTCTTATTTACACATAGTAATGTATTTTCAGTTAATGTATATGGGGATATACGAAAGCAAGGCTTAAAATCAGTAAACTGTTTGAAGTCAAAATAGAGGAGGTATTAATATTCCCGATCCATACGGGTGTTATTTACCTTATTAAGTTAGGCCTCTTAGAGATTGGTTTGTAAAATCAAGCAATCCATGAACTTGGTTTAAATTGCTGAAAGTATTGCCCTCCTATAGTTTAAAAGACATATTTTTACATGTTTGCACACAACATTTAAAAAAGATCAGCCCTTATTTTAAAGGACTGTAAAATAATTGATTTCAGTTCAGGAATAGCCCAAACATTTGGTATAATAAGGAACCTTTATTTACCCTCACTTGGATTAAAAAAAAGCTTTTTTTTCCTTACATTAGAATTGTAGTGATTCAAAAGGGGTTCTTTAAGTTCTGATGCCACCTTTGAATGTAAACATCAATCTCTCTTTCCTTCTTTCACCTGAAGAAGAGATCGTTGAGGCTTGTGATTCATTATTGTTTAGTTATTCCAATAAAATGTATCACGTCTCCTTCTCTTTGTCTATTATCATATCAAGAAATGTTTAGCCAACTTAATCCCTCAACTTCACTGTCCTAATCTGACTAAACTGGAGATGTTTTTATTAAATCCATTTGTATCCAAGTTATACAAATGATTGAAACATCATTAGTGTAAAGTAAAAATGGGAGAGAAAGTTAGGAAATCCAATAATTGCATCATCCTGGAATAATGTTAATTTAAATGTATAATTATGTAATCTTTAGCAAACAATATGTAATGCTAAACTGAAATCGCAAGCCCTTTGCTAAGTGTTACATTTGAAATGTGTAATACTGTGTATTTAAATAACAGTTTTATTAAAGATTTGTTTTATAAATAAAAAAATACATATGCCGTGCCGAGAAAATGTTTGTGAACCCGAATGATAATTATGAAAATTCCATAGTTTTACCACGATAGCCTTCTTGAATCAAAACCAGTCTTAAATATCCAATAGGGTTTATATTAACCAATTCCATGTCTTTTCAAACAAAATGAAGTCTAGAAAGGGTTAAAAAACCAGGATTTGGGGCTCCACCAATCCACTGTCAGACCGACAGTCTACAAATGGAGAAAGTTCAAGACCACAGTCACTCTACCCAGGAGCGGTCGTCCTACCAAAATCTCTCCAAGAACAAACAGGAAAATCATCAAGGAAGTCACAAAGAACCCCAGAAAAACATCCGAGGATCTGCAGTCCACTCTCGCCTTGACTAATGTGAGTGTTCATGACTCAACTATCAGAAAAAGACTGAACAAGAATGGTGTTCATGGAAGGATAGCTCGGATAAAACCACTGCTCTCTAAAAAGAACATTGTTGCCCGTCTGAAGTTCGCCAAAGAGCACATAGATGATCCACAAGACTTCTGGAACAATGTTCGAAGGACAGACGAGTCAAAGGTACAACTTTTTGGCCTCAATGAGAAACGTTATGTTTGGCGAAAACCAAACACTGCGTTCAAGCAGAAGAACCTCATCCCAACTGTCAAGCATGGTGGTGGGAGTGTGATGGTTTGGGGCTGCTTTGCTGCCTCAGGACCTGGATGGCTTGCCATCATTGACACAACCATGAATTCTGCATTGTATCAGAAGATTCTAGAGGAGAATGTCAGGCCATCCGTCTGTGAGCTGAAGCTGAACCGAAAGTGGGTCATGCAGCAAGATAATGATCCTAAACATACAAGCAGATCTAAAAAAATAATGGCTGCAGAAGAAGAAATTCCGTGTTTTAGAATTACCTCGTCAAAGTCCGAACCTAAACCCCATCAAAATGTTGTGGCAAGACCTGAAGCGAGCTGTCCCTGCAAGGAAGCCTTCAAATGTCACCGAGTTGAAGCAGTTATGTAAGGAGGAATGGGCCAAAATTCCTCAAAACCGATGTGAGAGACTGACCAACAGTTACAGGAAATGCTTAGTTGAAGTCATTGCTGCTCAATGGGGTGCCACCAGTTACTGAATCTAAAGGTTCACATACTTTTTCACACATGGATATTGAATGTTGAATCATTTGTGGATAAATAAATGTTGAAAAGTATCATGTTTTTGTTTCATTTGTTTAATCAGGTTATCTTTAGCTATTATTAGGACTCAGATCAAGATCTAATAACATTTTAGGTTTGAAATATGTGAAATACGTGACATATGTGAAAATCCTAAGGGGTTCACAAACGTTTTCTCGGCACTGTATTTGTCTGTCTTTAATGCCTATATTCCAGCACAGTGGTTTCTCTTCACCACATGAAACAGGCACATCTGTGTTTTGCTATGTTGGGGTATGTTTGCAGCCTGATATAGTTTTTGCACTGTAAGTTAGCAAGATGCAGCATTGTGCGTCACTGAGAGCACAGTAATAGGTGGACGAATCTTTCAGCTGTGATCCTGTAATTGTTAATGTTGTCGACGTCTCTCTGGTTTTCAGCTCCATGGAAAAACGTGTGTCGAGACCGTCAGCTCGCCGTTCAGCATTGTCGCCCGAATACCAATAGATCAACAACAGAGGAGGATTCGCCTCATCATGTCGGTACCAATAAAGATAGTAGTTGGAATAACTTGTCGTGTATTTACAAGTAATATGGACATCTCCTCCTTCTTGAACTTGTTTTTCAGACTCTTCCATTGTTAGTGTATTTCCAAGGACAACATCTTAAATAAATAAAAGATATGCTTCAATACATCTACTTTTTTCAATAAACCACTTCACTGTCTTTTAAAAATAATAAAATAACAGAGTTTATTATTATTATTATTATTATTATTATTATTATTATTATTATTATTATTATTATTATTATTATTGCAAACACATTTTTAAAGCAGAATTGAAACTTACCAATTACAAAAAGTACAATGAAACACACAGGTAACATTGCCTGCAGCCTTCGTTGAGAATCAGCTTGCTTAGAAACTACAGACACGACACACAGACGGAGTATAGCTCCCCTGAAGATGACGTGACTGTTGAGAATGAGCTGTATGTTCATACAGTTGTGCAGCATGGGTAAACAGAATCATCCATTTCACATCATGTGACTGTTCTTGTCATCAGAAGTATTTATCTAAATACAGATTGGGTGAGCTGTGTCAGCTTTGCAGGGTATTGGAAGGTTCTGGAAACCAGTAGAAGTCTGTACCATGTTAACTTATTTTAAAGAGAGCTGCACACACTGGGCTGATTATCCTGGACTGATAGAGCTGCAAACACAGGACTGATGATCCAGGACTCATAGAGCTGCACACTCTGGGCTGATGTTCCAGGAATGATAGAGCTGCACACACTGGGCTGATGAGCCAGGACTGATAGAGCTGCACACACTGGGCTGATGATCCAGGACTGATAGTCCAGAGACAGCATTGGCCTGGTTTCCACGCAGTTGAGAAACTCCAGATCCTCTCTCCACTGTCATGACTTCTGTGATGTAGCAGCACATACCACACACACTCCTCACACTACAGGAAGAGTGCATCTGAAACATTGTACACATTTAAAGGAGTGCAAATCGCTGTGCAATTGACAAGGAAACATGTCTGAAAGCCGTACCTGTTGCTTACAAGACTTCAGCAGTGAAAATCCCGTTTGTGATGTAACCTTGCACAACTTTCTACTATAACTAAAGGCCTTTATTATCTGATAATCCTTTATTATCTGAGATGTGCTGTAAGTAGCCCTGGCAAGCTTCTTTGACCAAATAGGAAAAAAAATATGCATAAAGTACGAGGGGTTTAGAGACCCATTCATCAGTGTTTTATTTTTTATTTTTTTGTGACACCATGTATTCAACATTTCAAATTATTGCCATAATTAAGGCTATAAAGCAATGTTATAAAAAATACTGTAAAAAAGTGC
Source organism: Acipenser oxyrinchus oxyrinchus (assembly GCA_030684275.1). Classification (NCBI taxonomy): domain Eukaryota; kingdom Metazoa; phylum Chordata; class Actinopteri; order Acipenseriformes; family Acipenseridae; genus Acipenser; species Acipenser oxyrinchus. The sequence goes on along the minus strand of CM060273.1, from coordinate 11,944,410 downwards.
TGGGATTTTAGCTCCGTTTATAGACTACGAAGGATGAGATTTGCTTAAGCTATGGGTTCTGTAGCAAAACTTGTACATATGATATATGTACGTGTATAATAGGGTTTTAATAAATAAATATGCAGTCAAAAATGCTTAGCAAATAATACAAGCATAGTACACCCAGACAGAGCGCTTTCTTATGTATTTATTTTTATTTGTGTAGCGCTACGTCTGGATTTTTTATTGCCCGTTCTTTTTTTATTACATTTTTTTGGTGGGCAAATGAGGCAGGCTGCCTTGCTGTGCTTCAACCTAAAACCTCAGTGGAAACCCAGGTTATCAAAGCTGCACAATATCAGTACAAGGCCAGTTTGGAACTCAGGCAAACATTTAAATATACCCTCCCACACATTAATATTAATTAGGTTATTTGCATTTGGAAGGATAAGTTCTCTGACTAAAAGAAAACTACATGGAAACCCACACTACCCGAAAGGTACTGCCAAAATAGCGTGAGAAAAAAGATGAGACTGATTGTTCTTTCCTTTTTTTCTGTTTTGTTGGTACAGTCACATGGATCTGACCCTGCCTAGGAGTTATCATTGATGGTACAGTCACGTGGATCTGACCCTGCCTAGGAGTTATCATTGCTGGTACAGTCACGTGGATCTGACCCTGCCTAGGAGTTATTATTGCTGGTACAGTCACATGGATCTGACCCTGCCTAGGAGTTATCATTGCTGGTACAGTCACATGGATCTGACCCTGCCTAGGAGTTATCATTGCTGGTAGCCGTGACAACCAGTAATTATAACTGTAAATAAATCGTGTGGCATTTGAACATCAGCACTCGTGTGTCTCTCCCTTCTGTCAGTGGATACCCACAGCCCCCTTTCACAAGATACTCATGGATACCCACAACCCCCTTTCACAAGATACTCATGGATACCCACAACCCCCTTTCACAAGATACTCATGGACACCCACAACCCCCTTTCACAAGATACTCATGGACACCCACAACCCCTTTCACAATATACTCATGGATACCCACAACCCCTTTCACAAGATACTCATGGAAACCCACAACCCCTTTCACAAGATACTCATGGACACCCACAACCCCTTTCACAAGATACTCATGGAAACCCACAACCCCTTTCACAAGATACTCATGGACACCCACAACCCCTTTCACAAGATACTCATGGATACCCACAACCCCCCTTTCACAAGATACTCATGGAAACCCACAACCCCCATTCACAAGATACTCATGGACACCCACAACCCCCTTTCACAAGATACTCATGGACACCCACAACCCCCTTTCACAAGATACTCATGGACACCCACAACCCCCTTTCACAAGATACTCATTGTTTTTATCTTTTTGAACTTCCATCTTACTGCTGATGGAAATCACTTCCAATCCTTATTAATTGTAAGATATCAATGGAACATTATTGTCTATGTAATCTGCTTCCATTATTCTGAAATGTATTTGCTTACAATTGTAAGTCGCCCTGGATAAGGGCGTCTGCTAAGAAATAAATAATAATAATAATAATAATAGTAAGCATTTTATCCATTCCTTTGCAAATTCTTGTTGTTTTTTGTGGCTGTCTTGCCTTTTTAAACAGAGGAATAGTGACAAAATGCTATGTGAATACAACAATGATAATTCTGATTAGTCTGTTAATCATCTGTGATCAGGAGTGGGTTAGAGGAGTGAAACATGTGGACTATCCCTCCCTAACTGATATATAGAAACAGACAGCACCACATGCAGTTCTTATTAGCACACTTAGTTACAAGGGACTAGCCACAATGTTTGTCTACTTGACTAAGTTTATTATAGTTTTATTAACACAAGGCATCAATGAGCTCATCAATGGGACACTATGGGCTTCGTAGTATTACAGAACACACAGACCACTGACTGATCTAGGTGGTTATGCTTTCCTGTTCTGTCATGCACTTTGGAGCTAAAACTAAATAAAACACACCACAACCGCCACTGGGGACTGTATTCTGCATCCTGGTTTAGATTTTGCACTATATCAGCACTCGCATGCAGCACTGTGGGTAGAACAAAGCACAGTAGTATGTGGCCGAGGCGTCCAGCTTTGTACTGGCAATTGCTAAAGTTATCATCATGTCCCTGGTTTTTAATTGTGTGGAAAAACGTCTGTCCAGGTTAGTAGCGCGGTGTTCAGAATCGTCCTCCTCCCTCTGAGTTAAATAGAGAGGGGGCTTCTCTTGGGCATGTTTATACCAGGCAAGAGCATAGTAGGTGAAACTTGCAGTGTATTTACAAGTAAGCTGAACCGTTTCTCCCTCACGAACTATACTTGAACGATCATCTTGTGAAACTGTATTTCCAGAGACAAGATCTGAAATAAATAAGTAAACAAATAAATTATACATCATGCTTTATTAATGATGAGACTGTATTTGACTGGAACATTATTATTATTATTATTATTATTATTATTATTATTATTATTATTATTATTATTATTATTATTATTAGTAGTAGTAGTAGTAGTAGTCGTATTAGTAGGTAAGTTAAGTAACAGGACTGAAATTACCAGTGGCAAGGACTAGCATTGCAAATTGAATGATCATTGTTTGCAGTCTTGCAGAAGAATCTACTCAGAAACACAGAGATTCCCCTGTATCCCCTTTATATGAACATGAAGAAGTAATCTGCTCTGTCTATAAGCTTCCTTCTCATGTGGGTGTGGGGTTCATCTGTGTCATATTATCAATGTTAATTTCACATTGTGTGATGATAAAAAAAGATGATGACAAAAAGGATGCATCACACCCTCACTTCCATTTGGTTTCCTACCAAGGCAGAAAATGTCTTTGAAAAAATAACCTGTGCTATGACTTTATTCTCTTTACTCAGTGACATGGCTAATATCATGCATGTTTGTAGAACTAAAGGCAAATACAAACTAGTTATAAAAAGTAATCATTAATCACTAAGCAAGTATGGCAAGTTCTAACTATAAGAATTTTTTTTTTCTATTATTATTATTTTTACTTTTTTTTTTTATTTGTGGCACCTGGCTCTGGAATGCATTTATAGTGCATTGTCTGACCATCAGCCAATCTGTCACATCCTAACTTCCAAAAGTGACTGTATAAATGACTTGTCTATTTGTAGGATCTTTGGTCTTACACTGAGACACAGCGACATCTAGTGGTGTTTTTAGCTTGCACATAGCACAAGTTCTATTCAGGTCACAGGAAAACTGCAGCATTCACCAAACAACATCTGGTTCAGCTTGTATTCTTCCATTGAAAAGACCAGTCTTTCACATGTGCATTAATTCCTGCCAAGTAGTTTCCCAGAAATCACTTCAAAGCTCCTTATTGTTTTTCCGATACTATCTGTGCAGCTTTGGTTGACAATGAAATCCCAGTTTGAAGTTTGAGTGAAGGCACATCGACACTTGAGTGCATGATATAAGGAGCTTGCACGCTCACACTAGAGTGTATGATATAAGGAGCTTGCACGCTCACACTTGAGTGCATGATATAAGGAGCTTGCACTCTCACACTTGAGTGCATGATATAAGGAGCTTGCATGCTCACACTTGATTGCATGATATAAGGAGCTGCACGCTCACACTTTAGTGCATGATATAAGGAGCTTGCACGCTCACACTTGTTGTTTTTTGACTTGTTGTTTTTTTAAACGTATTATTTGGTGTTCGTATATGAATTGTGACATGACCCTTGTGTAATAATGTATTTTAAATGATTCTGGTATTTGAGGATATACAGTACACCACATTGTAATGTTTCAAAAGTAATACTAATACCAGCAATGCATTGCTTTCCAGGACCAGCTTTCTCCCATGTTGGTAATATTAAATCTTTAGCTAGCGTCATCATTGGGCCAGTTTACACGTGTGCTTTTTATTCACGTGAAGCGGCCATGCCTGTGCTCGTTGGGAAGAAAAGCTCAGAAAAGGCCACAAAAAACAGTCACAGTATTTTAATGGGAAAGTCTCATTTACGTGTTGAAATCAGCGCCCACTTACTCATGGAAACATGAGTTTCTCATGAAAATGTTAATTAGCTTTTTCAAGTGCTTTACTTAAAGCCACTATAAAAGCCACATGAGAATACATAAGTTACCATGGTCCAAGGATGGCAGCAGGTACGTTCATTTTTTGTTTGTTGTATTATTATTGTTATTATTATTATTATTATTATTATTATTATTATTATTATTATTATTATTATTATTATTATTATTATGATTTCTTAGCAGATGCTCTTATCCAGGGCGACAATTGTTACAAAATATCACATTGCAATATATCACATTACAAAATATCACAATACAGATAAGAGCAGTTATAAAATACAATAAGGTCAGTAGTAAACAGGAGAACGTTCAAATAGGAGAAAATAAAAAATACAGTAAATAATTACGTTTTAGAGCGACTTCGACTAAGAACAGTTAAACTTATAGTAAAAACATTTGCTTATAAGAGTAAATTCTATTAAGAGCAAGAAGTAATTACAATAAATGGATAAGTACGATTTCAAATAAGGGCAATTACAAACAACGTGAACACGGTTACCTTTAAGAATAAAATCAAGTACAAGATACAGAACATATAGTTCTAATTGAGAGTAGAATACAGCAAAGTGTGGAGCAGGTGTGAGTACAAGGTGATACAAGTACTGATACAATTGGGAGATACATAAAGTCCAGTATAGTCGAGGGTTGTGAGGTTTACAGATGCTGCCTGAACAGGTGCGTCTTGAGGAGGTGCCAGAAGGTGGTCATTTCCACCACTGGGGGGCAAGGGTGGAGAAGGAGCGGGCTCTGGAATCAGGGAACAGAGGGGGGGGGGGGTACAGCTAATCTGCCAGTGGCGAAGGAGCGGAAGGGGCGAGAGTGGGTGTAGGAAGAAATAATAGTCTGGAGATAGGGAGGAGCAGAAAGGTTGAGACAACAATAAGCGAGTACATGAGTTTTGAATTGGATGCGAGCGACGATAGGGAGCCAGTGGAGGGAGCAGAGCAGCGGAGTAGAAGAGATGGGCTGTGAGTAGGAGAGGGAGGGGTCGAAGGGTAGTAGATTCAAGAGGAATAGAGACAGAGAGATCAGTGGTGGGGGAGGAAGACGGGGGAAGAACATGAGATCTGAATTGGAGAGGCTGAGTTTAAGATAATGCGAGTGCATCCAAGAGGAGATGGTTGAGAGGCAGGTAGAGATATGGGAGGAAATGCTGGAGTCAGAAGGGAGAAAGGAGAGAAAGATCTGGGCATCCTCAGCATAGAAGTGATACGAGAGGCCATGGCAGGAGATGAGGGGACCCAGGGACCGGGTGTAGAGAAAAAACAGGAGGGGTCCCAGGACTGAGCCTTGGGGGACACCTGTCGAAAGAGAGCAAGAGGCAGAGGGTGAGCCACGCCAGGACACCCAGTATGTGTGATCGAAGAGGTAGGAGGAGAACCAGGCAAGAGCAGTGCCAGAGAGTACCACGTCAGTGAGGGAGGACAGGAGAATAAAGAGGTCGACTTGTGCCAAAGGCTTGGAGGGAGTTGAGCAGAGAATGTTTTGACAGGAGAGCTGGTGAGGGTTTTAGAGAGGAAAGGGAGAAGGGAGATAGGACATTAATTCTGGAGGGATGAGGGACCAAATGAGTGTTTTTTTAAGATGAGGTGATGAGAGAGGTGCTGAGAGGATAGGAAATGAAAGAGAGTAGAGCAGGGGTAGCATCCTGTAAAAGATGAGTGAGGAGAGGGTCCAGAGCACATGGGGTTTGAATTTAAATCAAGGGAAGTAATGTTAAAACTTTACAATGCATTAGTAAGACCTCATCTATAATATTGTGTTCAGTTCTTGTCACCTCGTTACTAAAAGGATATTGCTGCTATAGAAAGAGTGCAAAGAAGAGCGACCAGATTTATCCCGGGTTTAAAAGGCATGTTGTATGCAGACAGGCTAAAAGAATTGAATCTATTCAGTCTTGAACAAAGAAGACTACGCGGTGATCTGATTGAAGCATTCAAAATCCTTAAAGGTATTGACAATGTTGATCCAGGGGACTTTTTCGACCTGAAAAAATAAACAAGGACCAGGGTCACAAATGGAGATTAGATAAAGGGCATTCACAACAGAAAATAGGTGGGACTTTTTACACAGAGAATTGTGAGTGGTTTAACTGAGCCTTAAGAATGGCATTCGAGCGCACCTGGCTCAAGGTTACGCATTTCAGACAGCTCTGCTCCAAAACCTACTGCACTACAGAGCGACCCGGCACACCACAACAGGGGTTTTTTCAGCACTGCTGAGGGCGAGAGCTACAACTGCCACTGGACAGGCTGCATCCACCAACAGCTTACCCTTCCGCACGTTCTGCCCACACCATGGTCCACCAGCGTCAGCACCGCATGAAGCAGTGGTTTGACAAAGCCCACAGAGTGAAGTCTCCTGCCATACGGGTCTCAGACTGGGTCAGAGCTAAGCGGCCAGACCGCTACAGTCCTTCTGTTCCTCTCCATGTCGTGTCTGTCGCCAGCTCGGAACAGCCACTTTTCGGCTCCAAGATGGGTCTCGGTGGCATGCTAGCTAGCTTCGCAAAGTGCCGTCTCCGGAATATCAGCCAGTGCATTTGAAACACCATGGAACAGCGTTTTGGACCTCCAACTCAGGTGCTGTGGCCAGCGGAGGGACCTGAGCTGGTTGTGCCCGCAGCCCGCCTCTCTGGGTTCGACAGCATCCTGGCCACCTGCAGCACGAATCGTTACTATATATATATATATATATATATATATATATATATATATATATATATATATATATATATATATATATATATATATATATATATATATATATATATATATATATATATATATATATATATATATATATATATATAAGCTAATCTACAGTATCCAGCAACATTTCTGTCAAATGATTTACTTTTACACACTGTCTTACACTACAAGGTATGTGAAGGTGAACCTATTTCACATGGCACACATTATTATTATTATTTATTTATTTGGCAGATGCTTTTATCCAAGGTGACTTACAGGGTTACAATGCAAGCTTAATAGTTAAATACAGTATAGTTTGCAATAATACTACTGAAATACAATATGAACTAGGATGCAACAAGTTAGGCTTACAACAAATTATATCTACAATGACATATTAGTACTGCAATACTGAAAGGATTGTGCATTAGCTGAGGGTCCAACAATGTGGTGCTTAGGTCAGGACAGTCCAGTGCATAGTAGGTGGGGCAGATCAAGAGATCTACAAGTGCAGTCTAAACAGATGGGTCTTTAGGAGGCGGCAGCAGGCAGTGAGAGACGGGGCAGTCCTGAATTTCTCCAGTAGCTGTTTCCACCACAACGGGGCTAGGGAAGAAAAGGAGCTGGAACGGGAGGATGGATAGTGGAAGGAAGGCATGACCAGTAAAAAAAAACACACGTTTGGTGACATCTGTCACGTGACCGGTTATACGCCTAGCATATTATTAAACGTTTAACCACTTCTTTAGAGTTTATATGTTTAAAAGTCCCACCCCTATAAACTACCAGACAGGTTCTATTGTTTCTTTTGAAAACGGTTAAAATGATGATCAGGAGGATGGAGTTCATATTGTGAAGGAACTATATTACTGTTTACAATTAAGAATTGTGGGAGTCACTGCTGCTGTACGCTTGAGCTGTAACCTTGAGTAAGGTACTTTACCTAGATTGCTCCAGTAAAAACCCAACTGTATAAATGGGTAATTGTATGTAAAAAATAATGTGATAACTTGTAACAATTGTAAGTCGCCCTGGATAAGGGCGTCAGCTAAAAAATAAATTATATGTATATATATATATATATATATATATATATATATATATATATATATATATATATATATATATATATATATATATATATATATATATATATGAGTTTGTGTGTGTGTGTGTGACTTTGATCCTTGTGCATCTTTTTATATATACAGTGCCTATAGAAAGTATTCACCCCCCTTGGACATTTTTCCACAGTTTGATGTGTTACAACCTGAAATCTTGATGCATTTTAATGAGATTTTTTTTCCTTTGATTTACACAACCTACTCAACACTTTGAAGAGGCAAGATAATTTTTATTGTGAGACTACAGTTAATGAAAAAAAAACTGAAATGTCTTGGTTAGAACCACCTTTGGCAGCAATTACAGCTGTGAGTCTTTTGGGGTAAGTCTCTACCAGGTTTGCACATCTGGATCGTGCAATATTCGCCCATTCTTCTTGACAAAATTGTTCAAGCTCTGTCAAGTTGGATGGGGATCATTGGTGGACAGCAATCTTCAAGTCTTGCCACAGATTCTCAATCGGATTCAAGTCTGAGCTTTGACTGGGCCACTCTAGGATATTCACTTTCTTGTTTTAAAGCGGTGTGCTTGGGGTCATTGTCCTGCTGAAAGGTGAATCTCCATCCCAGTCTTGGGTCTTTTGCAAACTGAAGCAGGTTTTCCTCAAGGATTTGCCTGTATTAGCTTCATCCATTTTGCCCTCTACTCTGACAAGCGTCCCAGTCCCTGTCGATGAAAAGCATCCCCATAGCATGATGCTGCCACCACCATGCTTCACAGTAGGGGTGGTGTTACCTGGGTGATGTGCTGTGTTGGGTTTGCGCCAGACATAACACTTTGCATTTAGGCCAAATAGTTCAATTTTTGTTTAATCGGACCACAGAATCGTTTGCCACATCTTTTCAGAGTCTCCCACATACCTTTTTGCAAATTCCAAGTGGGATTTTACATGGGCTTTTTTCAGAAATGGCTTCCTTCTTGCCACTCTTGCATACAGGCCAGATTTGTGGAGTACCTGAGATATTGTTAACACATGGAAAGTTTCTTCCATCTCAGCCAAGGAACGCTGTAGGTCTTTCAGAGTTGTCATTGGCCTCTTGCTGGCCTCTCTGACCAATGACCTTCTTACCCAGCTGCTCAGTTTGGGAGGACGACCTGCTCTAAGCAGATTCTGGGTGGTGCCTTATAACTTCCACTTCTTAATGATTGACTTGACTGTGCTCCAAGGGATATTCAATGCCTTTGAAATCTTTTAATACCCCTCCCCTGATCTGTGCCTTTCCACAACTTTATCAAGCTCCTTGGTCTTCATGGTAGTATCTTTGCTTTGAATGCACTACCCAACTGTGGGACCTTACAGAGACAGGTGTATTTAATCTGAAATCATGTGAACCACTTTTATTGCACACAGATGGACTCCATTTAACTTATTGTATGAATTCTGAAGGCAATTGGTTGCACCTGAGCTTATTTAGGAGTGTTATAGCAAAGGGGGTGAATGCTTATCTAATGAAGACTTTTCAGGTTTTTTCACCCCCCATTTTTTTCACACATTGAAAGTGTTTAGTAGGTTGTGTAAATCAAAGGAAAAAATCCCATTTAAATGCATCAATATTTCAGGTTGTAACACAACAAACTGTGAAAACTTCCAAGGGGGGTGAATACTTACTACAGGTACCGTACGTTACTGTACAGCACAAGCAGCATTGTGACTTCATTCCATCACACCTTGTTGGTTTGTTTGGTTTAGCCTCCCAAAGCAGAGACCGGAAACCAATGATGCTTTTACAGAGAAACATCTGTTGATCTTCATCTAGTAATTCTCCTTTCGTTTTTGTTTTATAATGCAGTTTTTGCACAAGCTGTGTAGGAGTTCCAGCACTGTGACTCACGAAAAGCACAGTAATAAATGGTGGCGTCTTCCAACTGAGAGTCTTCAACTTTGAAAATTGTCCATTTTTCCCTGGCTCTTACTTCCATTGAAAAGCAGGTTTCAAGGCCATCAGCTCTGAATTCTGTATTGTCTTCTCGTCTCCGTATTAAAAACTGAGGTCCTGTTTCTCCATCATGTCTGTACCAGTAGAGGAGGTATCTGCTTAAACTACATGTAAAAAGAGCAGTTTGTCCTTCTCTAACTGTTATTATGGGAACAGCCTGTGAGATTGCATTTCCAGCGACAAGATCTGAAATAATAATAATAATAATAATAATAATAATAATAATAATAATAATAATAATAATAATAATAATAATAATAAGCTGTTAATTTTAGAATAATAAAAGATTATAATTACCAAGTGCTGTAATTAGCAATACACACTGAAGGATCGTTCCTTGCAGTCTTCTACCAGAATCATCTTGCAGAGAAGGGACAGACATTACTACCCTGTACAGTTTTCAAGTGTAGTACCAGGCTGTGCTTCACGAGTTGTGTGTTGCTATAGGTGGAGTGTTCCTGTGACACACTGCAGATATTCATTTCGTATCATGTGATAACAAAACAAGAATCAGGTGTTTAGGACCCGCCTCCTTCCCCACACTTCAAGCTTGTTTTCAGACCAGGGCATTTTACACTTCGTAGTGGAAAGTTGATACATTTATAAACAGTATAAACACATGTATATGTAAAGGGTATTGAGCTACTATTTTAAAAGGTAAATGGCACTGAACTTGATCACATGGCAATAACTAACACAGTGATCATTGTCAAATCATCAGTTGCATTTGTTTCTGAAAGTGCTACCAATAAAGACAGTAGCTGGAATAACTTGTCGTGTATTTACAAGTAACAGGAACACTTCCTCTTTCTTGAACTGCTCTTTCAGAATCTTCCACTGTTAGTGTATTTCTAAGGACAAAGTCTTAAATAAATAAAAGATATGCTTCAATACATATACTTTAAATCTATCTGCTTCCATCTCACAATATTAATATTATTATTACAAACACATTTTTTAAAACTGAAGCTTATCTATTGCAATAAATGAAATGAAGCACACAGGTAACATTTCTTGCAGCATTTTTTGAGAATCAGCTTGACACTACAGACACCATTATTCAAGTAGTTTCCCTGCAGATGACTTGACTGCTGTAAATGAACTTTATATCCATACAGAAGGTAAGCATGGGTGAAACAGAGACATCATGTGGTTACTTTTGCAATTAGTAGAACTTACCTTCAATATCCAGTTCTGTTTCATGTTGTCTTCAATATCCAGTGCTGTTTCATGTTGTCGTCAATATCCAGTGCTGTTTCATGTTGTCTTCAATATCCAGTGTTGTTTCATGTTTCCCTTCAATACCCAGTTTCATATGTTCCTGTTCTAATGCTACTGTTGAGACTTACATATTTCAGATCACGTCTGATTACTGTTACATAACAACATAAGAACATAAGAAAGTTTACAAACGAGAGGAGGCCATTCATCCCATCTTGCTTGTTTGATTGTTAGTTGATCCCAGAATTTGCTTATTGATCCCCGAATCTCATCAAGCAGCTTCTTCAAGGATCCCAGGGTGTCAGCTTTACTGGGGAGTTGGTTCCAGATTCCCACGATTCTCTGTGTAAAAAAGTGCCTCCTATTTTCTGCTCTGAATTCCCCTTTATCTAATCTCCACTTGTGACCCCTGGTCCTTGTTTCTTTTTTCAGGTTAGAACCAGTAGATTAAAAAAATACTAGATTTTCAGATTACATCCACAGAAATAATAAAATGCCAGGGGAAGATAGTTATTAGGTTTTTTTTTTTTTTTACGTCTCATAAGGATATATTTACCCCATTTCTTCTAGATGTTGTCAACTATGCCTTTTTAAATAAGGAACATCCTAAATCTATGCTAGCATATATGTCTTATTCTAAAACAGGATAATGGCCCTTCACAGTGTAGCAGCTATCATCCTCGCTTCTCCAAACAGATTGCAAAATTCTATAAAAAATTGTTTCTGCTAGACATCAAAAGCTTATCGTTAACATTATTCATCGTGACCAGAAGGGTTCATGAAAGGCAGATTTTCATCAGATCACGTTAGACAATTAATTACCTTTACAAATACTGAAGGTAACATAGAAACAATTGTGGAATATGAAGTGGAGGCACACTGGCCATGCTTCCACTATCCATTCTCTTATTTTACACACTGGCCATGCTTCCACTATCCATTCTCTTATTTTACACACTGGCCATGCTTCCACTGTCCATTCTCTTATTTTACACACTGGCCATGCTTCCACTATCCATTCTCTTATTTTACACACTGGCCATGCTTCCGCTATCCATTCTCTTATTTTTACACACTGGCCATGCTTCCACTATCCATTCTCTTATTTTACACATAGTAATGTATTTTTCAGTAAATGTAAATGGGAATATAATAAAGCAAGGCTTAAAATCAGTAAACTGTATGACAGTCATAATAGAGGAGGTATGAATAGTCCCAATCCATATGGGTATTATTTAGTTTATTAAGTTTGGCCTCTTGGAGATCTTTGAGGTCTTGAAAGCTTGTGATTCATTATTGTTTAGTTATTCCAATAAAATGTATCACGTCTCCTTCTCTTTGTCTATTATCATATCAAGAAATGTTTAGCCAACTTAATCCCTCAACTTCACTGTCCTAATCTGACTAAACTGGAGATGTTTTTATTAAATCCATTTGTATCCAAGTTATACAAATGATTTAAACATAATTAGTGTAAAGTCAAAATGGGAGAGAAAGTTAGGAACTCCAATAATTGCATCATCCTGGAATAATGTTAATTTAAATGTATAATTATGTTATCTTTAGCAAACAATATGTAATGCTAAACTGAAATCGCAAGCCCTTTGCTAAGTGTTACGTTTGAAATGTGTAATAGTATGTATTTAAATAAAGGTTTTATTAAAGAGTTTTTTTGCAAATAAAAAAATACATATATAGTGCCGAGAAAAATTTTGTGAACCCGAATGATAATTATGAAAATTACATAGTTTTACCACCATAGCCTTCTTGAATCAAAACCAGTCTTTTCTTAAATATCCAATAGAGTTTATATAAACCAATTCCATGCTTTTGAAACAAAATGATGTATGAATTAGACAAACAATGAGTAATCAAGATTCAGTGTATGTGAAAAAGAAAATGAACCCCTGGTTTTATCAGCTCAATTAAGGGGATAATTAGAATCAGGTGTTTAAATAATTAGGTAGATCTTCAGAGGTGAGTTTGGGAGGCCCCACCCTATATAAAGATCAGAAACTTTGTGACTTTGGTCTTCACCATACAGGTGTGGAAACACGTCATGCCACGATCAAATCTCTGAGGACCTCAGAAAAACATTTATTGATGCTCATCAGTCTAGAAAGGGTTACAAAACCATTTCTAAGGATTTGGGGCTCCACCAATCCCCTGTCAGACAGATAGTCTACAAATGGAGAAAGTTCAAGACCACACTCTACCCAGGAGCTGTCCACAAGACTTCTGGAACAATGTTCTATGGACAGACGAGTCAAAGGTATAACATTTTGGCCTCAATGAGAAACGTTATGTTTGACGAAAACCAAACACTGCGTTGGAACAGAAGAACCTCATCCCAACCGTCAAGCATGGTCTTGGGATTGTGATGGTTTGGGGCTGCTTTGCTGCCTCAGGACCTGGACAGCTTGCCATCATTGACACAACCATGAATTCTGCATTGTATCAGAAGATTCTAGAGGAGAATGTCAGGCCATCCATCTGTGAGCTGAAGCTGAATTGAAAGTGGGTCATGCAGCAAGATAATGATCCTAAACATACAAGCAGATCTAAAAAAAGAATGGCTGCATAAGAGGAAATTCCGTGTTTTAGAATGACCTAGTCAAAGTCCGGACCTAAACCCCATCAAAATGTTGTGGCAGGACATGAAGCGAGCTGTCCATGCAAGGAAGCCTTCAAATGTCACCGAGTTGAAGCAGTTATGTAAGGAGGAATGGGCCAAAATTCCTCAAAACCGATGTGAGAGACTGACCAACAGTTACAGGAAACGCTTAGTTAAAGTCTTTGCTGCTCAAGGGGGTGCCACCAGTTACTGAATCTAAAGGTTCACATACTTTTTCACACATGGATATTGAATGTTGAATCATTTGTGGATAAATAAATGTTGAAAAGTATCATGTTTTTGTTTCATTTGTTTAATCAGGTTATCTTTAGCTATTATTAGGACTCAGATCAAGATCTAATAACATTTTAGGTTTGAAATATGTGAAATACGTGACATATGTGAAAATCCTAAGGGGTTCTAAACTTTTTCTCGGCACTGTATTTGTTTGTCTTTAATGCCTATATTCCAGCACAGTGGTTTCTCTTCACCACTTGAAACAGGCACATCTGTGTTTTGCTATGTTGGGGTATGTTTGCAGCCTGATATAGTTTTTGAACTGTAAGTTAGCAAGATGCAGCATTGTGCGTCACTGAGAGCACAGTAATAGGTGGACGAATCTTTCAGCTGTGATCCTGTAATTGTTAATGTTGTCGACGTCTCTCTGGTTTTCAGCTCCATGGAAAAACGTGTGTCGAGACCGTCAGCTCGCCGTTCAGCATTGGTGACTGAATCCCTCTGGATCAAAAACAGAGGAGGATTCGCCTCATCATGTCGGTACCAATAAAGATAGTAGCTGGAATAACTTGTCGTGTATTTACAAGTAATATGGACATCTCCTCCTTCTTGAACTTGTTTTTCAGACTCTTCCATTGTTAGTGTATTTCCAAGGACAAAATCTTAAATAAATAAAAGATATGCTTCAATACGTTTTTACAGAAACCACTTTAATGTATTTCAAAAATAATAAAATAACGGATTATTATTATTATTATTATTGCAAACACATTTTTAAAGCAGAATTGAAACTTACCAATTACAAAAAGTACAATGAAACACACAGATAACATTGCCTGCAGCCTTCGTTGAGAATCAGCTTGCTTAGAAACTACAGACATGACACACAGACAGAGTATAGCTCCCCTGAAGATCACTCGACTGTTGAGAATGGTCTGTATGTTCATACAGCTGGGCAGCATGGGTAAACAGAGACATCCATTTCACATCATGTGACTGTTCTTGTCATTAGGAGGATTTATCTCAATACAGATTGGGTGAGCTGTGTCAGCTTTGCAGGGTATTGGAAGGTTCTGGAAACCAGTAGAAGTCTGTAGCATGTTAACTTATTTTAAAGAGAGCTGCACACACAGGGCTGATGATCCAGGACTGATAGAGCTGCACACACCGGGCTGATGAGCCAGGAGTGATAGAGCTGCACACACAGGACTGATGATCCAGGACTGATAGAGCTGCCCACACTGGGCTGATGAGCCAGGACTGATAGAGCTGCACACACTGGGCTGATGTTCCAGGAATGATAGAGCTGCACACACTGAGCTGATGATCCAGGACTGATAGAGCTGCACACACTGGGCTTATGATCCAGGACTGATAGTCCAGAGAAAGCATTGGCCTGGTTTTCACGCAGTTGAGAAACTCCAGATCCTCTCTCCACTGTCATGACTTCTGTGATGTAGCAGCACATACCACACACACTCCTCACACTACAGTAAGAGGGCATCTGAAACATTGTACACATTTAAAGGGGTGCAAATCACTGTGCAATTGACAAGGAAATATGTCTGAAAGCCGTACCAGTTGCTTACAAGACTTCAGCAGTGAAAATCCCGTTTGTGATGTAACCTTGCACAACATTCTACTATAACTAAAGGCCTTTATTATCTGATAATCCTTTATTATCTGAGATGTGCTGTAAGTAGCCCTGGCAAGCTTCTTTGACCAAATAGGAAAAAAATATGCATAAAGTACGAGGGGTTTAGAGACCCATTCATCAGTGTTTTATTTTTAATTTTTTATGTGACACCATGTATTCAACATTTCAAATTATTGCCATAATTAAGGTTATAAAGCAATGATAAAAAATACTGTAAAAAAGTGCTGGGATTTTAGCTCCGTTTATAGACTACGAAGGATGAGATTTGCTTAAGCTACGGGTTCTGTAGCAAAACTTGTACATATGATATATATACGTGTATAATAGGGTTATAATAAATATATATGCAGTCAAAAATACTTTGCAAATAATACAAGCATAGTACACCCAGACAGAGTGCTTTCTTATGTATTGTTTTTATTTGTGTAGCGCTACGTCTGGATTTTTTATTGCCCGTTCTTTTTTTATTACATTTTTTGGTGGGCAAATGAGGCAGGCTGCCTTGCCGTGCTTCAACCTAAAACCTCAGTGGAAACCCAGGTTATCAAAGCTGCACAATATCAGTACAAGGCCAGATTGGAACTCAGACAAACATTTAAATATACCCTCCCACACATTAATATTAATTAGGTTATTTGCATTTAGAAGGATAATTTCTCTGACTAAAAGAAAACTACATGTAAACCCACACTACCCGAAAGGTACTGCCAAAATAGTGAGAGAAAAAAGATGAGATTGATTTTTCTTTGCTTTTTTTCTGTTTTGTTGGTACAGTCACATGGCTCTGACCCTGCCTAGGAGTTATCATTGCTGGCAGCCGTGACAACCAGTAATTATAACTGTAAATAAATCGTGTGGCATTTGAACATCAGCACTCCTGTGTCTCTCCCTTCTGTCAGTGGATACCCACAACCCCCTTTCACAAGATACTCATGGACACCCACAACCCCCTTTCACAAGATACTCATGGACACCCACAACCCCCTTTCACAAGATACTCATGGACACCCACAACCACCTTTCACAAGATACTCATGGACACCACAACCCCCTTTCACAAGATACTCATGGATACCCACAACCCCCCTTTCACAAGATACTCATGGACACCCACAACCCCCTTTCACAAGATACTCATGGACACCCACAACCCCCTTTCACAAGATACTCATTGTTTTTATCTTTTTGAACTTCCATCTTACTGCTGATGGAAATCACTTCCAATCCTTATTAATTGTAAGATATCAACGGAACATTATTGTCTATGTAGTCTGCTTCCATTATTCTGATAATATTTGTTGATGTTTAGTAAGCATTTTATCCATTCCATTGCAAATTCTTGTTGTTTTTTGTGGTTGTCTTGCCTTTTTAAACAGAGAAATAGCGACAAAATGCTATGTGAATACAACAATGATAATTCTGAATAGTCTGTTAATCATCCGTGATCAGGAGTGGGTTAGAGGAGTGAAACATGTGGACTATCCCTCCCTAACTGATATATAGAAACAGACAGCACCACATGCAGTTCTTAATTAGCACACTTAGTAACAAGGGACTAGCCACAATGTTTGTCTACTTGAGTAAGTTTATTATAGTTTTATTAACACAAGGCATCAATGAGCTCATCAATGGGACACTATGGGCTTCGTAGTATTACAGAACACACAGACCACTGACTGATCTAGGTGGTTATGCTTTCCTGTTCAGTCATGCACTTTGGAGCTAAAACTAAATAAAACACACCACAACCGCCACTAGGGACTGTATTCTGCATCCTGGTTTAGATTTTGCACTAGATCAGCACTCGCATGCAGCACTGTGGGTCGAACAAAGCACAGTAGTATGTGGCCGAGTCATCCAGCTTCGTACTGGCAATTGTTAAAGTTGTCACCTTGTCCCTGGTTTTTAACTGTGTAGAAAAACGTCTGTCCAGGTTAGTAGCACGGTGTTCATAATCGTTCTGCTGCCTCTGAGTTAAATAGAGAGGGGACTTCTCTTGGGCATGTTTATACCAGGCAAGAGCATAGTAGGTGAAACTTGTAGTGTATTTACAAGTAAGCTGAACAGTTTCTCCCTCACGAACTGTAGTTGAACGATCATCTTGTGAAACTGTATTACCAGAGACAAGATCTAAAATAAATAAGTAAACAAATAAATTAAACATCATGCTTTATTAATGATGAGACTGTATTTGACTGGACCATTATTATTATTATTATTATTATTATTTTTATTATTATTATTATTATTATTATTATTATTATTATTATTCGTAGTAGTAGTAGTAGTAGTAGTAGTATTAAAAGGTAAATTAAGTAACAGAACAGAAATTACCAGTGGCTAGGACTAGCATTGCAAATCGAATGATCATTGCTTGCAGTCTTGCAGAAGAATCTACTCAGAAACAGAGATTCCCCTGTATCCCCTTTATATGAACATGAAGAAGTAATCTGCTCTGTCTATAAGCTTCCGTCTCATGTGGGTGTGGGGTTCATCTGTGACATATTATTAATGTTAATTTCACATCGTGTGATGATAAAAAAAACAGATGATGATGAAAAGGATGCATCACAACCTCACTTCCATTTGGTTTCCTGCCAAGGCAGAAAATGTCTTTGAAAAAATAACCAGTGCTATGAATTTATTCTCTTTACTCAGTGACATGGCTAATATCATGCATGTTTGTAGAACTAAAGGCAAATATAAACTAGGTATAAAAAAATAATCATTAATCACTAAGCAAGTATGACAAGTTCTAAGTATCTGAAGTGTGTTCTTTTTTTGGTTGTTTTTTGTGTGTTTATTTTTGCCACCTGGCTCTGGACTGTATTTATAGTACACTGTCTGACCATTGGCCAATCTGTCACATCCTTATTTCCAGAAGGGACTGTATTGCCTGATGACTTGACTATTTGTAGTATCTTTGGTTTTACTTTGAGATACAGCGACATCTAGTGGTGTTTTTAACCTTGCACATAGCACAAGTTCTATTCGAGTCACAGCAAAACTGCAGCATTCACCAAACAACATCTGGTGCAGCTTGTATTCTTCAGTTGAAAAGACCAGTCTTTCACATTTGCATTCATTGCTGCCATGTAGTTTCCCTGAAATCACTCCAAAGCTCCTTATTGTTTTTCCGATACTATCCTTTAGTTGACAATGAAATCCCAGTTTGAAGTTTGAGTGAAGGCACATCGATACTTGTGTGCATGATATAAGGAGCTTGCATGCTCACACTTGTTGTTTTTTGACTTGTTGTTTTTTTAAATGTATTGTTTGGTGTTCGTATCTGAATTGTGACACGACCCTTGTGTAATAATGTATTTTAAATGATTCTGGTATTTGAGGATATACAGTACACCACATTGTAATGTTTCAAAAGTAATACTAATACTAGCAATGCATTGCTTTCCAGGACCAGCTTTCTCCCATGTTGGTAATATTAAATCTTTAGCTAGCGTCATCATTGGTCCAGTTTACACGTGTGCTTTTTATTCACGTGAAGCGGCCATGCCTGTGCACGTTGGGAAGAAAAGCTCATGAAAAGGCCACAAAAAACAGTCACAGTATTTTAATGGGAAAGACAGTCATAGTATTTTAATGGGAAAGTCTCATTGACGTGTTGAAATCAGCGCCCACTTACTCATGGAAACACGAGTTTCTCATGAAAATGTTAATTATCTTGTTCAAGGTCTTTACTTAAAGCCACTATAAAAGTCACATGAGAATACATAAGTTACCATGGTCCAAGGATGGCAGCAGGTATGTTAATTTTCTGTTTGTTATATTTTCATTATTATTATTATTATTATTATTATTATTATTATTATTATTATTATTATTATTATTATTATTATTATTATTAGCAGACATCCTTATCCAGGGTGACAATTGTTAGAAAATATCACATTATAAAATATCACTTTATAAAATATCACAATGCAGATAAACAACAACGTGTACATGGTAACCTTTAAAAGTAAAATCAGTAAAATCAAGTACAAGATACAGAACATATAGTAGTAGAATACAGCAAAGTGTGGAGCAGGTGTGAGTACAAGGTGATACAAGTACTGATACAATTGGGAGATACATAAAGTCCAGTATAGTCGAGGGTTGTGAGGTTTACAGATGCTGCCTGAACAGGTGCGTCTTGAGGAGGTGCCAGAAGGTGGTTAGTTCCACCACTGAGGGGCAAGGGTGGAGAAGGAGCGGGCTCTGGAATCGGGGAGCAGAGGGGGGTAAAGCTAATCTGCCAGTGGTGGAGGAGCGCAGTGGGTTAGAGAGGGTGTAGGAAGAAATAATAGTCTGGAGAAAGGGAGGAGCAGAAAGGTTGAGACAACAATAAGCGAGTACATGAGTTTTGAATTGGATGCGAGCGACGATAGGGAGCCAGTGGAGGGAGCAGAGCAGCGGAGTAGAAGAGATGGGCTGTGAGTAGGAGAGGGAGGGGTCAAAGGGTGGTAGATTCAAGAGGAATAGAGACAGAGAGATCAGTGGTGGGGGAGGAAGACGGGGGAAGAACATGAGATCTGATTTGGAGAGGCTGAGTTTAAGATAATGCGAGTGCATCCAAGAATAGATGGTTGAGAGGCAGGTAGAGATATGAGAGGAAATGCTGGAGTCAGAAGGGGGAAAGGAGAGGAAGATCTGGGCATCCTCAGCATAGAAGTGACACGAGAGGCCATGGCAGGAGATGAGGGGACCCAGGGACCGGGTGCAGAGAATAAACAGGAGGGGTCCCAGGACTGAGCCTTGGGGGACACCTATCGATAAACTTTGTTTTTCCTGCAACAGCTGACCCTGCTTTAGTACAAAACTCACGCTACATACTGTTTTACATAATGGTAATGGTGCTCATAAATTACTGTGCCTGCTTCTTTGGATGAAGAGATATTATCAGCTCATCTGGAATCTTGTGCACTTAAATCATACTGAAACTGCTGACGGTACACAATGTAACTAAGTCTATTATATCTGTGATACAAGATGCAACAGATGTGTTGATTCAAAACTTTATTTAGGCACTCTACGATTTGACTGGCGAAAGATAACGATATGTTGTGGATGCAAACCCGGTTCCCTGAAAGAGAAAATAAACATCAAGTATGGGATATCACCGTCAGGCAGTAGGAATTGGCTGAGCTTTATATCAAAGCTGCCGATAGGCCTCTGCACGAGCTGACGTCTAAGCCCGCCCCCTTAGGAGCTTACAATACGCAGGCCATGAAGGTTTCCGGAGCGACCTCGCGGCTTGATGGTTATTTTCTCTTTCAGGGAACCGGGGTTGCATCCGCAACCTATCGTTCCCTTTCAATTCGAAAATAACCATCAAGTATGGGAGCAGTGTACCCAAGCCGTCGCGAGAGAGGATTATCGGCAGTAGGATAGACTTACATCATAACGCAACTGCGTAGGCAATCCATCTACGTATATGTGGAGCAGCGCCTCAGCGTCTATGCTCACAATGACACCTGTCCTAAGGTGGAATAGTCAACACCATATTGTCAAATTACTCTATATGGCCGCATCCTGGCATCATAGAGTGTAACACAGATGCTCCAAATGACAGAGCAGAGGAATCCAGTATATTTAACCGGTAGAACCTCGTAAAATTATGCGGTGCAGCCCAGCTGGCTGCAGTGCAAATGTCAGACACGGGCACCCCTCTGAAGAGGGCCCAGGATGTCGCCATACCCCTTGTGGAATGCGCCTTCAGCTGCCCTTGAGGTGGAAGGTCTGCTGATTCATATGCTAATTTAATAACATGCACTATCCAATGGGAAAGGCGTTGTTTAGACAACAGCTGACCCAGAGTCCCAGAGTCCTAGAACAACTGTTCTGTTTGCCTCACGCTCCTCATACGGTCGATATAACACCATAATGCCCGTACCGGGCAGAGCACGTGTAACCGTTATTCCTCTGGGGAAGAGAAGGGGGAAGGATGGAATGCCATCAACTCCACTAACTTGTTCATATGACCTTGGGCAAGAAGGCCGGATTTGGGCGCATGGAGACTCTAGATCCATCTCCTGCAAAGCGAGTACAGGATGGATGTACTGATAGTGCACATAACTCGCCCACACATTTCATTGATTATTATTATTATTATTATTATTATTATTATTTATTTCTTAGCAGACGCCCTTATCCAGGGCGACTTACAATCGTAAGCAAATACATTTCAAGTGTTACAGTACAAGTAATAATACAATAAGAGCAAGATAAATACAATGACTAGTTCAAGCAAGTACAAGTATGACAAAATACAATTCAATAATACAGCAGATAAAAGTGACCGTGATAGTTACATCAAGATATGATTAAATATCAAATACTACAGATTAAACACTTGGCAGATTACAGTACTCTGAAGTACAAGATTAAATGCAGTAAAATAGGGGACAGATAAGAGTAAGTAAAGCACATTTAAGGAAGGGTGAAAGTGTCCCAGGGGAGAAACAGAGGAGTTCTACAGGTGCTGTCTGAAGAGATGAGTCTTAAGGAGGAGCCGGAATGTGGTCAGGGACTGGGCGGTCCTGACATCTGTAGGTAGGTCATTCCACCACTGCGGAGCGAGGGTGGAGAAGGAGCGGGCTCTGGAGGCAGGGGAGCGTAGAGGAGGTAGAGGCAGTCTTCTAGTGCAGGCGGAGCGGAGAGATCGAGTGGGGGTGTAGGGAGAGATGAGGGTCTGGAGGTAGCTGGGTGCAGTCTGGTCAAGGCATCTGTAGGCTAGTACAAGAGTCTTGAACTGGATGCGAGCTGTGATCGGTAGCCAGTGGAGTGAGCGGAGTAGTGGAGTTGCGTGGGAGAAGCGAGGCAGAGAGAACACCAGGCGGGCAGCGGAGTTCTGGATGAGCTGGAGCGGACGGGTGGCGGACGCAGGGAGGCCAGCCAGGAGGGAGTTGCAGTAGTCTAGGCGGGGAGAGTACCAAGGCCTGGACCAGGAGCTGGGTGGCGTGGTTGGTGAGGAAGGGTCGGATTCTTCGGATGTTGCTCAGGAAGAATCGGCAAGTGCGTGCCAGAGTGGAGATGTGCTGGGAATAAGAGAGGCAGGGGTCCAGGGTGACTCCGAGGTTCTTAGCGGAGGAAGAGGGAGAGAGTGTGGTAGATTCCAGAGGAACAGAGATAGAGAGATCAGAGGAGGGGGAGGAGGAGGGAAAGAAAGGGAGGTCAGATTTAGAGAGGTTGAGTTTGAGGTGATGTGAGTGCATCCAGGAGGAAATAGCAGTCAGACAGGTAGAGATACGGGAGGAGATGGTGGAGTCAGAGGTGGGGAAGGAGAGGAAAATCTGAGCATCATCAGCATAGAAATGGTATGAGAAACCATAGGATGCGATGAGGGGGCCCAGGGAGCGGGTGTAGAGAGAGAACAGGCGAGGACCCAAGACTGACCCTTGGGGGACTCCTGTTAAGAGAGGGTGAAGTGTGGAGGTTGCTCCACGCCAAGTTACCTGGTAAGTGCGGTTGGAGAGGTAGGAGGAGAACCAGGCCAGAGCAGTGCCAGAGATCCCCAGGTCAGCAAGAGAGGTTAGTAGAATAGAGTGATCGACAGTGTCAAAGGCAGCAGAGAGGTTGAGGAGAATTAGGACAGAGGAGAGAGAGGCAGCTCGGGCAGACTTAAGTGAGTTGGTGACAGACAGGAGGGCGGTTTCAGTGGAGTGAGCAGAGCGGAAGACAGATTGGAGAGGGTCGAGCAGAGAGTGGTTGGACAGGAAAGCAGAGAGCTGGCGGTGTACAGTCCGCTCCAGGGTTTTGGAGAGGAAGGGTAGGAGGGAGACAGGACGGTAGCTCTGGAGGGAGGTGGGGTCGAGGGTAGGTTTTTGAGGAGGGGAGTGATAGAGGCTTTTTGAAGGCAGAGGAAAGAGACCAGAAAGTAGAGAGGTGTTGAGAAGGGAGGAGATGAAGGGAAGTAGAGCAGGAGCAGCAGCTTGAAAGAGGTGAGTGGGGAGGGGTCCAGGGCACACGTGGTGGGTTTGTGATCCTGGAGCAGGGAGGAGAGGTCAGAGTCTGAGAGGGGCAAGAAGGTGGAGAAGGAGGGTGAGTTAGTAGGGGATGCAGTGGGTGTAGGGGTTGGAGCAGGAGGGGGTGCGGGGAGGGAGAGGTGTTAAAGAGTTTGCAGATATCTGAGATTTTAGAAGAGAAGAAGGAGGCAAAGTCATCAGGGGAGATAGAGGAGGGAGGAGGAGGGGGGGAGGGTTTAGGAGGGAGGAGAAGGTAGAGAATAGTTTACATGGGTTGTTAGTGGAGGCTTGGATTACAGATTGGAAATAAGTACATTTAGCAGAGGAGAGAGTAGAGGAGAAGGAGGAGAGGAGAGTGCGGTAAAGATCTAGGGCAGTAGGGAGTTTGGTTCTCTTCCATTTCTTTTCAGCAGATCGCAGTGTGATTCTTGCTGAGCGGAGCGCAGAAGAGAGCCAGGGATGGGGAGGGGAGGGGCGAGCAGGTCGGGAGGTGAGAGGACAGAGGGAGTCGAGGGAGGAGGTGAGGGAGGAGAAGAGGGTGGAGGTAGCAGAGTCTACGGAGAGTTGTGAAAAGGAGTCGATAGGAGGGAGGTGAGAGAGAGCAGTGGAGGCAAGGACAGAGGGGGAGAGAGAGCAGAGGTTACGGCGAGAGGTGACAGTGGGGGTTGGAGGAGTAGGGAGAGGGGGAGAGAGAAGGAGAAAAAGACATGAAATAGTAATCGGAGAAGTCCAGGGGGGTGACAGAGAGGGTGGAGGGGCAGCAGCATACTATTGATAGCAGAAACGCGATCTTCATAGACACAAACTTCATATCCACTCTGTGGAGAGGCTCAAACGGGGCCTTGGTAAGGGCTTCTAGCACTACGTCAAGGCGCCTCGTTGATAAACTGGTCGTCCTTAGAGGTCGCAAACGTCTTGCGCCTTTTAGGAACTGAGATGCCAGAAAATGGCAACCTGGTGATAAACCGTCAATGCGTACATGGCAAGCCGATAAGGCGGCTAAATACACCTTAGGTGTAGAGGGAGACTTCCCTTCATCCAACAGTTTCTGTAAAAACTGTAATATCACTGTGTGGCGGAGTGACCTGCCCCTTTGTTTATTATTTATTTTATATTATTATTTACGTTTATATTATGGGATGCACCGCTTATTTGTTATTGTTTTTGTATTTTAAAAACCTTGTGAGGATGCGTGACTGATCAGCTACTGATTATTTAACTAGCTGACAGTCACGCATCCTTACTAAACTCTTGCAGACTGTGGCCGAGGGGTATTAATTAACAGCTAGTTAACCCCTCGGCCAGAATATAAAAGACCCACTCTCTCGACTCAAAGCGGAAAGTGTCAGAGGCGAGACAGGTTTTGGTGGAGAGAGAGATGGATAGAGAGAAAGAAAAAACAACTGCTAAGCGTGCTGGTTTTTACACCAGCATGATACTTATTTGTTTTGTTTGGCCAACATGCCCTTTTGTTTCTGTCTTGTTTTGTGTTCAAATCTTTTGTTTTATTATTTAATAAAATAGCTGAGCGCCGTAGCGCTCAGTTTCGCCAC
This sequence comes from Acipenser oxyrinchus oxyrinchus, assembly GCA_030684275.1. NCBI lineage: Eukaryota > Metazoa > Chordata > Actinopteri > Acipenseriformes > Acipenseridae > Acipenser > Acipenser oxyrinchus. The sequence goes on along the minus strand of CM060273.1, from coordinate 11,919,319 downwards.
CACCATTCATTGTTTTGGTTTCTGTTTCTGGTCTGTGACGTCACCCCTGCAAGCCACTTGATCACACACTGCCATAGGGCAAGATATTGGATCATGGCCCTCAGCCAGACACCAATCTTGAAACAACTGCCATTTGTACGTATATTGAGACCAGGTAGAGGGCGCTCTTGCACTCTGAATGGTCGAAATAACCACCGTTGAAAGCCCTAAGGCTGACAGGCGCTCCCGTTCAGGGGCCAGTCCCATAGCTGCATGAACTCGAGATTCGGGTGCCATAAAATAGCTGAGCGCCGTAGCAAAGCATACGACATGGTTTATTTATACCTTCCAAAGCATACAACATGGTTTATTTATACCTTCCAAAGCATACAACATGGTTTATTTATATCTTGCAAAGCATACAACATGGTTTATTTATATCTCGCAAAGCATACAACATGGTTTATTTATATCTCGCAAAGCATACAACATGGTTTATTTATATCTCGCAAAGCATACAACATGGTTTATTTATATCTCGCAAAGCATACAACATGGTTTATTTATATCTCGCAAAGCATGCAACATGGTTTATTTATATCTTGCAAAGCATACAACATGGTTTATTTATATCTCGCAAAGCATACAACATGGTTTATTTATATCTTGCAAAGCATACAACATGGTTTATTTATATCTCGCAAAGCATACAACATGGTTTATTTATATCTCGCAAAGCATGCAACATGGTTTATTTATATCTTGCAAAGCATACAACATGGTTTATTTATATATTGAAAAGTATACAACATGGTTTATTGAGATTTCCAGAAAGCTTTTGACAAAGTCCCGCATAAAAGATTAATTCTCAAACTGAACGCAGTAGGGATTCAAGGAAATGCATGCACATGGATTAGGGAGTGGTTAACATGTAGAAAACAGAAAGTACTGATTACAGGAGAAACCTCAAAATGGAGCAAGGTAACCAGTGGTGTACCACAGGGATCAGTATTAGGTCCTCTGCTATTCCTAATCTACATTAATGATTTAGATTCTGGTATAGTAAGCAAACTTGTTAAATTTGCAGACGACACAAAAATAGGAGGAGTGGCGAACACAGCTGCAGCAGCAAAGGTAATTCAAAATGATCTAGGCTGCATTCAGAACTGGGCAGACACATGGCAAATGACATTTAATATAGAAAAGTGTAAAGTACTGCATGCAGGCAATAAAAATATGCATTATAAATATCATATGGGAGATACTGAAATTGAAGAAGGAATCTATGAAAAAGACGTAGGAGTTTATGTTGATGCAGAAATGTCTTCATCTAGACAATGTGGGGAAGCTATAAAAAAGGCCAACAAGATGCTCGGATATATTGTAAGAAGTGTTGAATTTAAATCAAGGGAAGTAATGTTAAAACTTTACAATGCATTATTAAGATCTCACCTAGAATATTGTGTTCAATTCTGGTCACCTCGTTACAAAAAGGATATTGCTGCTCTAGAAAGAGTGCAAAGAAGAGCAACCACAATTATCCCGGGTTTAAAAGGCATATCAAGGCTCTATTGCTTTTTTAAAAAAATGTTTAAAATGATGGCATTCCCCTGGTGTAAATGTTTTTTTATATATTTTAAATACGGGCATATGATCCAAAGATTTCTTCCTTAAGTATGATCTGATTAGATCTGGGGAAAAAGAATTATGGGAGTCCAAGCTTATGAGTTTGTGTGTGTGTATGTGGGTGTGTGTGTGACTTTAATCCTTGTGCATCTTATATATATATATATATATATATATATATATATATATATATATATATAAGTTTGTGTGTGTGTCAGACTTTGATCCCTGTGCATCTTTTTATACATACGTTACTGTACAGTACAAGCAACAGCTTTGGCTTCATTCCATTACACGTTGTCGGCTTCTGTGGTTTAATCTCCCAAGTATAAAGGTCGGAAACCAACAATGCTTTTACAAAGAAACATCTGTTGATCTTCATCTAGTAATTCTCCTTTCAGTTTTGTTTTATTCTAATGCAGTTTTTGCACAAGCTGTGTAGGATTTCCAACATTGTGACTAAAAGCACAGTAATAAATGGTGGCGTCTTTCAGCTGAGAGTCTTCAACTTTGAAAGTTGTCAATTTTTCCCCTGCTTTTACTTCCATTGAAAAGCGGGTTTCAAGGCCATCAGCTCTGGATTCTGTATTGTCTTCCCACCTCCGTATTAAAAACTGAGGTCCTGTTTCTCCATCATGTCTGTACCAGTAGAGGAGGTAGCTGCTAAGACTTGTTGTATAACTGCATGTAAAAAGAGCAGTTTGTCCTTCTCGAACTGTTATTATGGGAACAGCCTGTGTGACTGTATTTCCAGAGACAAGATCTGAAATAATAATAATAATAATAATAATAATAATAATAATAATAATAATAATATGCTGTTAATTTTAGAATAATAAAAGAATATAATTACCAAGCGCTGTAATTAGCAATACACACTGAAGGATCATTCCTTGCAATCTTCTACCAGAATCATCTTGCAGAGAAGGGACAGACATTACTCCCATGTACAGTTTTCAGGTGGAGTACCAGGCTGTGCTTCACGAGTTGTGTGTTGCTATAGGTGGAGTGTTCCTGTGACACACTGCAGATATTCATTTCGTATCATGTGATAACAAAACAAGAATCAGGTGTTTAGGACCCGCCTCCTTCCCCATACTTCTAGCTTGTTTTCAGACCAGGGCATTTTACACTTCGTAGTGGAAAGTTGATACATTTATAAACAGTATAAACACATGTATATGTAATGTCTATTGAGTGACTGTTTTAAAAGGTAAATGGCACTGAACTTGATCACCTGGCAATAACTAACACAGTGATTATTGTCAAATCATCAGGTGCATTTTTTTCTGAAAGTGCTACCAAGAAAGATTGTAGCTGGAATAACTTACCATGTATTTACAAGTAACAGGGACATTTCCTCCTTCTTTATTATTAGTATTATAATAATTAATTTCTTAGCAGACACCCTTATCCAGGGCGACTTACAATTGTTACAAGATATCACATTATACAAATATCTTTTTTTTTTTTTTTACATACAATTACCCATTTATCCAGTTGGGTTTTTACTGGAGCAATCTAGGTAAAGTACCTTGTTCAAGGATACAGCAGCAGTGTCCCCCACTTGGGATTGAACCCACGACCCTCCGGTCAAGAGTCCAGAGCTCTAACCACTACTCCACATTGCTGCCCCAGTGCTGGTTCATGTTGTCTTCAATACACAGTGTTTAAGAACGTTTACAAACGGGAGGAGGCCATTCGGCCCATATTGTTCATTTGGTTGTTAGTAGCTTATTGATCCCAGAATCTCATGAAGCAGCTTCTTGAAGGATCCCAGGGTGTCAGCTTCAACAACATTACTGAGGAGTTGGTTCCAGACCCTCACAATTCTCTGTGTAAAAAAGTGCCTCCTATTTTCTGTTCGGAATGCCACTTTATCTAATCTCCATTTGTGACCCCTGGTTCTTGTTTCTTTTTTCAGCTCGAAAAAGTCCCCTGGGTTGACATTGTCTATACCTTTTAGAATTTTGAATGCTTGAATCAGATCACCGCGTTGTCTTCTTTGTTCAAGACTGAACAGTTTCAATTATTTTAGCCTGTCTGCATAAGACATGCCTTTTAAACCCGGGATAATTCTGGTCGCTCTTTCTAGAGCAGCAATATCCTTTTTGTAACAAGGTGACCAGAACTGAACACAATATTCTAGATGATGTCTTACTAATGCATTATCCTTCAATATCCAGTGCTGTTTAAGGTTGTCTTCAATATCCAGTGCTGTTTCAGGTTGTCTTCAGTATCCAGTGCTGTTTCATGTTGTCCTGATCTAATGCTCCTGTTCAGACATAAATATTTCGGATCACGTCCGATTACTGTTACACTAGTTATTTAATCTGCTCATAAAAAAATAAAATAAAAAAAACGTGTTTGTGGCAGTTTGAAATTCTCTCACCAAAGATAATAATTTGAATTCTATGTGATGAAAGACATTAAAGAATATATTAAAATAAATAACAAATATTCTAGGATGTTTTTAAAGCATATGCTCGGGTAGAATTATATCATATACTTCTGCAAAGAAAAAAGAGCAACTGGTTAAAATAAAACTTTAGAAGATCAATAAAAATAGCTTAAAAACAAACAAGAAAAATGATTCTGCCAAAATATATACTGAACTTATTAAACTCAAATATCAACTAAATAAACATCTATCTGACAAAGAAGCATTCAAAGAGAATGGAAGTAGAAAGAAATACCAGGAACATGGTGAAAAGTCAGGTAAGGTCTTGTTAAATACACTGAAGAAAATGAAAGAATCCCATATAATTCCTGCAATTAGAACAGAAACAGGAGCAATGACCAGCCCTGAAATCATTAACCATGCCTTTGCCTCTTACTGCAAAAAATGATGTTCCTCCAGTGAAGCTATTGAGATGACAGTTTTTGGGGGAAAATGAATCTAAAACAATTAGAACCAGAAGATAAAAAAATACTAGATTCTCAGATCACGTCCACAGAAATAAAATAAGCTTTTCACTCTTTACCTAGCAATAAAGTCCCTGTGGAAGTTCTGAGTTTTTTCAGTCACATAATTATATATTAACCTTGTTTCTTGTAGATGTTTTCAACTATGCCTCTTCAAATAAGGAACAACCTAAATCTATGAAACTAGAATATATAAGTCTTGTTCAAAAACACAATAAAATGATTTCACTGGGCGCCTACGAGGGCCTGAGAGTAAAGAAAGCCTTGAGGGTCAGCAAGCTTATAGCATGTGAGTGATTGAGTGACAAAGGTGTTAGACATAGGACAGGCTGGACAGGTCCCTGTTCTCAAAGGACCGAGTCAGGCTGCATCCTCTGGCTGCTGAGTGGCTTGAGACGAGTAAGGGCTAGGACAAGACATACAAGCAAGACACTCTGAACTCTCACCGAGGAGGATGAGAGACAGAACATACGAAAGCTGAAGCTTTCAAGTCCAGGCCGGTTCAGGCAGCATCTTCTGGCTGCTGGGCGAAAAGGAGAATGACTCATAGAGGACAAAAGGACAGATCCCGTCATTACTCAGGCAGCATCCTCAGGCAGCAAGAAAGGTGCTCGGAACTGGAAAAGAAACTAGGCAGAGTGATAGCATGTTGTGGCCTCCATGAGGCTAGTGCATAAGCTGCGAAAGTAGAGATGTGGCCGGGGGTCCCCTCTGACCGGCGAGGGATACCTGTGCGGACTGTGCAGTATTAGAAAGGAGCGGAGGAGGAGGACAAAAATCAAACACAAGACAAAGAGAGGAAGTAGTGCTAGGTTAATATAGGAAAAGACGGAGCTGCCAAACGAAACTCCCAGTGCTGCCCTAGCCACGCCCCTCGATTGATGTGGCAGATCACTAGAAATGAGCTGCCCCTCCCCACCCGGATGTGATTGAGCCAGCTGATCACTTTCCCCAGGAAAACTAGAGTGGACGGCATAGAGAAATGATGTAAACAGGGAAAAACGCAGTGAGAGTGCTCTCTACGGCGACCCGTGAATTATGCCTAAAGGCTAACATATCAAAAAGTGTAGCTGCTAGACATCAAAAGGTTATCGATAACATTATTCATCACAACCAGAAGACTCAGCAGACTTCAGTAAGGATGGGATTTTGAGATAATTTTGTGAGTGACTGAATATAGTCATACTCATCTGCAGCAGTTCATACTGGAAGTTTTCTCTCCAGTCCATTTAATCTGTACAGAGGAACTAGACAGGGTTGTCTCATTTCACCTCTTTAATTAATTTAGCAATCGGAACTTTTGCAGAATTAATTCAGCAAACTGAAGGTATCCAGGGAATGCTACAGTATATGCAGCTGACATTATAGTTACTGGCAAGAACCACAGTTCCTCCCTTCCATGCCTCATGGATATAATAAACTAATAAAGTAATGTTTCAGGATATAAAGTACATTGGTTAAAATCAGAAGCTATCCCCCTGTCTAAATTGTTTATGACTAAATATCAAAACAATCCCTTCAGATGGCCTGCACAATGTATTAAATACTTGAGGATTCAAATTTAAACAAATATTAAGACACTATCAGATTTAATATGACTCCACTAATTGATAGGATTTCAGTTAAATTACAGTCCTGGAATAAATTACCACTATCCTTATGGGGCAGAATAGAAACCATTACAATGGCAGTTATGGCAATGGTAGCATAGAAACAATTGTGGAATATAAAGTGGAGGCACACTGGCCATGCTTCCACTATCCATTCTCTTATTTTACACACTGGCCATGCTTCCACTGTCCATTCTCTTATTTTACACACTGGCCATGCTTCCACTATCCATTCTCTTATTTTACACACTGGCCATGCTTCCACTATCCATTCTCTTATTTTACACACTGGCCATGCTTCCACTATCCATTCTCTTATTTTACACACTGGCCATGCTTCCACTGTCCATTCTCTTATTTTACACACTGGCCATGCTTCCACTATCCATTCTCTTATTTTACACACTGGCCATGCTTCCACTATCCATTCTCTTATTTTACACACTGGCCATGCTTCCACTGTCCATTCTCTTATTTTACACATAGTAATGTACTTTTCTTTAAATGTATATGGGGATATAAGAAAGCAAGGCTTAAAATCAGTAAACTGTATGACAGTCATAATAGAGGAGGTATGAATATTGCAGATCCATACGGGTGTTATTTAGCTTATTAAGTTTGGCCTCTTGAGATTTGTTTGTAAAATCAAGCAATCCATAAACTTGGGTTGAAAGTATTGCTGCCCCCAATAGTTTAAAAGACATATTGTTACATGGCTCTCCCCCCGCTCTAAAGAAAAAAAATATTTTTAGATTTGCACACAACATTTTCAGAAGATCAGCCCTTCTTAAAGGACTTTAAAATAATTTATTTCAGTTCAAGAATAACCGAACCATTTTGTAAAATAAGAAACATTTCTTTAACCTCACTTGGATTTAAAAAAAAAACTTTTTCCTGGCATTAGAATTGTAGTGATTCAAAATGGGTTCTTTAAGTTCTGATACCTCCTTTGAATGTAAACATTAATCTTTCTTTCCTTCTTTCACCTGAAGAAGAGACATTTGAGGTCTTGAAAGCTTGTGATTCATTATTGTTTAGTTAGTCCAATAAAATGTATAGCATCTCCTTCTCTTTGTCAATCATCATAACAAGAAATGTTTAGTCAACTTAATCCCTCAACTTCACTGTCCTAATCTGACTAAACTGGAGATGTTTTTATTAAATCCATTTGCATCCAAGTTATACAAATGATTGAAACATAATTAGTGTAAAGTAAAAATGGGAGAGAAAGTTAGGAACTTCAATAATTGCATCATCCTGGAATAATATTAATTTTAATGTATAATTGTATTACTTTTAGCAAACAATATGTAATGCTAAACTGAAATCGCAAGGCCTTTGCTAAGTGTTACGTTTGAAATGTGTAAAACTATGTATTAAACTACCACTTTTATTAAATATTTGTTTCGTATTTTTTTAATGGGCTATATTCCAGCACAGTGGTTTTTCTTCACCACTTGAAACAGGCACATCTGTGTTTTGCTATGTTGGGTTATATTTGCAGGCTGATGTAGCTTTTGCACTGTAACTTAGCAAGATGCAACATTGTGAGTCACTGAGAACACAGTAATAGGTGGACGAATCGTTCAGCTGTGATCCTGTAATTGTTAATGTTGTCGACGTCTCTCTGGTTTTCATCTCCATGGAAAAACGTGAGTCGACACCATCAGCTCGCTGCTCAGCACTGCTGCCTGAATACCTCGTGATCAAAAACAGAGGAGCATTCGCCTCATCATGTTGGTACCAATAAAGAAAGTAGTTGGAATAACTTGTTGTGTATTTACAAGTAATATGGACATCTCCTTCTTCAACTTGTTTTTCAGACTCTTCCATTGTTAGTGTATTTCCAAGGACAACATCTTAAATAAATAAAAGATATGCTTCAATACGTATAGTTTTTACATAAACCACTTTACTGTATTTCAAAAATAATAAAATAACGTATTATTATTATTATTATTATTATTATTATTGAAAGATTTTTAAAGCAGAATTGAATACCAATTACAAAAAGCACAATGAAACACACAGGTAACATTGCCTGCAGCCTTCGTTGACAATCAGCTTGCTTAGAAACTACAAAAATGACACACAGACGGAGTATAGCTCCCCTGAAGATGACTCGACTGTTGAGAATGAGCTGTATGTTCATACAGCTGGGCAGCATGGGTATTATTATTATTATTATTTGTTTATTTAGCAGACGCCTTTATCCAAGGCGACTTACAGAGACTAGGGTGTGTGAACTATGCATCAGCTGCAGAGTCACTTACAACTACGTCTCACCCGAAAGACGGAGCACAAGGAGGTTAAGTGACTTGCTCAGGGTCACACAATGAGTTAGTGGCTGAGGTGGGATTTGAACCGGGGACCACCTGGTTACAAGCCCTTTTCTTTAACCACTGGACCACACAGCAGAGACATCCATTTCACATCATGTGACTGTTCTTGTCATCAGAAGGATTTATCTCAATACAGATTGGGTGAGCTGTGTCAGCTTTGCAGGGTATTGGAAGGTTCTAGAAACCAGTAGAAGTCTGTAGAATGTTAACTTATTTTAAATCGAACTGCACACACTGGGCTGATGAGCCAGGACTGATAGAGCTGCACACACTGGGCTGATGAGCCAGGACTGATAGAGCTGCACACACAGGATGATGATCCAGGACTGATACAGCTGCACACACTGGGCTGATTAGTCTGTTAATCATCCGTGATCAGGAGTGGGTTAGACGAGTGAAACATGTGGACTATCACTCCCTAACTGATATATAGAAACAGACAGCACCACATACAGTTCATAATTAGCACACTTAGTAACAAGGGACTAGCCACAATGTTTGTCTAATTGAGTAAGTTTATTATAGTTTTATTAACACAAGGCATCAATGAGCTCATCAATGGGACACTATGGGCTTAGTAGTATTACAGAACACACAGACCACTGACTGATCTAGGTGGTTATGCTTTCCTGTTCAGTCATGCACTTTGGAGCTAAAACTAAATAAAACACACCACAACCGCCACTAGGGACTGTATTCTGCATCCTGGTTTAGATTTTGCACTAGATCAGCACTCGCATGCAGCACTGTGGGTCGAACAAAGCACAGTAGTATGTGGCCGAGTCATCCAGCTTCGTACTGGCAATTGTTAAAGTTATCACCTTGTCCCTGGTTTTTAACTGTGTAGAAAAACGTCTGTCCAGGTTAGTAGCACGGTGTTCATAATCGTTCTGATGCCTCTGAGTTAAATAGAGAGGGGGCTTCTCTTGGGCATGTTTATACCAGGCAAGAGCATAGTTGGTGAAACTTGTAGTGTATTTACAAGTAAGCTGAACAGTTTCTCCCTCACGAACTGTAGTTGAACGATCATCTTGTGAAACTGTATTTCCAGAGACAAGATCTGAAATAAATAAGTAAACAAATAAATTAAACATCATGCTTTATTAATGATGAGACTGTATTTTACTGGACCATTATTATTATTATTATTATTATTATTATTATTATTATTATTATTATTATTAGTAGTAGTAGTAGTAGTAGTAGTAGTAGTAGTAGTAGTATTAAAAGGTAAATTAAGTAACAGAACAGAAATTACCAGTGGCAAGGACCAGCATTGCAAATTGAATGATCATTGTTTGCAGTCTTGCAGAAGAATCTACTCAGAAACACAGAGATTCCCCTGTATCCCCTTTATATGAACATGAAGAAGTAATCTGCTCTGTCTATAAGCTTCCTTCTCATGTGGGTGTGGGGTTCATCTGTGACATATTATTAATGTTAATTTCACATCGTGTGATGATAAAAAAAACAGATGACGATGAAAACGATGCATCACACCCTCACTCCAATTGGTTTCCTGCCAAGGCAGAAAATGTCTTTGAAAAAATAACCAGTGCTATGAATTTATTCTCTTTACTCAGTGACATGGCTAATATTATGCACGTTAGTAGAACTAAAGGCAAATATAAACCAGGTATAAAAAAATAATCATTAATCAGTAAGCAAGTATGACAAGTTCTAAGTATCTGAAGTGTGTTCTTTTTTTGGTTGTTTTTTGTGTGTTTATTTTTGCCACCTGGCTCTGGACTGTATTTATAGTACATTGTCTGACCATTGGCCAATCTGTCACATCCTTATTTCCAGAAGGGACTGTATTGCCTAATGACTTGTCTATTTGTAGTATCTTTGGTTTTACACTGAGACACAGCGACATCTAGTGGTGTTTTTAACCTTGCACATTGCACAAGTTTTATTCGAGTCACAGGAAAACTGCAGCATTCACCAAACAACATCTGGTGCAGCTTGTATTCTTCAGTTGAAAAGACCAGTCTTTCACATGTGCATTCATTGCTGCCAAGTAGTTTCCCAGAAATCACTCCAAAGCTCCTTATTGTTTTTTTCTGTGCAGCTTTGGTTGACAATGAAATCCCAGTTTGATGTTTGAGTGAAGGTACATCGATACTTGAGTGCATGATATAAGGAGCTGCACGCTCACACTTGGCTTGTTGTTTCATTAAAGCTCATTGTTTGGTGTATCTGAATTGTGACACGACCCTTGTGTAATAATGTATTTTAAATGATTCTGGTATTTGAGGATATACAGTACACCACTTTGTAATGTTTCAAAAGTAATACTAATACCAGCAATGCATTGCTTTCCAGGACCAGCTTTCTCCCATGTTGGTAATATTAAATCTTTAGCTAGCGTCATCATTGGTCCAGTTTACACGTGTGCTTTTTATTCACGTGAAGCGGCCATGCCTGTGCTCGTTGGGAAGAAAAGCTCATGAAAAGGCCACTGTGGCAGAGCCGGGCTCTACCCTTAGAAATACTGGCAGGGATGGAGTTAAATTCTCCTCCATGCCCAGGATGATTGCGTCAGGTGGGAGCAATCAGTCATAAAAGGAGGCCTCAGCCTTCCAAGGGAGAGTTCTGGAAGGAGAAGAAGCAAGAGTGGTTTTTTTGTGTGTGCTGTTCTTTTTATTTTTGGAAACCAGTGAAGGCAATGCCCAGCCTGGAAGCCTTATTTTTGTAAGTTTCGTTTTGTACTTATTGTCTGTGTTTTGAAACCTTTTTGTTTGGCCCTCGTGCCGGTTTATTTTGTATTTTTTGTATATTAAAAAGCTTTATTTTTGAACTTTTCACACTGTCTCAACCTCTGTCATCCTGTCACATTTGGTGTCAGAAACGAGATAACGCCACCTGGAGGCTCAGGGCAGTATTTTTTTTTTCTTTTGGAATTTTTTGAGTTTTGTGAGTTTTTTTGAAAAAAAAAAAAAAAAATGGGCAGAAGAAGCAGGCAGCGGCAGCAGTGACAGCAGCATCAAAAGCTGCTGCCACCCCAGCTGGAGGACCTAGTCAGCATTTTTCCCTGGTGCTCCTGGTGTGGGAAGGAGGACCACCGCTGGAGATCCTACCCGGAGGTGCCACCAGTGGACTGGTGTGGGCGCTGCGAGGTCTACGGCCACAACTGGGCAAGATGCCCGTATGCCCTGGCCCAGGAGAAGGCAGATGACGACTGGGAGTTGTTTTTAAAAAGGCTCGCGGCAGAGTTGTGCCTTGGCTGTGGGGCATATGGGCACACAGTGGCCATATACCCCACCCCAACAGAGGGGAGGAGAAGGAGGCACAGAGGAAGGAAGACATGGGAGGAGTGGTGCACCCCATGCATGCAGTACGGGCATGAGGAGCACCACTGCCCGGACGTGTTACAGGACACAGACCTGGAGTGGGAGGAGCCCGAACGTCCTGTGCCTGAGTGGGAGGAGCCCGAACGTCCTGCGCCTGAGTGGGAGGAGCCCGAACGTCCTGCGCCTGAGTGGGAGGAGCCCGAACGTCCTGCGCCTGAGTGGGAGGAGCCCGAAAGTCCAGAGCCCAAGAGGGGGAAGTCGGTGCGTCCAGAACCCAAGCGAGGGGAGTCGGTGCATCCACAGCCCAAGAGGGGGGAGTCGGTGCGTCCAGAGCCCAAGAGAAGGAAGGCCGAACGTCCACAGTCCAGGTATCTGCCAGCAGAGGGAGAGTTCCTGCTGGTTCCGCCTCCATCGCCGCCACCAGCAGAGGGAGCATGCCTGCTGGTTCCCCTGCTGCTGCTGTCCCGAGAGCCAGAAGAGGGGGTGGAGCTGCCGTCCCGAGTGCCAGAAGAGGTGGAGCTGCCGTCCCGAGAACCAGAGAGGGTGGAGCTGCCGTCCCGAGAGCCAGAGGGGGTGGAGCTGCCGTCCCGAGAGCCAGAGGGGTGGAGCTGCCGTCCCGAGAGCCAGAGGGGGTGGAGCCGCCGTTTCTGCCACAGCCACAAAAAAGTATTTTAATGGGAATGTCTAATTTATGTGTTCAAATCAGCGCCCACTTGCACATAGAAAAAACGAGTTTCTCATGAAAATGTTAATTAGCTTGTTCAAGTTCCTTACTTAAAGCCACTATAAAAATCACATGAGAATACATAAGTTACCATGGTCCTGTTTGTTGTATTATTATTATTATTATTATTTGTATTATTATTATTATTTCTTAGCAGACATCCTTATCCAGGGCGACAATTGTTACAAAATATCACATTATAAAATATCACTTTATAAAATATCACAATACAGATAAACAACAACGTGAACATGGTTACCTTTAAGAGTAAAATCAAGTACAAGATACAGAAATATAGTTCTATTTGAGAGCAGTAGTAGAATACAGCAAAGTGTGGAGCAGGTGTGAGTACAATGTGATGCAAGTACTGATACAATTGGGAGATACATAAAGTCCAGTATAGTCGAGGGTCGTGAGGTTTACAGATGCTGCCTGAACAGGTGTGTCTTGAGGAGGTGCCAGAAGCTGGTCAGTTCCACCACTGAGGGGCAAGGGTGGAGAAGGAGTGGGCTCTGGAAGCAGGGGAGCAGGGGGTGGGGGGTACAGCTAATCTGCCAGTGGTGGAGGAGCGCAGGGGGTTAGAGAGGGTGTAGGAAGAAATAATAGTCTGGAGATAGGGAGGAGCAGAAAGGTCAAGACAACGATAGGCAAGCCAGTGGAAGGAGCAGAGCATTGGAGTAGCCTGGGAGAAATGAGGACGGGGAAAGACAAGGCGAGCTGAGTTATGGATGAGCTAGAGCAGATGAATAGCGGAAGCATGGAGGCCGGCCAGGAGAAAGTTGCAGTAGTAAAGGCGGGACAGTACCAGGGCCTGAACTATTAGCTGCGTGATGTAGTTCACGAGGAAGGGGTGAATTCTGCGTATGTTACTGAGGAAGAAGCGACAGGAGAGTGCCAGAGAAGAGATGTGCTGTGAGTAGGAGAGGGAGGGGTCGAAGGGTGGTGGATTTAAGAAGAACAGAGATAGAGAGATCAGTGGTGGGGGAGGAAGATGGGGGAAGAACATGAGATCTGATTTGGAGCGGTTGAGTTTAAGATAATGTGAATGCATGCAAGAGGCAGGTAGAGATATGGGAGGAAATGTTGGAGTCACAGGGGGAAAAGGAGAGGAAGATCTGGGCATCCTCAGCATAGAAGTGATACGAGAGGCCATGACAGGAGATGAGGGGACCCAGGGACCGGGTGTAGAGAAAAAACAGGAGTGGTCCCAGAACTGAGCCTTGGGGGACACCTGTCGGAAGAGAGCAAGAGGCAGAGGGTGAGCCATGCCAGGACACCCAGTATGTGTGATCGAAGAGGTAGGAGGAGAACCAGGCAAGAGCAGTGCCAGAGAGTACCACGTCAGTGAGGGAGGACAGGAGAATAAAGAGGTCGACTGTGCCAAAGTCTTGGAGGGGGTCGAGCATAGAATATTTTGACAGGAGAGCTGAGAGCTGGTGATGTACCGGTCGCTGGAGGGATTTTTTAAGATGGGGTGATGAGAGAGGTGTTGAGAACAGAGAAAATGAAAGAGAGAAGGGAGGAAATGAAAGGAAGTAGAGCAGGGGCAGCAGCCTGGAAAAGGTGAGTGGGGAGAGGATCAGAGCACATGGGGTGGGTTTAAGGCTCTAGAGCAGGGAGCAAAGATCGGAGTCCAAGAGGGGTGAGAAGGAGGAGAAGAAGGGTAGATTAGTAGAGGTTGCAGAGAGTGATGAGGAGTGAGTGAGCAGAGGACAGGGGGTGAGTGGGGAAGGAGGCGAGGTATTGAAGAGTTTGCGCATGTCTGTGAGTTTGGAGGCAGACAGAAGATGAAGGAGTGAAGAAGGGGAAGAAATCCAGCAAAGTGGTTGGCGTTGGAGATGAAGATGTTGAAGTCACCTAATGCAACAACAGGGGTGGAGGGAGAAGGGGAGGGAGGAGAGGAGGAAGTCAAGCTCATCAAGAAAGTGACAAAGGGGTCCAGGAGGACAGTAGAGAAGAATGAAGAGGAGGAGGAGAAGACAAGGGGAGGTGATTTCAACAGCATGAAACTCAATAGAGAGGGAGAGAGGAAAGAGCAGGGGGGACCAAAAAGAGTAAGGAGGGAGCAGGCACAGAAATGACAGACTTCATTATTCTCAGGACAGTTTCCCTGCAGAGGACTTCTCTGTAGTGAAGGAATATTGGGTGTGTAGGAATATTGGGTGGAAGGGTGGGAGTTAAAATCCTCCCTGTACAAACACGTGGGGATGTGGCTGGATAGACAGATTAGATGTTGGAGTTAATGTCGGTGTTGGTGGATGTTTGTGTTGCTGTGTCCGTGTCCTGTGTGTTTATGTTTTTGTATAGATCTTTTATTTTGGCCCTTGTGCCTTTTTATTTTGTTAATGTGTTTTGTTCGTGTCCATTCTGTTTAGTGTTTTGTTTCTTTGAATTAATTAAAATGTGCATTAGAGCAGTTTGAAACTGCAGCTTCTGTGTCTGAGTCTCCCTTCCTGGTCAAACAGTTTGCCAGTGACACTGTCCTGTCTTAGTATTCCATAGAGCAAAGAGTATTGAAGGGTTAATACTGTTAGTAATCCACAGAGCAAATCACATTGAAGGGTTACTACTGTCTTAGTATTCCACAGAGCAAATTGTCCAGTGGTTAAAGAAAAGGGCTTGTAACCAGGAGGTCCCTGGTTCAAATCCCACCTCAGCCATTGACTCATTGTGTGACCCTGAGCAAGTCACTTAACCTCCTTGTGCTCCGTCTTTCGGGTGAGACTTAATTGTAAGTGACTCTGCAGCTGATGCATAGTTCACACACCCTAGTCTGTAAGTCGCCTTGGATAAAGGCGTCTGCTAAATAAATAAACACTTTTTTAAAAGGATCTTCCATGTATCTTAGTAATTCAGTGATCCTCTTAAAAGCTGGGTTGGCCTGACTGGAAAGTTATAAACTGGTAGCTAACAGGACTTTGTTTCTTTAGAGGGATCTGCATCAGGATTATCTACTATTACTTTTGTGTCTCCCAGGACTCTGTTCTTGGTTCCATATTATTTTCTTCACATATGCTACCACTGTCTGAGATCATTCATAAACACAGTGTACATTTTCAGCTATGCTGATGAAATTAGATCTTTTCTCACCTTGAGAAGTTAATTCATGCTTTTGTTTCGTCTGGACTTGACGACTGCAATGCTTTATGTGCTGGGCTTCCGGCTCATGCCTTATCACACTTGCAGCTTGTTCACAATGGAGCTACTAGGGTTATTTTTAGAACAAAGAAAAGGCTTCTACAACTGCTGTGTTGCTGTCACTGCACTGGCTTCCAGTGCGTTTTAGAATTCATGTAAAAATCGTACACTAAATGGCCTGGCACCGGATTGCTTAAGAGAGATTCTGTCCCATATAAACCTCTGTGCACTTACAAGCATTTTTATTCGATCGAATTGTTACCGTCCATATCACACTTCAGTTTATTAAAACATGTGATATGTGTTTTTTTTTTGTTTGCTATTCATTGCATTTATAAATATTGACACTTGCTTTTAAATAGAGATGCAGCATTTTTGTGCCTATGACCCCTAAAAACACTTGTCAGAATGTTTTGTGTGTGTGTGTGTGTGTGTGTGTGTGTGTGTGTGTATGTGTTGTTGTTTTTGCATTTGTAATAATTTTATTCGCAGTCTGGAGCCCTGCATCATCATTTCTCATTTCTTTGTGATTCAGTGGTACAAACAGATTGATACATTACGATGGTGCGATTGAGGGAACATTGTGTTTTGAGGAATCATATCGTCATAAAAGACCAGTAAAGGTACGTGTACCACAGGTTGAAAACCACTGGTTTATACCTTACATATACATACGTTAACAGATATTTACATAAGAAGAGCAATAACTTACTTTAACTTAGTGGTGCTTTGCTTCACAATATCCATGGAGAAAAACAAGGTCTTGTTATATTGTTTTAGTATTCCTTCCATGCCATCATCAGCCAACTCAAACCCGAAATATTTCTATACTTCACTACGCACAGACCAGCTAATCCAGAAGAGAATTGTGGGAGTTTAGAACCTACTCTCCAGTAATGTTGTTGAAGCTGACACCCTGGCATCCTTCAAGAAGCTGCTTGATGAGATTCTGGGATCAATAAGCTACTAACAACCAAACCAGCAAGATGGGCCGAATGGCCTCCTCTCGTTTGTAAACTTTCTTATGTTCTTATGTTCTGGTGTTCTTAAGTAATTTAATCTTCCCTGCGTATATGGTGAGACACTTCAAAAAGCATTAAGCAAGGTGTCATGCTGCATGTTGCATTATTTTGAGATGTGTTTTGATGTTTTAAAAGTAGATCTCATTTATAATACCAAAAGTTCACATTTTAAAAATACATTAATATTAGTGTAAGTAATCACATGGACAAAATGAAAGAATCACTGACGCATAATCTCAAGGGTGCTTAACGCAGTGTGCATGATTTCCATTACATGAGAGTAGATGTTAAAACTTCATGCTGATTTGAACTTGGCTCCATAGATATATATATATATATATATATATATATATATATATATATATATATATTAGGGTTGTCGATTAATCGCAGTTAACTTCTGCGATTAACACGTAAATGTTTTTGGAGATTAATTATTTTAACGTGCGTTAATCGCATTGCTGTTTATTGAGACTTTCGGCACACCGTACTTCAATCCCGGTGAGTGCTGAACACGCCTTCCTCTCTAAAAATACACTAACAACAAAAAATTAAACCCACCAGTTTCGACAGAAATGCAGGATCGCTGCAAGCCCATATCAAATTAAGTATGATAAAACCTTTTTTTTTTTTTTTTTTTTTTTTAAATGTTTGGCTGCGTATATATATATATATGTTACTGTACAGCACAAGCAGCAACTTGTGACTTCATTCCATCACACCTTCTTGGTTTGTGTGGTTTAGCCTCCATTCGCAGAGGTCAGAAACCAACAATGCTTTTACAAAGAGACATTTGTTGATCTTCATCTAGTAATTCTACTTTCAGTTTTGTTTTATTCTAATGCAGTTTTTGCACAAGCTGTGTAGGATTTCCAGCACTGTGACTCACTAAAAGCACAGTAATACATGGAGGCGTCTTTCAACTGAGAGTCTTCAACTTTCAAAGTTACCATTTTTTCCCTGGCTCTTACTTCCATTGAAAAGCGGGTTTCAAGGCCATCAGCTCTGGATTCTGTATTGTCTTCCCACCTCCGTATTAAAAACTGAGGTCCTGTTTCTCCATCATGTCTGTACCAGTAGAGGAGGTATCTGCTAAGACTTGTTGTATAACTGCATGTAAAAAGAGCAGTTTGTCCTTCTTGAACTGTTATTATGGGAACAGCCTGTGTGACTGCATTTCCAGAGACAAGATCTGAAATAATAATAATAATAATAATAATAATAATAATAATAATAATAATAATAATAATAATAATAATAATAATAATAATAATAATATGCTGTTAATTTTAGAATAATAAAAGATTATAATTACCAAGTGCTGTAATTAGCAATACACACTGAAGGATCATTCCTTGCAGTCTTCTACCAGAATCATCTTGCAGAGAAGGGACAGACATTACTCACTTGTAGAGTTTTCAAGTGGAGTACCAGGCTGTGCTTCATGAGTTGTGTGTTGATATAGGTGGAGTGTTCCTGTGACACACTGCAGATATTCATTTCGTATCATGTGATAACAAAACAAGAATCAGGTGTTTAGGACCTGCCTCCTTCCCCACACTTCAAGCTTGTTTTCAGACCAGTGCATTTTACACTTCGTAGTGGAAAGTTGATACATTTATAAACAGTATAAACACATGTATATGTAATGGCTATTGAGCTACTGTTTTAAAAGGTAAATGGCAGTGAACTTGATCACATGGCAATAACTAACACAGTGATCATTGTCAAATCATCAGGTGCATTTGTTTCTAAAAGTGCTACCAATAAAGACAGTAGCTGGAATAACTTGTCGTGTATTTACAAGTAAAAGGAACACTTCCTCTTTCTTGAACTGCTCTTTCAGAATCTTCCACTGTTAGTGTATTTCTAAGGACAAAGACTTAAATAAATAAAAGATATGCTTCAATACATATACTTTAAATCTGTTTCCATCTCACAATATTAATATTATTATTACAAATACATTTTTTAAAGCTGAAGCTTATCTATTGTAATAAATGAAATGAAGCACACAGGTAACATTTCTTGCAGCCTTTTTTGAGAATCAGCTTCAGACTACAGACACCATTATTCAAGTAGTTTCCCTGCAGATGACTTGACTGCTGTAAATGAACTTTATATCCATACAGATGGTAAGCATGGGTGAAACAGAGACATCATGTGGTTACTTTTGCAATTAGTAGAACTTACCTTCAATATCCAGTGCTGTTTCATGTTGTCTTCAATATCCAGTGCTGTTTCATGTTGTCTTCAATATCCAGTGTTGTTTCATGTTTCCCTTCAATATCCAGTGCTGTTTCATGTTGTCTTCAATATCCAGTGCTGTTTCATGTTGTCTTCAATATCCAGTGTTGTTTCATGTTGTCCTTCAATATCCAGTGCTGTTTCATGTCGTCTTCAATATCCAGTGTTGTTTCATGTTCTCTTCAATATCCAGTGCTGTTTCATGTTTCCCAGTTTCATATTTACCTGTTCTAATGCTACAGTTGAGACTGACATATTTCAGATCACGTCTGATTACTGTTACATAACAACATAAGAACATAAGAAAGTTTACAAACGAGAGGAGGCCATTCAGCCCATCTTGCTTGTTTGATTGTTAGTTGATCCCAGAATTTTCTTATTGATCCCCGAATCTCATCAAGCAGCTTCTTCAAGGATCCCAGGGTGTCAGCTTTACTGGGGAGTTGATTCCAGACCCTCACAATTCTCTGTGTAAAAAAGTGCCTCCTATTTTCTGTTCTGAATGCCCCTTTATCTAATCTCCTCTTGTGACCCCTGGTCCTTGTTTCTTTTTTCAGGTTAGAACCAGAAGATTAAAAATATACTAGATTTTTAGATTACATCTACAGAAATAATAAAATGCCAAGGGGAAGATAGTTCTGAGGTTGTTTTTTTTTACGTCTCATAAGGATATATTTACCCCATTTCTTCTAGATGTTGTCAACTATGCCTTTTTAAATAAGGAACATCCTAAATCTATGCTAGCATATATGTCTTATTCTAAAACAGGTTAATGGCCCTTCACAGTGTAGCAGCTACCATCCTCGCTTCTCCAAACAGATTGCAAAATTCTATAAAAAATTGTAGCTGCTAGACATCAAAAGCTTATCGATAACATTATTCATCGTGACCAGAAGGGCTTCATGAAAGGATTTTCATCAGATCACGTTAGACAATTAATGATCTTACAAATACTGATAGTAACATAGAAACAATTGTGGAATATAAAGTGGAGGCACACTGGCCATGCTTCCACTGTCCATTCTCTTATACACACTGGCCATGCTTCCACTGTCCATTCTCTTATTTTACATACTGGCCATGCTTCCACTATCCATTCTCTTATTTTACACACTAGCCATGCTTCCACTATCCATTCTCTTATTTTACACACTGGCCATGCTTCCACTATCCATTCTCTTATTTTACACACTGGCCATGCTTCCACTGTCCATTCTCTTATTTTACACACTGGCCATGCTTCAACTGTCCATTCTCTTATTTTACACACTGGCCATGCTTCCACTATTCATTCTCTTATTTTACACATAGTAATGTATTTTTCAGTAAATGTAAATGGGAATATAATAAAGCAAGGCTTAAAATCAGTAAACTGTATGACAGTCATAATAGAGGAGGTATGAATAGTCCCAATCCATATGGGTTTTATTTAGTTTATTAAGTTTGGCCTCTTGGAGATCTTTGAGGTCTTGAAAGCTTCTGATTCATTTGTTTAGTTATTCCAATAAAATGTATCGCATCTCCTTCTCTTTGTCTATCATCATATCAAGAAATGTTTAGCCAACTTAATCCCTCAACTTCACTGTCCTAATCTGACTAAACTGGAGATGTTTTTATTAAATCCATTTGTATCCAAGTTATCCAAATGATTTAAACATAATTAGTGTAAAGTCAAAATGGGAGAGAAAGTTAGGAACTCCAATAATTGCATCATCCTGGAATAATGTTAATTTTAAGTCTTTTCTTAAATATCCAATAGAGTTTATATAAAACAATTCCATGCTTTTGAAACAAATTGATGTATGCATTAGACAAACAATGAGTAATTAAGATTCATGGTATGTGAAAAAGAAAATTAACCCCTGGTTTTATCAGCTCAATTAAGGGGATAATTAGAATCAGGTGTTTAAATAATTAGGTAGAACTTCAGAGGTGAGTTTGGGAGGCCCCAACCCTATATAAAGATCAGAAACTTTGTGAGTTTGGTCTTCACCATACAGGTGTGGAATCACGTCATGCCACGATGAAATCTCTGAGGACCTCAGAAAAACATTTATTGATGCTCATAAGTCTAGTAAGGGTTACAAAACCATTTCTAAGGATTTGGGGCTTCACCAATCCACTGTCAGACAGATAGTCTACAAATGGAGAAAGTTCAAGACCACACTCTACCCAGGAGCGGTCATCCTACCAAAAGTTCTCCAAGAACAAACCGGAAAATCATCAAGGAAGTCACAAAGAATCCCAGAGTAACATCCAAGAATCTGCAGGCCACTCTTGACTTTGCTAATTTGAGTGTTCATGACTTAACCATCAGAAAAAGACTGAACAAGAATGGTGTCCACAAGACTTCTGTAACAATGTTCTATGGACAGACGAGTTAAAGGTAGAACATTTTGGCCTCAATGAGAAACGTTATGTTTGGCGAAAACCAAACACTGCGTTGGAACAGAAGAACCTCCCAACCGTCAAGCATGGTGGTGGGAGTGTGATGGTTTGGGGCTGCTTTGCTGCCTCAGGACCTGGACTGCTTGCCATCATTGACACAACCATGAATTCTGCATTGTATCAAAAGATTCTAGAGGAGAATGTCAGGCCATCCGTCTGTGAGCTGAAGCTGAACTGAAAGTGGGTCATGCAGCAAGATAATGATCCTAAACATATAAGCAGATCTAAAAAAAGAATGGCTGTAGAAGAAGAAATTCCGTGTTTTAGAATGACCTAGTCAAAGTCCGGACCTAAACCCCATCAAAATGTTGTGGCAGGACCTGAAGCGAGCTGTCCATGCAAGGAAGCCTTCAAATGTCACCGAGTTGAAGCAGTTATTTAAGGAGGAATGGGCCAAAATTCCTCAAAACCGATGTGAGAGACTGACCAACAGTTACAGGAAACGCTTAGTTGAAGTCTTTGCTGCTCAAGGGGGTGCCACCAGTTACTGAATCTAAAGGTTCACATACTTTTTCACACATGGATATTGAATGTTGAATCATTTGTGGATAAATAAATGTTGAAAAGTATCATGTTTTTGTTTCATTTGTTTAATCAGGTTATCCTTAGCTATTATTAGTACTCAGATCAAGATCTAATAACATTTTAGGTTTGAAATATGTGAAATACGTGACATATGTGAAAATTCTAAGGGGTTCACAAACGTTTTCTCGGCACTGTATTTGTTTGTCTTTAATGCCTATATTCCAGCGCAGTGGTTTCTCTTCACCACTTGAAACAGGCACATCTGTGTTTTCCTATGTTGGGGTATGTTTGCAGCCTGATATAGTTTTTGCACTGTAAGTTAGCAAGATGCAGCATTGAGCGTCACTGAGAGCACAGTAATAGGTGGATGAATCTTTCAGCTGTGATCCTGTAATTGTTAATGTTGTCGACGTCTCTCTGGTTTTCAGCTCCATGGAAAAACGTGTGTCGAGACCGTCAGCTCGCCGCTCAGCACTGTCGCCCGAATACCAATAGATCAAAAACAGAGGAGGATTCGCCTCATCATGTCGGTACCAATAAAGAGCGTAGCTGGAATAACTTGTTGTGTATTTACAAGTAATATGGACATCTCCTCCTTCTTGAACTTGTTTTTCAGACTCTTCCATTGTTAGTGTATTTCCAAGGACAACATCTTAAATAAATAAAAGATATGCTTCAATACATCTACTTTTTTCAATAAACCACTTCACTGTCTTTTAAAAATAATAAAATAACAGAGTTTATTATTATTATTATTATTATTATTATTATTATTATTATTATTATTATTATTATTATTATTGCAAAAACATTTTTAAAGCAGAATTGAAACTTACCAATTACAAAAAGTACAATGAAACACACAGGTAACATTGCCTGCAGCCTTCGTTGAGAATCAGCTTGCTTAGAAACTACAGACACGACACACAGACGGAGTATAGCTCCCCTGAAGATGACTTGACTGTTGAGAATGAGCTGTATGTTCATACAGTTGTGCAGCATGGGTAAACAGAGTCATCCATTTCACATCATGTGACTGTTCTTGTCATCAGGAGGATTTATCTCAATACAGATTGGGTGAGCTGTGTCAGCTTTGTAGGGTATTGGAAGGTTCTGGAAACCAGTAGAAGTCTGTAGCATGTTAACTTATTTTAAAGAGAGCTGCACACACTGGGCTGATGAGCCAGGACTGATAGAGCTGCACACACTGGGCTGATGTTCCAGGACTGATAGAGCTGCACACAATGGGCTGATGATCCAGGACTGATAGTCCAGAGACAGCATTGACCTGGTTTCCACGCAGTTGAGAAACTCCAGATCCTCTCTCCACTATCATGACTTGTGTGATGTAGCAGCACATACCACACACACTCATCACACTACAGGAAGAGTGCATCTGAAACATTGTACACATTTAAAGGAGTGCAAATCGCTGTGCAATTGACAAGGAAACATGTCTGAAAGCCGTACCTGTTGCTTACAAGACTTCAGCAGTGAAAATCCCATTTGTGATGTAACCTTGCACAACTTTCTACTATAACTAAAGGCCTTTATTATCTGATAATCCTTTATTATCTGAGATGTGCTGCAAGTAGCTCTGGCAAGCTTCTTTCACCAAATAGGAAAAAAAATATGCATAAAGTACGAGGGGTTTAGAGACCCATTCATCAGTGTTTTATTTTTTTATTTTTTATGTGACACCATGTATTCAACATTTCAAATTATTGCCATAATTAAGGTTATAAAGCAATGATAAAAAATACTGTAAAAAAGTGCTGGGATTTTAGCTCCGTTTATAGACTACGAAGGATGAGATTTGCTTAAGCTACGGGTTCTGTAGCAAAACTTGTACATATGATATATATACGTGTATAATAGGGTAATAATAAATATATATGCAGTCAAAAATGCTTAGCAAATAATACAAGCATAGTACACCCAGACAGAGTGATTTCTTATGTATTGTTTTATTTGTGTAGCGCTACGTCTGGATTTTTTATTGCCCGTTCTTTTTTTATTACATTTTTTTGGTGGGCAAATGAGGCAGGCTGCCTTGCCGTGCTTCAACCTAAAACCTCAGTGGAAACCCAGGTTATCAAAGCTGCACAATATCAGTACAAGGCCAGATTGGAACTCAGACAAACATTTAAATATACCCTCCCACACATTAATATTAATTAGGTTATTTGCATTTAGAAGGATAATTTCTCTGACTAAAAGAAAACTACATGTAAACCCACACTACCCGAAAGGTACTGCCAAAATAGCGTGAGAAAAAAGATGAGACTGATTTTTCTTTGCTTTTTTCCTGTTTTGTTGGTATAGTCACATGGATCTGACCCTGCCTAGGAGTTATCATTGCTGGCAGCCGTGACAACCAGTAATTATAACTGTAAATAAATCGTGTGGCATTTGAACATCAGCACTCCTGTGTCTCTCCCTTCTGTCAGTGGATACCCACAACCCCCTTTCACAAGATACTCATGGACACCCACAACCCCCTTTCACAAGATACTCATGGACACCCACAACCCCCTTTCACAAGATACTCATGGACACCCACAACCCCCTTTCACAAGATACTCATGGACAACCACAACCCCCTTTCACAAGATACTCATGGACACCCACAACCCCCTTTCACAAGATATTCATGTACACCCACAACCCCCTTTCACAATATACTCATGGATACCCACAACCCCCTTTCACAAGATACTCATTGTTTTTATCTTTTTGAACTTCCATCTTACTGCTGATGGAAATCACTTCCAATCCTTATTAATTGTAAGATATCAACTAAACATCATTGACTATGTAGTCTGCTTCCATTATTCTGATAATATTTGTCGATATTTAGTAAGCACTTTATCCATTCCTTTGCAAGTTCTTGTTGTTTTTTGTGGTTGTCTTACCTTTTTAAACTGAGGAATAGCAACAAAATGGTATGTGAATAAAACAATGATAATTCTGATTAGTCTGTTAATCATCCGTGATCAGGAGTGGGTTAGAGGCGTGAAACATGTGAACTATCACTCTCTAACTGATATATAGAAACAGACAGCACCACATGCAGTTCTTAATTTGCACAATTAGTTACAAGGGACTAGCCACAATGTTTGTCTACTTGACTAAGTTTATTATAGTTTTATTAACACAAGACATCAATGAGCTCATCAATGGGACACTATGGGCTTCGTAGTATTACAGAACACACAGACCACTGACTGATCTATTTGCTTATTTAGCAGACGCCTTTATCCAAGGCGACTTACAGAGACTAGGGTGTGTGAACTATGCATCAGCTGCAGAGTCACTTACAATTAGGTCTCACCCGAAAGACGGAGCACAAGGAGGTTAAGTGACTTGCTCAGGGTCACACAATGAGTCAGTGGCTGAGGTGGGATTTGAACCGGTGACCTCCTAGTTACAAGCCCTTTCTTTAATCACTGGACCACATAGCCTAATTAAGGTGGGTTATCCTCTAAGTGGTTATGCTTTCCTGTTCAGTCATGTTCAGTCTCTTTGGAGCTAAAACTAAATAAAACACACCACAACCACCACTAGGGACTGTATTCAGCATCCTGGTTTATATTTTGCACTAGATCAGCAC
Source organism: Acipenser oxyrinchus oxyrinchus (assembly GCA_030684275.1). Classification (NCBI taxonomy): domain Eukaryota; kingdom Metazoa; phylum Chordata; class Actinopteri; order Acipenseriformes; family Acipenseridae; genus Acipenser; species Acipenser oxyrinchus. The sequence continues at coordinate 11,893,827 of CM060273.1, read as the reverse complement.
TCGCATGCAGCACTGTGGGTCGAACAAAGCACAGTAGTATGTGGCCGAATCGTCCAGCTTTGTACTGGCAATTGCTAAAGTTATCATCTTGTCCCTGGTTTTTACTTGTGTGGAAAAACGTCTGTCCAGGTTAGTAGCGCGGTATTTAGAATTGTCCTCCCCCCTCTGAGTTAAATAGAGAGGGGGCTTCTCTTGGGCATGTTTATACCAGGCAAGAGCATAGTAGGTGAAACTTGTAGTGTATTTACAAGTAAGCTGAACAGTTTCTCCCTCACGAACTGTACTTGAACGAACAGCTTGTGAAACTGTATTTCCAGAGACAAGATCTGAAATAAATAAGTAAACAAATAAATTAAACATCATGCTTTATTAATGATGAGACTGTATTTGACTGGACCATTATTATTATTATTATTATTATTATTATTATTATTATTATTATTATTATTATTATTATTATTATTATTATTATTAGTAGTAGTAGTAGTAGTCGTAGTAGTAGTAGTATTAAAAGGTAAATTAAGTAACAGAACAGAAATTACTTGTGGCAAGGACTAGCATTGCAAATTGAATGATCATTGTTTGCAGTCTTGCAGAAGAATCTACTCAGAAACACAGAGATTCCCCTGTATCCCCTTTATATGAACATGAAGAAGTAATCTGCTCTGTCTATAAGCTTCCTTCTCATGTGGGTGTGGGGTTCATCTGTGTCATATTAGTAATGTTAATTTCACATCGTGTGATGATAAACAAAGATGATGACGAAAAGGATGCATCACACCCTCACTTACATTTGGTTTCCTGCCAAGGCAGAAAATGTCTTTGAAAAAATAACCAGTGCTATGATTTTATTCTCTTTACTCAGTGACATGGCTAATATCATGCATGTTTGTAGAACTAAAGGCAAATATAAACTAGGTATAAAAAATAATCATTAATCACTAAGCAAGTATGGCAAGTTCTAAGTATCTGAAGTGTTTTTTTTTTGTTTGTTTTTTGTGTGTTTATTTGTGGCACCTGGCTCTGGACTGTATTTATAGTGCATTGTCTGACCATCGGCAAATCTGTCACATCCTTATTTCCAGAAGGGACTGTATTGCCTAATGACTTGTCTATTTGTAGTATCTTTGGTTTTACACTGAGACACAGCGACATCTAGTGGTGTTTTTAGCTTGCACATAGCACAAGTTCTATTTGAGTCACAGCAAAACTGCAGCATTCACCAAACAACATCTGGTGCAGCTTGTATTCTTCAGTTGAAAAGACCAGTCTTTCACATTTGCATTCATTCCTGCCAAGTAGTTTCCCTGAAATCACTCCAAAGCTCCTTATTGTTTTTCCGATACTATCTGTGCAGCTTTGGTTGACAATGAAATCCCAGTTTGAAGTTTGAGTGAAGGCACATCGACACTTGAGTGCATGATATAAGGAGCTTGCACGCTCACACTTGAGTGCATGATATAAGGAGCTTGCACGCTCACACTTGAGTGCATGATATAAGGAGCTTGCACGCTCACACTTGAGTGCATGATATAAGGAGCTTGCATGCTCACACTTGAGTGCACGATATAAGGAGCTTGCACTCTCACACTTGATTGCATGATATAAAGAGCTTGCACACTCACACTTGAGTGCATGATATAAGGAGCTTGCATGCTCACACTTGATTGCATGATATAAGGAGCTTGCACTCTCGCACTTGATTGCATGATATAAAGAGCTTGCACACTCACACTTGAGTGCATGATATAAGGAGCTTGCATGCTCACACTTGATTGCATGATATAAGGAGCTGCACGCTCACACTTGTTGTTTTTTGACTTGTTGTTTTTTTAAACGTATTGTTTGGTGTTGGTATCTGAATTGTGACACGACCCTTGTGTAATAATGTATTTTAAATGATTCTGGTATTTAAGGATATACAGTTCACCACATTGTAATGTTTCAAAAGTAATACTAATACTAGCAATGCATTGCTTTCCAGGACCAGCTTTCTCCCATGTTGGTAATATTAAATCTTTAGCTAGCGTCATCATTGGGCCAGTTTACACGTGTGCTTTTCATTCACGTGAAGCGGCCATGCCTGTGCACGTTGGGAAGAAAAGCTCATGAAAAGGCCCCAAAAAACAGTCACAGTATTTTAATGGGAAAGTCTCATTGACGTGTTGAAATCAGCACCCACTTACACATGGAAACACGAGTTTCTCATGAAAATGTTAATTAGCTTGTTCAAGTGCCTTACTTAAAGCCACTATAAAAGTCACATGAGAATACATAAGATACCATGGTCAAAGGATGGCAGCAGGTACGTTCATTTTTTGTTGTTGTATTTTCATTATTATTATTATTATTATTATTATTATTATTATTATTATTATTATTATTATTATTATTATTTCTTAGCAGACATCCTTATCCAGGGTGACAATTGTTACAAAATATCACATTATAAAATATCACTTTATAAAATATCACAATGCAGATAAACAACAAAGTGTACATGGTTACCTTTAAAAGTAAAATCAAGTACAAGATACAGAACATATAGTTCTAATTGAGAGCAGTAGTAGAATACAGCAAAGTGTGGAGCAGGTGTGAGTACAAGGTGATACAAGTACTGATACAACTGGGCAATACATAAAGTCCAGTATAGTCGAGGGTTGTGAGGTTTACAGATGCTGCCTGAACAGGTGCGTCTTGAGGAGGTGCCAGAAGGTGGTCATTTCCACCACTGAGGGGCAAGGGTGGAGAAGGAGCGGGCTCTGGAATCAGGGGAGCAAAAGGGGGGGGGTACAGAAAGCAGAAAGGTTGAGACAACAATAAGCGAGTACATGAGTTTTGAATTGGATGCGAGCGACGATAGGGAGCCAGTGGAGGGAGCAGAGCAGCGGAGTAGAAGAGATGGGCTGTGAGTAGGAGAGGGAGGGGTCGAAGGGTGGTAGATTCAAGAGGAATAGAGACAGAGAGATCAGTGGTGGGGGAGGAAGACAGGGGAAGAACATGAGATCTGATTTGGAGATGCTGAGTTTAAGATAATGCGAGTGCATCCAAGAGGAGATGGTTGAGAGGCAGGTAGAGATATGGGAGGAAATGCTGGAGTCAGAAGGGGGAAAGGAGAGAAAGATCTGGGCATCCTCAGCATAGAAGTGATACGAGAGGCCATGGCAGGAGATGAGGGGTCCCAGGGACCGGGTGTAGAGAAAAAACAGGAGGGGTCCCAGGACTGAGCCTTGGGGGACACCTGTCGATTAACTTTGTTTTTCCTGCAACAGCTGACCCTGCTTTAGTACAAAACTCACGCTACATACTGTTTTACATAATGGTAACGGTGCTCAAAAATTACTATGCCTGCTTCTTTGGCTGAAGAGATATTATCAGCTCATCTGGAATCTTGTGCACTTAAATCATACTGAAACTGCTGACGGTACACAATGTAACTAAGTCTATTATATCTGTGATACAAGACGCAACAGATGTGTTGATTCAAAACTTTATTTAGGCACTCTACGATTTGACTGGCGAAAGATAACGATATGTTGTGGATGCAACCCTGGTTCCCTGAAAGAGAAAATAACCATCAAGTATGGGATATCACCGTCAGGCAGTAGGAATTGGCTGAGCTTTATATCAAAGCTGCTGATATGCCTCTGCACGAGCTGACATCTAAGCCCGCCCCCTTAGGATCTTACAATACGCAGGCCATGAAGGTTTCCGGAGCGACCTCGCGGCTTGATGGTTATTCTCTCTTTCAGGGAACTGGGGTTGCATCCGCAACCTATCGTTCCCTTTCAATTCAAAAATAACCATCAAGTATTGTGACAGTGTACCCAAGCCGTCGCGAGGGAGGATTCTCGGCAGTAGGATAGACTTACATCATAACGCAACTGCGTAGGCAATCCATCTACGGATATGTGGAGCAGCGCCTCAGCGTCTATGCTCGCAATGACACCTGTCCTAAGGTGGAATAGTCAACACCATATTGTCAAATTACTCTATATGGCCGCATCCTGGCATCATAGAGTGTAACACAGATGCTCCAAATGACGGAGCAGAGGAATCCAGTACATTTAACCGGTAGAACCTCGTAAAAGTATGAGGTGTAGCCCAGCTGGCTGCAGCGCAAATGTCAGACACGGGCACCCCTCTGAAGAGGGCCCAGGATGTCGCCATACCACTAGTGGAATGCACCTTCAGCTGCCCTGGAGGCGGAAGGTCTGCTGATTCATATGCTAATTTAATAACATGCACTATCCAATGGGAAAGGCGTTGTTTAGGACAACGGCTGACATAGAGTCCCAGAGTCCTAGAACAACTGTTCTGTTTGCCTCATGCTTCTCATACGGTCGATATAACACCGTAATGCCCGTACCGGGCAGAGCACGTGTAACCGTTCTTCCTCTGGGGAAGAGAAGGGGAAGGATGGAACGCCATCAACTCCACTAACTTGTTCATATGACCTTGGGCAAGAAGGCCGGATTTGGGCGCATGGAGACTCTAGATCCGTCTCCTGCAAAGCGAGTACAGGATGGATGTACTGATAGTGCACGTAACTCACCCACACATTTCGTTGATACTATTGATAGCAGAAACGCGGTCTTCATAGACACGAACTTCATATCCACTCTGTGGAGAGGCTCAAACGGGGCCTTGGTAAGGGCTTCTAGCACCACGTCAAGGTGCCACGATGATAAACTGGTCGTCCTTAGAGGTCGCAAACGACTTGCGCCTTTTAGAAACTGAGATGCCAGAAAATGGCAACCTGGTGATAAACCGTCAATATGTACATGGCAAGCCGATATGGCGGCTAAATACACCTTAGGTGTAGAGGGAGACTTCCCTTCATCCAACAGTTTCTGCAAAAACTGTAATATCACTGTGTGCGGAGTGACCTGCCCCTTTGTTTATTATTTATTTTATGTTATTATTTCCGTTTATATTATGGGAAGCACAGCTTATTTGTTATTGTTTTTGTATTTTAAAAACCTCGTGAGGATGCGTGACTGATCAGCTACTGATTATTTAACTAGCTGACAGTCACACATCCTTACTAAACTCTTGCAGACTGTGGCCGAGGGGTATTAATTAACAGCTAGTTAACACCTCGGCCAGAATATAAAAGACCCACTCTCTCGACTCAAAGCGGAAAGTGTCAGAGGCGAGACAGGTTTTGGTGGAGAGAGAGAGGGATAGAGAGAAAGAAAAAACAACTGCTAAGCATGTTGGTTTTTACACCAGCATGATACTTATTTGTTTTGTTTGGCCAACATGCCCTTTTGTTTCTGTCTTGTTTTGTGTTCAAATTTTTTGTTTTATTATTTAATAAAATAGCTGAGCGCCGTAGCGCTCAGTTTCGCCACCACCATTCATTGTTTTGGTTTCTGTTTCTGGTCCGTGACGTCACCCCTGCAAGCCACTTGATCACACACTGCCATAGGGCAAGATATTGGGTCATGGCCCTCAGCCAGACACCAATCTTGAAACAACTGCCATTTGTACGTATATTGAGACCAGGTAGAGGGCGCTCTTGCACTCTGAATGGTCGAAATAACCACCGTTGAAAGCCCTAAGGCTGACAGGCGCTCCCGTTCAGGGGCCAGGCCCATAGCTGCATGAGCTCGGGATTCGGGTGCCATAAAATAGCTGAGCGCCGTAGCAAAGCATACAACATGGTTTATTTATACCTTCCAAAGCATACAACATGGTTTATTTATAACTTGCAAAGCATACAACATGGTTTATTTATATCTTGCAAAGCATACAACATGGTTTATTGGTTTATTTATAACTTGCAAAGCATACAACATGGTTTGTTTATATTTTGCAAAGCATACAACATGGTTTATTTATATATTGAAAAGTATACAACATGGTTTATTTAGATTTCCAGAAAGCTTTTGACAAAGTCCTGCATAAAAGATTAATTCTCAAACTGAACGCAGTAGGGATTCAAGGAAATGCATGCACATGGATTAGGGAGTGGTGAACATGTAGAAAACAGAAAGTACTGATTAGAGGAGAAACCTCAAAATGGAGCGAGGTAACCGGTGGTGTAACACAGGGATCAGTATTAGGTCCTCTGCTATTCCTAATCTACATTAATGATTTAGATTCTGGTATAGTAAGCAAACTTGTTAAATTTGCAGACGACACAAAAATAGGAGGAGTGGCGAACACAGTTGCAGCAGCAAAGGTAATTCAAAATGATCTAGGCAGCATTCCGAACTGGGCAGACACATGGCAAATGACATTTAATATAGAAAAGTGTAAAGCACTGCATGCAGGCAATAAAAATATGCATTATAAATATCATATGGGAGATACTGAAATTGAAGAAGGAATCTATGAAAAAGACGTAGGAGTTTATGTTGATGCAGAAATGTCTTCATCTAGACAATGTGGGAAGTGTGACAGAAATATAATGAGTTCTGGTGATAAATCTTCCTCCCGACCTGTGAGGGCGCTAAAGAACGGGAGGAGAAGTATCTGGAAGGGCTGGCCTGACAGTTCGTTTCCGGGACAGGGAAGTGGGTCAGCCTGGAAGGAAGCGAGACTCTGTTGTAAGACCGTTTTGACTTGAAAGGTAAACGAGGGGCAGCTGCAAGTAATAAGGCAGCTGCAACCGTTTACCTAGATATCATACGGGATTACATATAGGGGCCAGGGTAACACTGATCTTTTCCTTCGTTTGGGTTAGAACGATAAGAGAAGGACTGAGAGAGGAGCTCTCAGAGAAAGAGAAAGAGAAAGAATAGTGTTACGTGTTGTGGGTTGTTTTTGTCTGTCTGTAACTGTCTGTCTGTTTTGCACCTCTAGACAGTTAAACACCTCCGGAGCTGTCGCCGGGAAAGCACTATCCGGAGCCCCACTGCACAGAGCACCTCCACGTTTGGAGTCACCCAGGACTGGTGACCGTGCCTTTGTTTCTGTTCGGGACTGTTCAGTTGCTCACGCTCCCCGCGCTTTACACATCGTTGTGTACTGCTGGGGCTTTATTATTTGGCGGTCGCCAGCCTGGAAATAGGCACAATAAAAACACTTATTCACCCAGTTACCGTGTCTGTCTGTCACTCCTGCATCGCATCACCGTTACACCTGTTCCCCTTACCGACCACTTTGCGACACGTGGTGTCAGATCCGGGATCATGGACCGCAACGCACTGGCGGAGCTGCTGCAGGCGCTGGAGAGCAGGCGGCGCAGAGGAGAGAAGGAGGAGGAGCGCTACATGGCGCTCATTGAGCAGGTAGGGCTGGCCGTTGCCGCAGCGGCGGCCCCTACCACAACACCGCAGATGTCGCCCGAAGGCACGGGCGATGAAAATGTCGGCGGAGGATGACCCAGAGGCGTATTTGGTGGCGTTTGAGCGGCTGGCTACCGCGGCGGCTTGGCCGCGGAGTTCTGGGCCAGCCAACTGGGACCCTGCCTGATCGGGGAGGCTCAGGCAGCCTACCAAGCCATGAGCGACCATCACGCCACCGAGTACGACCTGGTCAAACAGGCTATTCTCCGCCGCCTGAATATAACAACGGAGACCCACCGGGCGCGGTTTAGGGAGTACCGGAGAGCCCCAGAGACACGCCCCAGGGTGGTGGCAGAAGCGGTTGTGCGACCACATGGTGCATTGGCTGACCCCAGGGAAGAAGACCGCCCAACAGATGGGGAAGCCATTGTGGTAGAGCAATTCTGCCATGTGGTCGGCGCGAAACCCAGGCGTGGATACTGGCGCCACAACCCTGACACCCTGGAGGAGGCGGTCAAGCTGGCAGAAGATTTTGAGGACTCCTGACTTCTGCCGGGTCGGGATCCTATCGGCCCCTGCCCTTGGAGCAGTCGACCTCTCCCTCCCTCTCCTCCAACACCACCACCCTTGTTCCCGGGACCCAGACCTCCGAGGCGCCGACCCCATTGGGCCCCTTGCCTCCCCATGGAGACCAAGGTTGGCCCCAGCTGGGGTAGAGGTGCTGCCCTGCCCGTTGCCATACCAGCAGCGGGACAGATTCATACCCTATGCCCCTCTGTCCCTCCTATCTGTTTTAGGTTCCACCAGCCGGGACATCTGGCCAGGTCATGCCCGCTGCCATGGAGTGTGGCGTGGCAGCGTGCAGTGGGCACCTGAAACTGGTAAGTGTGGGGAAAATGGTCGGAGGGGCCTTGTTTAATCAATGTTGTTTTAGGGAATGTGAAAACCCACGCATTAGTGGACACAGGGTGTGCGCAAACCTTGATTAGGACAGCTCTCCTGGGCGGTGTGTCGTGGCGCCACGAGGTCAGGTGGCCATCTCCTGTATCCATGGAGACACGGCGGCATACCCCACAGTAAAAGTATATTTATCGGTGGGACCGATAAAACGTCACCTGTAGTCGGGGTGGCGGAAGGTTGCCACACCCAGTTATTCTGGGCGAGACTGGCCAAAATTCAGAGATTTGATACAAAAATGGCAGTCTCAGCCACACGTAAGCGTGGCAGAAAAAAAAGGAACGGATTGGTGATGTGTTTCCTTTTCACACTGAAATGTTTTCCCCTTTTTCCGTCCTAGAAAAACAAATAAGGAGAGACGGACCGCAAAATGGGAGGGAGCGTTTTGAGACAAGGCTGGGGTCTGGTGGGAGAGTGCTGCAATGGTAACAAGCGCCAGTCGAAGGGAGTGGGAGCGCAGTGTGACCGGCGGCGAGGTTACTGGGCCGACTAGGGCAGAAGTTATTCCAGCCCCTCTCAATGTACCGGACCCGTGGTACTCAAGCGCGGACCTAGTGTGGGGCCAACATAACGACCCGTCACTGGTGCAGCTTGGGGCAGGTCCGGTCCATTGAAGGTAAGGATGTTGATGGCGCTGGGGCGCTAGTATATCCACATTTCAGTATCAAGGGCAATTACTGTATAGGGTAAACCTAGCCGCGGGCACAGGACAGCCTGTAACACAATTGTTGGTTCCCCGTCTTGTCGGACCGAGGTCATGAGGCTGGCGCATGATATCCCTTTTGCGGGGCACCTCGGGCCGAGAAGACGAGGGAACGGATATTGGCTCGATTCTATTGGCTGGGTCTTCATACTGATGTGTCGAGATATGTAGCCACATGCCCAGACTGCCAGCGAGTAGCGCCGGGTCGAAGTCGCCCGCCCCTTTGGTCCCACTGCCGATTATTTCCACTCCTTTGGCGCATTGCAATGGACATAGTGGGCCCTTTGCTACCTTCTGACTCGGGTATACGCATATATTAGTGGTGGTGGATTATGCAACGCGATACCCGGAGGCAGTTCCATTGAGTCCACTAGTGCCGCTGCAATAGCCACTGAGTTAGCGCAGATTATGGCTAGAGTAGGGATCCCCAAGGAGATTTTGACCGATCACGGAACCAATTTTTTGTCCAACACGTTACAGCAGGTGTACAAAATATTGAAAATACGTCCCATCAGGACATCCGTTTATCATCCACAAACGGACGGTCTGGTGAAACGTTTTAATCAGACCTTAAAGTCGATGCTGAGGCGATTTGTAACACAGGAGCAGAAACATTGGGCATCGCTTCTTCCCTACCTCCTCTTTGCAGTAAGAGAAGTGCCGCAGAGTTCAACAGGGTTCTCCCCCTTTGAGCTCCTGACCAGGGGACAAGGTAATGCTGCTACTTCCCTCATCCGAATCAAAACTGTGTGCTAAATGGCAGGGGCCGTATGAGGTGATTCGGGCTATAGGGAAAGTAAATTATGAAATTAGACAGCCCGATCGCCGGAATGAACGTGAAATTTACCATGTTAATTTGTTGAAGCCCTGGCAGGCAAGGGAGGTCTTATTTATAGCCCCAGGCAATATGGAGGATGATTTAGGCCCCTGTCCAGAGACCCCGAGCACCAGAGCGATTTCAATGGGGAACAATTGGTTCCGGATCAGCAAAGAGAACTGCGTAAGCTTATTGAGAAGTTCAGCGATGTTTTTCTGGCGTGCCCGGCAGAACAAACGTAGTTGAATATGACATTATCTCTCCACCAGGTGTCACAGTGCGAGAGAGACCGTGCGGATCCCGGAAAGTCGGCGAAGTGGCGTTCGCAAAGAGGTATGGGATATGCTCGAGCTTGGGGTGATTGAACCTTCCAGGAGCGAGTGGTGCAGTCCTATTGTCATAGTGGCTAAGAAAGACGGCACCAACCGCTTCTGCGTTGATTTCCGTAAGGTAAACGCTATTGCTAAGTTCGATGCGTATCCCATGCCTCGGTCGACGAACTTTTAGACAGACTGGGAAAAGCGAGGTTTATTTCCACTCTGGACCTGACGAAGGGATACTGGCAAATCCCTTTAACCCGCAGCTCCAGAGAGAAACCGCATTTTCAACACCAGAAGGGCTGTTCCACTTTAAAACCATGCCATTTGGGCTACATGGTGCGCCCGCTGCCTTTCAGAGACTGATGGACCAGGTTTTACGCCCACATCATGAATATGCAGCAGCGTATATTGATGACGTGGTGATTTACAGCTCCACCTGGCGAGAGCATTTGGCTAGGGTTGCAGCCGTTCTTCAGTCTCTAAGGGCAGCCCGGCTGACAGCTAACTTAAGGAAATGTGCGTTTGCAAAACAAGAAACTCAATATTTGGGATTTTTAATGGGAAATGGAAGGGTGAGACCTGTGGTCACCAAAATCCAGGCTTTGGTTGATGCAGCGATCCCCAAAACCAAGACTCAGGTGAGGTCACTACTGGGCTTAGCCGGTTATTACCGCCGTTTCATCCCGAGTACGCCACAGTGGTTAACCCGTTAGTTGACCTCACCAAAAAGAGTGCCCCAAATTTAATCAAATGGTCAGCTGAGTGTCAGGGGCGTTTGATACGATTAAGCGTAGACTTTGCCAGGCCCCACTCTTATTACTCCAGATTTCACCAAGAGATTCATCCTCCACACCGGCGCATCGGATGTAGGTTTGGGTGCTGTCTTGTTTCAAAAGGTAGATGGAGTAGAACACCCGATACTGTACATCAGTAAGAAAATGCTACCTGGAAGCATAACTACTCCGTGAGTCGAAAAGGAGTGTTTAGCCATTAAATGGGCTACTCACTCTTTACGATACTACCTGCTGGGACACTCATTTGATCTGGTCACAGACCACGCCCCACTCAAGTGGTTAAGCACAATGAAGGACAGCAATGCCCGGATAACTCGGTGGTATCTGGCATTGCAGCCCTTCATGTACCATATGGTACACCGTGCAGGGAAAGACCACCAAAATGCGGATTATTTTTCCCGGAGGGGAGTAATGGGAAAGGTAGATTTAGCCGAGTGTTCCTTCGGCTCCACTCTGAGCGGTGGGATATGTGACAGAAATATAATGAGTTCTGGTGATAAATCTTCCTCCCGACCTGTGAGGGCTAAAGAACGGGAGGAGAAGTATCTGGAAGGGCTGGCCTGACAGTTCGTTTCCGGGACCGGGAAGTGGGTCAGCCTGGAAGGAAGCGAGACTCTGTTGTAAGACCGTTTTGACTTGAAAGGTAAGCGAGGGGCAGCTGCAAGTAATAAGGCAGCTGCAACCGTTTACCTAGATATCATCTGGGATTACATATAGAACCAGGGTAACACTGATCTTTTCCTTCGTTTGGGTTAGAACGATAAGAGAAGGACTGAGAGAGGAGCTCTCAGAGAAAGAGAAAGAGAAAGAATAGTGTTACGTGTTGTAGGTTGTTTTTGTCTGTCTGTAACTGTCTGTCTGTTTTGCACCACTAGACAGTTAAACACCTCCGAGCTGTCGCCGGAAAGCACTATCCGAGCCCCACTGCACAGAGCACCTCCACGTTTGGAGTCACCCAGGACTGGTGACCGTGCCTTTGTTTCTGTTCGGGACTGTTCAGTTGCTCACGCTCCCCGCGCTTTACACATCGTTGTGTACTGCCGGGGCTTTATTATTTGGCGGTCGCCAGCCTGGAAATAGGCACAATAAAAACACTTATTCACCCAGTTACCGTGTCTGTCTGTCACTCCTGCATCGCATCACCGTTACACCTGTTCCCCTTACCGACCACTTTGCGACAGAAGCTATAAAAAAGGCCAACAAGATGCTCGGATATATTGTGAGAAGTGTTGAATTTAAATCAAGGGAAGTAATGTTAAAACTTTACAATGCATTAGTAAGATCTCACCTAGAATATTGTGTTCAATTCTGGTCACCTCTTTACAAAAAGGATATTGCTGCTCTAGAAAGAGTGCAAAGAAGAGCAACCAGAATTATCCCGGGTTTAAAAGGCATATCAAGGCTCTATTGCTTTTTTAAAAAAATGGTTAAAATGATGGCATTCCCCTGGTGTAAATGTTTTTTTGTATATTTTAAACAGGGGCATATGATCCAAATATTTCTTCCTTAAGTATGATCTGATTAGATCTGGGGAAAAAAACTGAAGTGAGATTAATTCCTAAGTAAAGGGGGTATTTTGTATTGTGACGTCAGGAGGATGGATTTCATGTTGTGAAGAAGAATTATGGGAGTCCAAGCTTATGAGTGTGTGTGTGTGTGTGTGTGTGTGTGTGTGTGTGTGTGTGTGTGTGACTTTAATCCTTGTGCATCTTATATATATATATATATATATATATATATATATATATATATATATATATATATATATATATATAAGTTTGTGTGTGTGTCAGACTTTGATCCCTGTGCATCTTTTTATACATACGTTACTGTACAGTACAAGCAACAGCTTTGGCTTCATTCCATTACACGTTGTCGGCTTCTGTGGTTTAATCTCCCAAGTATAAAGGTCGGAAACAAACAATGCTTTTACAAACAAACATCTGTTGATCTTCATCTAGTAATTCTACTTTCAGTTTTGTATTATTCTAATGCAGTTTTTGCACAAGCTGTGTAGGATTTCCAGCACTGTGACTCACTAAAAGCACAGTAATAGATGGAGGCGTCTTTCAGCTGAGAGTCTTCAACTTTCAAAGTTACCATTTTTTCCCCGGCTCTTACTTCCATTGAAAAGCGGGTTTCAAGGCCATCAGCTCTGGATTCTGTATTGTCTTCTCGCCTCCGTATTAAAAACTGAGGTCCTGTTTCTCCATCATGTCTGTACCAGTAGAGGAGGTAGCTGCTAAGACTTGTTGTATAACTGCATGTAAAAAGAGCAGTTTGTCCTTCTCGAATTGTTATTATGGGAACAGCCTGTGAGATTGCATTTCCAGAGACAAGATCTGAAATAATAATAATAATAATAATAATAATAATAATAATAATAATAATAAGCTGTTAATTTTAGAATAATAAAAGATTATAATTACCAAGTGCTGTAATTAGCAATATACACTGAAGGATCGTTCCTTGCAGTCTTCTACCAGAATCATCTTGCAGAGAAGGGACAGACATTACTCCCCTGTACAGTTTTCAAGTGGAGTACCAGGCTGTGCTTCACGAGTTGTGTGTTGCTGTAGGTGGAGTGTTCCTGTGACATACTGCAGATATTCATTTCGTATCATGTGTTAACAAAACAAGAATCAGGTGTTTAGGACCTGCCTCCTTCCCCACACTTCAAGCTTGTTTTCAGACCAGGGCATTTTACACTTCGTAGTGGAAAGTTGATACATTTATAAACAGTATAAACACATGTATATGTAAAGGGTATTGAGCTACTATTTTAAAAGGTAAATGGCAGTGAACTTGATCACATGGCAATAACTAACACAGTGATCATTGTCAAATCATCAGTTGCATTTGTTTCTGAAAGTGCTACCAATAAAGACAGTAGCTGGAATAACTTGTCGTGTATTTACAAGTAAAAGGAACACTTCCTCTTTCTTGAACTGCTCTTTCAGAATCTTCCACTGTTAGTGTATTTCTAAGGACAAAGACTTAAATAAATAAAAGATATGCTTCAATACATATACTTTAAATCTGTTTCCATCTCACAATATTAATATTATTATTACAAATACATTTTTTAAAGCTGAAGCTTATCTATTGTAATAAATGAAATGAAGCACACAGGTAACATTTCTTGCAGCCTTTTTGAGAATCAGCTTCAGACTACAGACACCATTATTCAAGTAGTTTCCCTGCAGATGACTTGACTGCTGTAAATGAACTTTATATCCATACAGATGGTAAGCATGGGTGAAACAGAGACATCATGTGGTTACTTTTGCAATTAGTAGAACTTACCTTCAATATCCAGTGCTGTTTCATGTTGTCTTCAATATCCAGTGCTGTTTCATGTTGTCTTCAATATCCAGTGTTGTTTCATGTTTCCCTTCAATATCCAGTGCTGTTTCATGTTGTCTTCAATATCCAGTGCTGTTTCATGTTGTCCTTCAATATCCAGTGCTGTTTCATGTTTCCCTTCAATTCCCAGTTTCAAATTTTCCTGCTCTAATGCTACTATTTCGGATCACGTCCGATTACTGTTACATAACAACATAAGAACATAAGAAAGTTTACAAACGAGAGGAGGCCATTCAGCCTCGTTTGATCGTTTGATTGTTAGTTGATCCCAGAATTTGCTTATTGATTCCCGAATCTCATCAAGCAGCTTCTTCAAGGATCCCAGGGTGTCAGCTTTACTGGGGAGTTGGTTCCAGATTCCCACGATTCTCTGTGTAAAAAAGTGCCTCCTATTTTCTGTTCTGAATGCCCTTTTATCTAATCTCCACTTGTGACCCCTGGTCCTTGTTTCTTTATTCAGGTTAGAACCAGAAGGTAAAAAACATACTAGATTCTATGATTACATCCACAAAAATAATAAAATGCCAGGGGAAGAGAGTTCTGAGGGGTATTTTTTACGTCTCATAAGGATATATTTACCCCATTTCTTCTAGATTGTGTCAACTATGATTTTTTAAATAAGGAACTTCCTAAATATATGCTAGCATACATGTCTTATTCTAAAACAGGATAATGGCCCTTCATAGTGTAGTAGCTATCATCCTTGCTTCTCCAAACAGATTGCAAAATTCTATAAAAAATTGTAGTTGCTAGACGTCAAAAGCTTATCGTTAACATTATTCATCGTGACGAGAAGGGCTTCATGAAAGGTAGATTTTCATAAGATCACGTTAGACAATTAATGACCTTACAAATACTGATGGTAACATAGAAACAATTGTGGAATATGAAGTGGAGGCACACTGGCCATGCTTCCACTGTCCATTCTCTTATTTTACACACTGGCCATGCTTCCACTGTCCATTCTCTTATTTTAAACACTGGCCATGCTTCCACTATCAATTCTCTTATTTTACACACTGGCCATGCTTTCACTGTCCATTCTCTTATTTTACACACTGGCCATGCTTCCACTATCCATTCTCTTATTTTACACACTGGCCATGCTTCCACTATCCATTCTCTTATTTTACACACTGGCCATGCTTCCACTATCCATTCTCTTATTTTACACACTGGCCATGCTTCCACTATCCATTCTCTTATTTTACACACTGGCCATGCTTCCACTGTCCATTCTCTTATTTTACACACTGGCCATGCTTCCACTTTCCATTCTCTTATTTTACATACTGGCCATGCTTCCACTGTCCATTCTCTTATTTTACACAGTGACCATGCTTCCACTTCATAATCCATTCTCTTATTTCACACATAGTAATGTATTTTCAGTAAATGTTTAGGGATATATACGAAAGCATGGCTTAAAATCAGTAAACTGTATGACAGTCATAATAGAGGAGGTATTAATATTCCCAATCCATAGGGGTATTATTTACCTTATTAAGTTAGGCCTCTTAGAGATTGGTTTGTAAAATCAAGCAATCCATAAACTTGGTTTAAATTGCTGAAAGTATTGCCCCCCTATAGTTTAAAAGATGTATTTTTACATGTTTGCAAACAACATTTAAAAAAAGATCAGCCCTTATTTTAAAGGACTGTAAAATAATTGATTTCATTTCAGGAATAACCCAAACATTTTGTATAATAAGGAACCTTTATTTACCCTCACATGGATTTAAAAAAAAAAACCTTTTTTTTCCTTACATTAGGATTGTAGTGATTCAAAAGAGGTTTAAGTACTGATAAGTCTTTAAATACTGATGCCACCTTTGAATGTAAACATCAATCTCTCTTTCTTTCTTTCATCTGAAGAAGAGATCGTTGAGGCTTGTGATTCATTATTGTTTAATTAGTCCAATAAGATGTATCGCATCTCCTTCTCTTTGTCTATTATCATATCAAGAAATGTTTAGCCAACTTAATCCCTCAACTTCACTGTCCTAATCTGACTAAACTGGAGATGTTTTTATTAAATCCATTTTTATCCAAGTTATCCAAATGATTGAAACATAATTATTGTAAAGTAAAAATGGGAGAGAAAGTTAGGAACTCCAATAATTGCATCATCCTGGAATAATGTTAATTTTAATGTATAATTATGTTATCTTTAGCAAACAATATGTAATGCTAAACTGAAATCGCAAGCCCTTTACTAAGTGTTACGTTTGAAATGTGTAATACTATGTATTTAAATAACAGTTTTATTAAAGATTTGTTTTATAAATAAAAAAATACATATACCGTGCCGAGAAAATGTTTGTGAACCCGAATGATAATTATGAAAATTCCATAGTGTTACCACGATAGCCTTCTTGAATCAAAACCAGTCTTTTCTTAAATATCCAATAGGGTTTATATTAACCAATTCCATGTCTTTTCAAACAAAATGAATTCATCATTCTAGAAAGGGTTACAAAACCATTTCTAAGGATTTGGGGCTCCACCAATCCACTGTCAGACCGACAGTCTACAAATGGAGAAAGTTCAAGACCACACTCTACCCAGGAGCGGTTGTCCTACCAAAATCTCTCCAAGAACAAACCGGAAAATCATCAAGGAAGTCACAAAGAACCCCAGAATAACATCCAAGGATCTGCGGGCCAATCTCGCCTTGGCTAATGTGAGTGTTCATGACTCAGCTATCAGAAAAAGAATGAACAAGAATGGTGTTCATGGAAGGATAGGAGAAAACCACTGATCTCTAAAAAGAACATTGTTGCCCGTCTGAAGTTCGCCAAAGAGCACATAGATGATCCACAAGACTTCTGGAACAATGTTCTATGGACAGACGAGTCAAAGGTACAACTTTTTGGCCTCAATGAGAAACGTTATGTTTGGCGAAAACCAAACACTGCGTTCGAACAGAAGAACCTCATCCCAACCGTCAAGCATGGTGGTGGGAGTGTGATAGTTTGGGGCTGCTTTGCTGCCTCAGGACCTGGACGGCTTGCTATCATTGACACAACCATGAATTCTGCAATGTATCAGAAGATTCTAGAGGAGAATGTCAGGTCATCCAGCTGTGAGCTGAAGCTGAACTGAAAGTGGGTCATGCAGCAAGATAATGATCCTAAACATACAAGCAGATCTAAAAAAAGAATGGCTGCAGAAGAGGAAATTCCGTGCTTTAGAATGACCTAGTCAAAGTTCGGAACTAAACCCCATCAAAATGTTGTAGCAGGACCTGAAGCGAGCTGTCCAGGCAAGGAATCCTTCAAATGTCACCGAGTTGAAGCAGTTATGTAAGGAGGAATGGGCCAAAATTCCTCAAAACCGATGTGAGAGACTGACCAACAGTTACAGGAAACGCTTAGTTGAAGTCTTTGCTGCTCAAGGGGGTGCCACCAGTTACTGAATCTAAAGGTTCACATACTTTTTCACACATGGATATTGAATGTTGAATCATTTGTGGATAAATAAATGTTGAAAAGTATCATGATTTTGTTTCATTTGTTTAATCAGGTTATCTTTAGCTATTATTAGGACTCAGATCAAGATCTAATAACATTTTAGGTTTGAAATATGTGAAATACGTGACATATGTGAAAATCCTAAGGGGTTCACAAACTTTTTCTCGGCACTGTATTTGTTTGTCTTTAATGCCTATATTCCAGCACAGTGGTTTCTCTTCACCACTTGAAACAGGCACATCTGTGTTTTCCTATGTTGGGGTATGTTTGCAGCCTGATATAGTTTTTGCACTGTAAGTTAGCAAGATGCAGCATTGTGCGTCACTGAGAGCACAGTAATAGGTGGATGAATCTTTCAGCTGTGATCCTGTAATTGTTAATGTTGTCGACGTCTCTCTGGTTTTCAGCTCCATGGAAAAACGTGTGTCGAGACCGTCAGCTCGCCGTTCAGCACTGTCGCCCGAATACCAATAGATCAAAAACAGAGGAGGATTCGCCTCATCATGTCGGTACCAATAAAGAGCGTAGCTGGAATAACTTGTTGTGTATTTACAAGTAATATGGACATCTCCTCCTTCTTGAACTTGTTTTTCAGACTCTTCCATTGTTAGTGTATTTCCAAGGACAACATCTTAAATAAATAAAAGATATGCTTCAATACATCTACTTTTTTCAATAAACCACTTCACTGTCTTTTAAAAATAATAAAATAACAGAGTTTATTATTATTATTATTATTATTATTATTATTATTATTATTATTATTATTGCAAACACATTTTTAAAGCAGAATTGAAACTTACCAATTACAAAAAGTACAATGAAACACACAGGTAACATTGCCTGCAGCCTTCGTTGAGAATCAGCTTGCTTAGAAACTACAGACACGACACACAGACGGAGTATAGCTCCCCTGAAGATGACTTGACTGTTGAGAATGAGCTGTATGTTCATACAGTTGTGCAGCATGGGTAAACAGAGTCATCCATTTCACATCATGTGACTGTTCTTGTCATCAGGAGGATTTATCTCAATACAGATTGGGTGAGCTGTGTCAGCTTTGCAGGGTATTGGAAGGTTCTGGAAACCAGTAGAAGTCTGTAGCATGTTAACTTATTTTAAAGAGAGCTGCACACACTGGGCTGATGAGCCAGGACTGATAGAGCTGCACACACTGGGCTGATGTTCCAGGACTGATAGAGCTGCACACACTGGGCTGATGATCCAGGACTGATAGAGCTGCACACACTGAGCTGATGAGCCAGGACTGATAGAGCTGCACACACTGGGCTGATGAGCCAGGACTGATAGAGCTGCACACACTGGGCTGATGATCCAGGACTGATAGAGATGCACACACTGGGCTGATGATCCAGGACTGATAGAGATGCACACACTGGGCTGATGATCCAGGACTGATAGAGATGCACAAACTGGGCTGATGATCCAGGACTGATAGAGCTGCACACACTGGGCTGATGATCCAGGACTGATAGTCCAGAAACAGCATTGGCCTGGTTTCCACGCAGTTGAGAAACTCCAGATCCTTTCTCCACTGTCATGACTTCTGTGATGTAGCAGCACATACCACACACACTCCTAACACTACAGGAAGAGTGCATCTGAAACATTGTACACATTTAAAGGGGTGCAAATCGCTGTGCAATTGACAAGGAAACATGTCTGAAAGCCGTACCTGTTGCTTACAAGACTTCAGCAGTGAAAATCCCATTTGTGATGTAACCTTGCACAACTTTCTACTATAACTAAAGGCCTTTATTATCTGATAATCCTTTATTATCTGAGATGTGCTGTAAGTAGCTCTGGCAAGCTTCTTTGACCAAATAGGAAAAAAAATATGCATAGTACGAGGGGTTTAGAGACCCATTCATCAGTGTTTTATTTTTTATTTTTTATGTGACACCATGTATTCAACATTTCAAATTACTGCCATAATTAAGGTTATAAAGCAATGATAAAAAATACTGTAAAAAAGTGCTGGGATTTTAGCTCCGTTTATAGACTACGAAGGATGAGATTTGCTTAAGCTACGGGTTCTGTAGCAAAACTTGTACATATGATATATATACGTGTATAATAGGGTAATAATAAATATATATGCAGTCAAAAATGCTTAGCAAATAATACAAGCATAGTACAACCAGACAGAGTGCTTTCTTATGTATTTTTTTATTTGTGTAGTGCTACGTCTGGATTTTTTATTGCCCGTTCTTTTTTTATTACATTTTTTTGGTGGGCAAATGAGGCAGGCTGCCTTGCCGTGCTTCAACCTAAAACCTCAGTGGAAACCCAGTTTATCAAAGCTGCACAATATCAGTACAAGGCCAGATTGGAAATCAGACAAACATTTAAATATACCCTCCCACACATTAATATTAATTAGGTTATTTGCATTTAGAAGGATAATTTCTCTGACTAAAAGAAAACTACATGGAAACCCACACTACCCAAAAGGTACTGCCAAAATAGCGTGAGAAAAAAGGTGAGACTGATTTTTCTTTGCTTTTTTTCTGTTTTGTTGGTACAGTCACATGAATCTGACCCTGCCTAGGAGTTATCATTGCTGGTAAAGTCACGTGGATCTGACCCTGCCTAGGAGTTATCATTGCTGGTACAGTCACATGGATCTGACCCTGCCTAGGAGTTATCATTGCTGGTAGCCGTGACAACCAGTAATTATAACTGTAAATAAATCGTGTGGCATTTGAACATCAGCACTCCTGTGTCTCTCCATTCTGTCAGTGGATACCCACAACCCCCTTTCACAAGATACTCATGAACACCCACAACCCCCTTTCACAAGATACTCATGGACACCCACAACCCCCTTTCACAAGATACTCATGGAAACCCACAACCCCCTTTCACAAGATACTCATGGACACCCACAACCCCCTTTCACAAGATACTCATGGAAACCCACAACCCCCTTTCACAAGATACTCATGGACACCCACAACCCCCTTTCACAAGAACGTCTGTCCAGGTTAGTAGCACGGAATTCAGAATCGTCCTCCTGCCTCTGAGTTAAATAGAGAGGGGGCTTCTCTTGGGCATGTTTATACCAGGCAAGAGCATAGTAGGTGAAACTTGTAGTGTATTTACAAGTAAGCTGAACAGTTTCTCCCTCACGAACTGTACTTGAACGATCATCTTGTGAAACTGTATTTCCATAGACAAGATCTGAAATAAATAAGTAAACAAATAAATTAAACATCATGCTTTATTAATGATGAGACTGTATTTGACTGGACCATTATTATTATTATTATTATTATTATTATTATTATTATTATTATTATTATTATTATTATTATTATTATTATTATTATTATTATTAGTTGTCGTAGTAGTAGTAGTATTAAAAGGTAAATTAAGTAACAGAACAGAAATTACCAGTGGCAAGGACTAGCATTGCAAATTGAATGATCATTGTTTGCAGTCTTGCAGAAGAATCCACTCAGAAACACAAAGATTCCCCTGTATCCCCTTTATATGAACATGAAGAAGTAATCTCCTCTGTCTATAAGCTTCCTTCTCATGTGGGTGTGGGGTTCATCTGTGTCATATTATTAATGTTAATTTCACATTTTGTGATGATAAAAAAAGATGACGATGAAAAGGATGCATCACACCCTCACTTCCATTTGGTTTCCTGCCAATGCAAAAAATGTCTTTGAAAAAATAACCAGTGCTATGAATTTATTCTCTTTACTCAGTGACATGGCTAATATTATGCATGTTTGTAGAACTAAAGGCAAATACAAACTAGGTATAAAAAATAATCATTAATCACTAAGCAAGTATGGCAAGTTCTAAGTATCTAAAGTGTGTTTTTTTTTTATTGTTTTTTGTGTGTTTATTTTTGCCACCTGGCTCTGGACTGTATTTATAGTGCATTGTCTGACCATCGGCAAATCTGTCACATCCTTATTTCCAGAAGGGACTGTATTGCCTAATGACTTGTCTAGTTGTAGTATCTTTGGTTTTACACAGAGACACAGCGACATCTAGTGGTGGTTTTAGCTTGCACATAGCACAAGTTCTATTCAGGTCACAGGAAAACTGCAGCATTCACCAAACAACATCTGGTGCAGCTTGTATTCTTCAGTTGAAAAGACCAGTCTTTCACATTTGCATTAATTCCTGCCAAGTAGTTTCCCAGAAATCACTCCAAAGCTCCATATTGTTTTTCCGATAATATCTGTGCAGCTTTGGGTGACAATGAAATCCCAGTCTGAAGTTTGAGTGAAGGCACATCGGTACTTGAGTGCATGATATAAGGAGCTTGCATGGTCACACTTGAGTGCATGATATAAGGAGCTTGTATGCTCACACTTGAGTGCATGATATAAGGAGCTTACATGCTCACACTTGAGTGCATGATATAAGGAGCTTGCACGCTCACACTTGAGTGCATGATATAAGGAGCTTGCACGCTCACACTTGAGTGCATGATATAAGGAGCTTGCACGCTCACACTTGATTGCATGATATAAGGAGCTTGCACGCTCACACTTGACTTGTTTTTTTAAAAGTAATGTTTGGTGTTCATATCTGAATTGTGACACAACCCTTGTGTAATAATGTATTTTAAATGATTCTGGTATTTGAGGATATACAGTACACCACATTGTAATGTTTCAAAAGTAATACTAATACCAGCAATGCATTGCTTTCCTGGACCAGCTTTCTCCCATGTTGGTAATATTAAATCTTTAGCTAGCGTCATCATTGGTCCAGTTTACACGTGTGCTTTTTATTCACGTGAAGCGGCCATGCCTGTGCACGTTGGGAAGAAAAGCTCATGAAAAGGCCCCAAAAAACAGTCACAGTATTTTAATGGGAAAGTCTCATTTTTCGTGTTGAAATCAGCACCCACTTACACATGGAAACACGAGTTTCTCATGAAAATGTTAATTAGCTTGTTCAAGTGCTTTATTTAAAGCTACTATAGAAAGGAAGGTGAGAGAAAACAAAAAAACAGAAGGGAGACCACATCAAAACAAGTGCAACAACTCAGGTAAGACAGATATTAAATGTATTTATTTAAATGCTAGAAGTCTCAGAAACAAAATGTTAGAACTTGAAGCCACTGCACTAACAAGTGAGAGTGAGAGTGAGAGTGATGGAGATGAATATAATATTAGTGGGTACACACTGTATAGGAAATACAGGCAGGACAAGAGGCGGATGGGTAGCGCTATACATAATCTTGAAGCCCAGGTGTTAAATCTGGCCGAAGAAAACAACGCCAAATCAATATGGGTCAGAATAATGGACAAAAATTCAAAGGGCATAATAATAGGAGCATGCTATAGACCGCCAAATTCAGACACCGACCAAATAATCTGTTATACAATGACATTAGAAATCCGTGTAGCAAAGGAGAAGCCATACTAATGGGGGATTTCAATTTCACCCATATAAAATGGGAAAACCCGGTGGGGAGCACGACAGATGAAATTGAAATGGTGGAAATGACAAATGACTGCTTCCTAACGCAATTTGTCAAGGCACCGACTAGAGGAGGAGGCATGCCTTGATTTAATCTTTTCAAATAAAGAAGACAGAATAACTAAAACAGAGGTCAGAGCTATTGGCAAACTCAAACCACAACATGGTTTCATTTGAAGTGATTTTTAAAACCCAAAAAGTAATGAAAAGCTAAGGCTTACAATTTTAGAAAAGCAAACTATGACGGTATGTAACAGAGACAAACAGAAGTAGATTGGAGTGGTTTTTTTTTTTTTTTTTAATGTAGTACTAGAGGCGCAAAAAACAATTACATCCCAAAAGTAGACAAATCTAAATCTAAAACAAAATGGCCAAAATGGTTTAATAGATCAAGTTAAAAAAAATATTCTGAGAAAAAAGGCACTTTACAGAGCGTTTAAAAGGGACCAAAAGCAAAGTACATATAAAGAGTACATGGAACTGCAAATGCAAGTCAAAAAGGAAGTTAGAAAGGCCAAGAGAGAGATAGAAATGAACTTTGCTAAGGGGGCTGTGGCAGAGCTGGGCTCTGCCCTTGGAAATATTGGCAGGGATGGGTTAAATTCTCCTCCCTCCCCAGGTTTATTGTGTCAGGTGGGAGTAATTACCAATCAATTAGCACCCAGCCACCTGACATAAAAGGAGGCCTCAGCTCCTCAGTAGAGAGAGGTTGCTGAGGAAGCAAATGTGGTTTTTCTTTGTGTGCTGGGTTTTTTTTAAAATTTTGCTATCCAGTGAAGGCAAAGCTCAGCCTGGAAGCCTTATTTCTGTAAGTTTTTACTTTGTGTTTATTGTTTGTGTTTAAGAACCTTTTTGTTTGGCCCTCGTGCCTGTTTATTTTGTGTTTTTTATTTAATAAAAAGTCTTTTGTTTGAACTGCAGTCTGTCTCTGGGCCATCCTGTCACATGTGGTGTCAGAAATCGGATATAGCGTCTCCGGGAGGTTCAGAGCAGTACTGCAGGATTTTTGTGAATAGTGAATTTTTTCTGTGAGCATTTAAAAAAAAAAAAAGGATAGGAGGAAAAAGGAGGAAGAACTGCAAGAGGCAGCAGCAACAGCTGCCACCGGGGGACATCGGCCTTATCTACATAGTAGATGAGTGGTGCCCTGGTTGTGGGGCATTTGAACACACATGGCCATCTGCCCCACCCAAACAGAGGGGAGGAGAAGGAGGCAGAGAGGAAGGAAGGCATTGGAGGAAGAGGAGTGGTGCACCCACTGCATGCAGTACGGGCATGAGTAGCACCACTGCCTGGAGGTCTTCCAGGACACAGACCTGGAGTGGGAGGAGCCCGAACGTCCTGCGCCTGAGTGGGAGGAGCCAGAACGTCCTGCGTCTGAGTGTGAGGAGCCCGAACGTCCACAACCCAAGAGGGGGGAGTCGGTGCGTCCACAGCCCAATAGGGGGAGTCGGTGCGTCCACAGCCAAAGAGGGGGGAGTCGGAGCATCCACAGCCCAAGAGGGGGAAGGCCGAAATATCCACAGCTCAGGTATCCACCAGCAGAGGGAGAGTACCTGCTGGTTCCACTTCCACCTCCGTGGGAGGACTGTGTGTACCTCCCACCCCCACCAGCAGAGGGAGAGTTCCTGCTGGTTCCACCTCCACCTACATGGGAGGACTGTGTGTCGCTCCCACCTCCATCAGCAGAGGGAGAGTACCTGCTGGTTCTGCCTCCATCGCCGCCCCTAGCAGAGGGAGCATGCCTGCTGGTTCCCTTGCTGCTGCCGTCCTGAGAGCCGGAGGGGGTGGAGCTGACATCCCAAGAGCCAGAGAGAGTGGAGCTGTCGTCCCGAGAGCCAGAGGCGGTGGAGCTTCCGTCCCGAGAGCCGGAAGGGGAGGAGCCAGGACCTGAGAGCCAGAAGGGGAGGAGCCACGGACCCGAGAGCCAGAAGGGGAGGAGCCACGGACCAGAGAACCGGAAGTGGAGGAGCCACAGACCAGAGAACCGGAAAGGGAGAAAGCTGACGCCCCTCAGCAGCCCTTGCACATGCTACTGAGAGGAGCTCAGTGGAGACGCACCCGACTGCGACAGCAGGAGGTGCCAGCCCGTCCTCAGAGGCCGCTAGAATGGCCACAGCCACCTCGGCCGATGCCAGAGTGGCTGGAGCCTTTGCAACCGGAGGAGCCGGAACTGTTCCTGAGGGTCTGCCGTCTCCCCCTGCTGTTCCTGAGGGTCCGCCGTCTCCGCCTGCTGATCCCGAAGGTCCGCCATCTCCGCCTGCTGTTCCTGAGGGTCCTCCGTCTCCGCCTGCTCTTCCTGAGGGTATGCCGTCTTCGCCTGCTGTTCCTGAGGGTCCGCCGTCTCGGTCTGCTGTTCCTGAGGGTCCGCCGTCTCCTTCTGCTGTTCCCGAGGGTCCGCCGTCTCCTCCTGCTGTTCCCGAGGGTCTGCCGTCTCCGCCTGCTGTTCCTGAGGGTCCGCCATCTCCGCCTGCTGTTCCTGAGAGTCCGTCGCTCCCGCCTCCGCCACCAGAGGGAGACGGGCCGCCGTTCCCGCCTCCGCCACCAGATGAAGACAGGCCACCGTTCCCGCCTCCGCCACCAGAGGTAGACGGGCCGTCGTTCCCGCCTCTGCCACCAGAGGGAGACGGGCCGCCGTTCCTGCCCCCGCCACCAGAGGTAGACGGGCCGCCGTTCCCGCCTCCGTGGGGGAGATGTGTGGCAGAGCTGGGCTCTGGCCTTGGAAATATTGGCAGTGATGGGGTTCTCCTCCCTGCTCAAGTTTATTGTGTCAGGTGGGAGTAATTACCAATCAATTAGCACCCAGACACCTGACATAAAAGGAGGCCTCAGCTCCTAGGTAGAGAGAGGTACCTGAGTGTGCAAGTGTGTTTTTTCTGTGTGCTGTTTTTTGTTAATTTGCTGTCCAGTGAAGGCAAAGCTCAGCCTGGAAGCCTTATTTCTGTAAGTTTTTACTTTGTGTTTATTGTTTGTGCTTAAGAACCTTTTTGTTTGGCCCTCGTGTCTGTTTATTTTGTGTTTTTTATTTAATAAAAGTCTTTTGTTTGAACTGCAGTCTGTCTCTTGGCCTCATCCCTTGTGCCATCCTGTCACAGGGGCCTAAAAAACAAAATGTTTTTCCAATATTATAAAAGCAAGAGAACATTCAAAGAGGCGGTTAAAAGTCTAAGAGATACAAATGGCAAAATGAAAGACAAAGAAAAAAAAATAGCAAATATATTAAATGATTACTTTTCAGAAGTTTTTACAAAGGAGGATACGAACAACATGCCCCGCATGTCGACCTGTTCCTATCCAGTTTTAAATAACTTTAGCATAACAGAGGCAGAAGTGTTAAAGGGACTAGGAGCTCTTAAAATAAACAGATCCCCTGGGCCAGATGAGATCCTCCCAACAGTACTCAAAGAAATGAAAGAAGTTATTTACAAACCGCTAACCAACATCATGCAACAGTCTCTTGACACAGGGGTTGTACCGACAGACTGGAGAACTGCAAACGTAATACCGATCCACAAAAAGGGAGACAAAACCGAACCAGGTAACTACAGACCAATAAGCCTGACTTCTACTATATGTAAAGTTATGGAAAGTATAATAAGATCAAACATGGAAAATTACCTACATGGTAACAATATCCTGGGACACAGTCAGCATGGTTTTAGGAAAGGGAGATCGTGTCTAACTAACCTGTTTGATTTTTTTTGAGGATACAACATCGACAATAGATAATTGCAAAGCATACAACATGGTTTATTTAGATTTCCAGAAAGCTTTTGACAAAGTCCTGCATAAAAGATATATTCTCAAACTGAATGCAGTAGGCATTCAAGGAAATACATGCACATGGATTAGATAGTGGTTAACATGTAGAAAACAGAAAGTTCTGATTATTATTTATTTCTTAGCAGACGCCCTTATCCAGGGCAACTTACAATTCTTACAAGATATCACATTATTTTTACATACAATTACCCATTTATACAGTTGGGTTTTTACTGGAACAATCTAGGTAAAGTACCTTGCTCAAGGGTACAGCAGCAGTGACCTCACCTGGGATTGAACCCTCGACCCTCCGGTCAAGAGTCCAGAGCCCTAACCACTACTACACACTGCTCCACTACTCCACCCTGATTAGAGGAGAAACCTCAAAATGGAGCGAGGTAACTAGTGGTGTACCACAGGGATCAGTATTAGGTCCTCTGCTATTCCTAATATACATTAATGATTTAGATTTTGGTATAGTAAGCAAACTTGTTAAATTTGCAGACGACACAAAAATAGGAGGAGTGGCAAACACTATTGCAGCAGCAAAGGTCATTCAAAATGATCTAGACAGCATTCAGAACTGGGCAGACACATGGCAAATGACGTTTAATAGAGAAAAGTGTAAGGTACTGCACGCAGGCAATAAATATGTGCATTATAAATATCATATGGGAGATACTGAAATTGAAGAAGGAATCTATGAAAAAGACCTAGAAAAAGACCTATGTTGACTCGTGGGTGAAGCTATAAAAAAGGCCAACAAGATGCTCGGATATATTGTGAAAAGTGTTGAATTTAAATCAGGTGAAGTAATGTTAAAACTTTACAATGCATTAGTAAGACCTCATCTAGAATATTGTGTTCAATTCTGGTCACCTTGTTACGAAAAGGATATTGCTGCTCTAGAAAGAGAGCAAAGAAGAGCGACCAGAATTATCCCGGGTTTAAAAGGCATGTCGTATGCAGACAGGCTCAAATAATTGAATCTGTTCAATATTGAACAAAGAAGACTAGTCGGTGATCAGATTCAAGCATTCAAAATTCTAAAAGTCATTGATAATGTGAACCCAGGGGACTTTTTCAACCTGAAAAAAGAAACAAGGACCAGGGGTGACAAATGGAGATTTGATAAAGTGGCATTCAGAACAGAAACTAGGAGGCACTTTTTTACACAGAGAATTGTGAGGGTCTGGAACCAACTCCCAGTAATGTTGTCGAAGCTGACACCCTGGGATCCTTCAAGGAGCTGCGTGATGAGATTCTGGGATCAATAAGCTACTAACAATCAAACGAGCAAGATGGACCGAATGGCCTCATATTGTTTGTAAACTTTCTTATGTTCTTATGTTCTTAAGAAGCTGCTTGATGAGATTCTGGGATCAATAAGCTGCTAACAACCTTTCTTATGTTCTGGTATTTTTAAGTAATTTAATCTTCCCTGCGTATATTCAGAGACACCTCTAAAAGCATTAAGGAAGGTGTCATGCTGAATGTTGCATTATTTTGAGATGTGCTTTGATGTTTTAAAAGTAGATCTCATTTATAATAACAAAAGTTCATATTTTAAAAATACATTAATGTTAGGGCACGTTATCATATGGACAAAATGCAATGAATCACTGATGCATGTGCATATCTCAAAATAATCTCAAGCGCGCTTAATGCATAATATATATGCATTCAGCCAATTTTCTTGTTTATTATGTTTTCTTTTGTGTTAAGGTTGTTTTAGGTGTGTATCCCTTTAAAACATACGATCCTGTTTCTTAATTAGTTGA
This sequence comes from Acipenser oxyrinchus oxyrinchus, assembly GCA_030684275.1. Classification (NCBI taxonomy): domain Eukaryota; kingdom Metazoa; phylum Chordata; class Actinopteri; order Acipenseriformes; family Acipenseridae; genus Acipenser; species Acipenser oxyrinchus. Next base: position 11,865,138 of record CM060273.1, on the reverse strand, counting down.
TGCGCACACTTTTTGAAAACAGGATATAGTTTCCTCGGTAAGGGGCCGCTGAGAGGAAACAGGTGAGGAAACAGGAGTAGCACATATAGAGAGGGTACACAGGGTGTGGATTTCTTGTTTATCTTGATTTATAGCTATTGAATATTTGAAATACATTTGCTACTCTGGTTCTTAGAAAAAGAAAAACGCCAATCGATGGAATAAAATGGTTAAATAATAATTTAGTGTGTGCTGTTTGCCTGCAGACTATGATTGGTATGTATAGGGTTTGTTGTATCTTACATCAAATAAACTTGATTTATACTGCGTTTGTATTTTTAGCAATATTAGCAATAAAAGGTATGTCTCTGCGATGGAAATGGAATTTATTATTGATAGCGAATGATATCGATATCATGTCAAAACATCGATATTGGTGCCCACCCCTAATAAAAATACAAAATATAAACAGGGGCGGGGTGTACCTACTGGCTTATTTTAACAAGTGACGAGATGAGTATTCTGAGTAATTAGTTTAAGTCTGCCAATGCAGAGACACTAATTGTTGTGATACTGGCTTATTTTAATACAGACAGATTGGTATTCTTGTTGCAGGTGTGGATTTACACTTTATTTTTTTTTATTTTGTGTTTATATACATGTGTGCTTGTTTTTTTTATTTAAATCACGATATGATTTTGTATTTTCACTGCACGATTTATGATTGATTGTGTGTTTTGCTTTTGTTTATTTGCACTAATTTTGAATCACGGCACTTGCCTGGACTGCCTCTCCACCTAATTGACAATTAATGTGTCGCTTTTGAAGCGCATTCCGCACGTGGGTCTTATCATTTTTAATTAACTAAAGGGTTTTAAGAGACGGAGAGATGTAGAGAGGAGAGAGAGACGCAGGGACAGAGACGCAGGGACAGGGACAGAGACGCAGGGACAGAGACGCAGAGACGTGAATAGAGAGGAGAGAAATGCGAGGAGACAGAAACAAAACGAAACTAAAGTAAACCAGAAAGTAATAAATAACTAAAGGAACAAAGACGGGCTCACACCTGAGGGAGCTGACCAAGGGAATTGTACAGCAGGTCGCTGCCGCTGAGAGACCCAACTCCGGAAGCAACTGAGAGGGAGAGCGTTGAGTACGGTGTTCATGGCGGATTGAGCATTTAGAAGGGAAGAGGCGAATATACCTCCCCCCTCGCTAAGTTAAGTGTGCAATCTTTTGCTGCTGCATCGCCCTGCTTTCAACTATTTGGATTGCTTAGCCGAAGTTCTTTTATTTTGTTTTACTTTCTTAGAGAAACTTCTCCAGTGACGGCCCTCCCTAACCAGAGCTGTTGTAGCCTACTCGAGTCTCAGCTAATGCTACCGTGGAACACAGAGAAGACGGCTTTGGGACTTTTACTGTTATAAACTTTTCTTATTGATTGCTGCTGTTAGACAATTACATTACCTTTGTTGCTGTAACCATTTCCAACGTTACTGATATTGATATAGTTAGCTGGTTATTGCTGTAGCCAAACCTATATTTAAGTTGTGATAGCTACTGCTGTTATGGATATAGCTATTTGTCCATTGTTGTTGCTATTGCTGTAGCTAAATCTATATTTGAATTGTGATAATCATTGTGAATACTGCTGCTATTGATCCAACTATTATTGTTATTGCGACCAATATTTTTTTTAATGTTTTATATATGTGCTTGGCCATTTTAGTATATTTTAATCTGATTGTTTCAATAATTAAATTAATCCTTTTCAAAATTTATTGTCTGGCTTCCTTGTCTGCATTTCCACGGTGTTGCTACCCCGGTATTACGAACTTGTCCTAGCGACACCTGTAACATTCTGAGTAATTAGTTTAAGTCTGCCACTGCAGAGACACAGGTTATCACCAAGGTAAACAACACGAAGAGACAGTGCTTACACCCTCACTTGACAGGAAGTGTCCAATGTGATGTGACCAGCCAACCAGGAACTTTCTCTGGCCACCAAAATCCTATAAAACAAGAGTGTTAGCAACTAGAAGTGTTCCTTCACAATGACTGCAGTGTTGTATTGTTGGTGTTCCACTGCTCCTGGTCTTCACAGTGACTGCAGTGTTGTATTGTTGGTGTTCCACTGCTCCTGGTCTTCACAGTGACTGCAGCGTTGTATTGTTGGTGTTCCACTGCTCCTGGTCTTCACAGTGACTGCAGCGTTGTTTTGTTGGTGTTCCACTGCTCCTGGTCTTCACAGTGACTGCAGCGTTGTATTGTTGGTGTTCCACTGCTCCTGGTCTTCACAGTGACTGCAGCGTTGTATTGTTGGTGTTCCACTGCTCCTGGTCTTCACAGTGACTGCAGCGTTGTATTGTTGGTGTTCCACTGCTCCTGGTCTTCACAGTGACTGCAGCGTTGTTTTGTTGGTGTTCCACTGCTCCTGGTCTTCACAGTGACTGCAGCGTTGTATTGTTGGTGTTCCACTGCTCCTGGTCTTCACAGTGACTGCAGCGTTGTATTGTTGGTGTTCCACTGCTCCTGGTCTTCACAGTGACTGCAGCGTTGTATTGTTGGTGTTCACTGCTTGAAGAGAAGTCTAGAAGTCTCCCAGTGCTACAGGGGAGGTCAGAGCAGCTGGACTTCTGAGGATGAGTAGTGGGTTTTACTTCCCTCACATGGAGACAGGAGCGCTGAAAAGAGAAGGAAATAGACATGCAAAGAGAGTCTCCAGAGAGGGAGACTGGCACAGAAGAAAGCAGATATTTAGGAAGGCATACAGGGTTTCCCTTGGGCTCATAGAGAGCCACCCTCGCGGAGGTGAGACTGAAACGATTGGCTTACAAGGCTTGGAAGCAAGCGTTACTTCCCCCAAGGGGAGCCTCGAGGGGAAACACCAGAAAGATGAAAGAAAGTTAGGATTGATTTGCGGTTGGAGAGGTGGCCCCCACATACTAGCAACACTCTGTTGCAGAGAAGAGTGGATGTAAGACTCTACTGCAGTGGAAGGCCAGCACCCAATTTTTTTTTTAGTAAATGCTGATTGACATTAACTTTAGCTGCTGAGGTTGCAATACCCATATGGAATGAATGGGAGAGATAGAATTGAGGGGGCAGACCGGAGGGAGAAGGAGGGAAACTTTGCCATCCCCTTGAGGAGAAGGTGAACCATGGGGATAGACGAGAGAGGAGGTGAAGAAATATATAATAGGCGATAGCGGTATTGGATGCCAGCAAGATAAGCTTTGAGGGAACCCAGGAAGAGGTATAGATTGTCTTTTGCGTGAACAAAGTAAGCCAGAATGCAATTGTGGTTGAAAGGTGAAGGGGATCTGAAGCAATAAGGAGGGTTGATTGTCATTTAGACCTATTAAACAGATCAGGATCAGGTTGGGGCCAGTCTATAAGGGTGTTATCCAGTGCTTGACCGGATGCTGCTTTGGCTAAAAACATTTTGTGATATTCTTAAAAATAGTGCCGCCATATCAGAGCGGTTGAAAATGTTAAACAAATAAGAATCTAGTTCCTGCAGCCAGAGAGAATCAACTTCACATAAAACATCTCAGCAAAACAAAAAGCGAGGACAAATTCACCAAGAGTAAGATTTTTTTGGAGCTGAGGATCCCAAGATTTAAGGGTGACAGAGAGGTCTCTGCAGTCTACAACCCTATGATCTGATGTATAAATAAGAATTGAAATCGTTAATATCTTTACCTTCGATTATATTGCATGTAATCTGAGGAGAGAGAGAGTGTCAGTGAACCATTGAAGCAGAGGAGCAGTCGCTACCGGGAAGATTGGCAGGGACGGGGGCAGGGCGGCGAAAAAGGCGGAAGTGAAAGGCTGCTGAAGTGGCTGATTGTGGGGGGGGTGCTGTTTCCAGATGAGTAATCCTGTTATCAAATGTATCCAGGCGGTCAGAAACTGAAGAAATGGCAGCGTTGAGAGGTTGAATGAGTTGCTTGATGTCACTGGAGATTTAGAGACGAGGATCGGGGAAAGAATCTGGAGAAGTCACAGGATAGGGTGAAATGGCAGACTGAGGGCTAGAGAAGGAGCAGGATGGGGAGCATGTGAAGTTACTGTATCTGTTCAGAGACAGATAATAAGCATATAACCCAGGTTTTAAATAGTTAGACTGATTGATAGTTTCGGTTACAATAAAGGCACTCTACCTTGCCAGAACTGCAGCTCTAACCTTCCCAGTGTGGTAAACTAGCAGAAAGCACAGATCTCTCATTAAGGCTCTATTGCTTTTAAAAATGGTTAAAATGATGGCATTCAACTGGTATAAATATTTTGTTGTATATTTAAAAGAGGGACATATGATCCAAAGCTTTCTTCCTTAAGTATGATCTGAGTAGATCTGGTGAACGAAACAGAAGTGAGATTAATTGCTGAGTAAAGGGGGTACTTTGTATTGTGACTTCAGGAGGATGGATTTCATATTGTGAAGAAGAATTATGGGAGTCCAAGCTTATGAGTTTGTGTGTGTTTCAGACTTTGATCCCTGTGTATCCTTTTATATATACATTATTGTACAGCTCAAGCAACAGCTTTGGCTTCATTTCATTACACGTTGTCAGTTTGTGTAGTTTAATCTCCCAAGTATAAAGGTCGGAAACCAACAATGCTTTTACAAAGAAACATCTGTTGATCTTCATCTAGTAATTCTCCTTTCAGTTTTGTTTTATTCTAATGCAGTTTTTGCACAAGCTGTGTAGGATTTCCAACATTGTGACTAAAAGCACAGTAATAAATGGAGGCGTCTTTCAGCTGAGAGTCTTCAACTTTGAAAGTTGTCAATTTTTCCCCTGCTTTTACTTCCATTGAAAAGCGGGTTTCAAGGCCATCAGCTCTGGATTCTGTATTGTCTTCCCACCTCCGTATTAAAAACTGAGGTCCTGTTTTTCCATCATGTCTGTACCAGTAGAGGAGGTAGCTGCTAAGACTTGTTGTATAACTGCATGTAAAAAGAGCAGTTTGTCCTTCTTGAACTGTTATTATGGGAACAGCCTGTGTGACTGCATTTCCAGAGACAAGATCTGAAATAATAATAATAATAATAATAATAATAATAATAATAATAATAATAATAATAATAATATGCTGTTTATTTTAGAATAATAAAAAATTATAATTACCAAGTGCTATAATTAACAATACACACTGAAGGATCATTCCTTGCAATCTTCTACCAGAATCATCTTGCAGAGAAGGGACAGACATTACTCCCCTGTACAGTTTTCAAGTGGAGTACCAGGCTGTGCTTCACGAGTTGTGTGTTGCTGTAGGTGGAGTGTTCCTGTGACACACTGCAGATATTCATTTCGTATCATGTGATAACCAAACAAGAATCAGGTGTTTAGGACCCGCCTCCTTCCCCACACTTCAAGCTTGTTTTCAGACCTGGGCATTTTACACTTCGTAGTGGAAAGTTGATACATTTATAAACACTATAAACACATGTATATGTAATGTCTATTGAGCGACTGTTTTAAAAGGTAAATGGCACTGAACTTGTCAAATCATCAGGTGCATTTGTTTCTGAAAGTGCTACCAATAAAGATAGTAGCTGGAATAACTTGTCGTGTATTTACAAGTAACAGGAACACTTCCTCTTTCTTGAACTGCTCTTTCAGAATCTTCCAATGTTAGTGTATTTCTAAGGACAAAGTTTTAAATAAATAACAGATATGCTTCAATAAAATATATCTGCTTCCATCTCACAATATTAATATTATTATTACAAATACATTTTTTAAAGCTGAAGCTTATCTATTGCAATAAATGAAATGAAGCACTCAGGTAACATTTCTTGCAGCCTTTTTTGAGAATCAGCTTGAGAATACAGACACCGTTATTCAAGTAGTTTCCCTGCAGTTGACTTGACTGCTGCAAATGAATGAATGTACAGATGGTAAGCATGGGTGAAAGAGAGACATCATGTGGTTACTTTTGTAATTAGTAGAACTTACCTTCAATATCCAGTGCTGTTTCATGTTTCTCTTCAATACCCAGTTTCATATTTTCCTGTTTTAATGCTACTGTTGAGACTTAAATGTTTCAGATCATGTCTGATTACTGTTACATAACAACATAAGAACATAAGAAAGTTTACAAACAAGAGGAGGCCATTCAGCCCATCTTGCTTGTTTGATTGTTAGTTGATCCCAGAATTTGCTTATTGATCCGAGAATCTCATCAAGCAGCTTCTTCAAGGATCCCAGGGTGTCAGCTTTACTGGGGAGTTGGTTCCAGATTCCCACGATTCTCAGTGTAAAAAAGTGCCAGTCAGTCTAGCAAGGGTTACAAAACCATTTCTAAGGATTTCGGGCTCCACCAATCCACTGTCAGACAGATAGTCTACAAATGGAGAACATTCAAGACCACAGTCAATCTACCCAGGAGCGGTCGTCCTACCAAAATCTCTCCAAGAACAAAGCGGAAAATCATCAAGGAAGTCACAAAGAACCCCAGAGTAACATCCAAGGATCTGCAGGCCACTCTCGCCTTTGCTAATTTGAGTGTTCATGATTTAACCATCAGAAAAAGACTGAACAAGAATGGTGTTCATGGAAGGATACCCAGGAGGAAACCACTGCTCTCTAAAAAGAACATTGCTGCCCGTCTGAAGTTCGCTAAAGAGCACATAGATGATCCACAAGACTTGTGGAACAATGTTCTATGGACAGACGAGTCAAAGGTAGAGCTTTTTGGCCTCAATGAGAAACGTTATGTTTGGCGAAAACCAAACACTGCGTTCGAACAGAAGAACCTCATCCTAACCGTCAAGCATGGTGGTGGGAGTGTGATGGTTTGGGGCTGCTTTGCTGCCTCAGGACCTGGACGGCTTGCCATCATTGACACAACCATGAATTCTGCATTCTATCAGAAGATTCTAGAGGAGAATGTCAGATGGATGGACTGTGAGCTGAAGCTGAACCGAAAGTGGGTCATGCTGCAAGATAATGATCCTAAACATACAAGCAGATCTAAAAAAAGAAAGGCTGCAGAAGAAGAAATTCCATGTTTTAGAATGACCTCGTCAAAGTCCGAACCTAAGCCCCATCAAAATGTTGTGGCAGGACCTGAAGCGAGCTGTAAGGAAGCCCTCAAATGTCACCGAGTTGAAGCAGTTCTGTATGGAGGAATGGGCCAAAATTCCTCAAAATCGATGTGAGAGACTGACCAACAGTTACAGGAAACGCTTAGTTGAAGTCTTTGCTGCTCAAGGGGGTGCCACCAGTTACTGAATCTAAAGGTTCACATACTTTTTCACACATGGATATTGAATGTTGAATCATTTGTGGATAAATAAATGTTGAAAAAGTATCATGTTTTTGTTTCATTTGTTTAATCAGGTTATCTTTATCTATTATTAGGACTCAGATTAAGATTTAATAACATTTTAGGCTTGAATATGTGAAATATGTGAAAATCCTAAGGGGTTCACAAATGTTTTCTCGGCACTGTATTTGTTTGTCTTTAATGGGCTATATTCCATCACAGTGGTTTTTCTTCACCACTTGAAACAGGCACATCTGTGTTTTGCTATATTGGGTTATATTTGCAGGCTGATATGGTTTTTGCACTGTAACTTAGCAAGATGCAGCATTGTGAGTCACTGAGAGCACAGTAATAGGTGGATGAATCTTTCAGCTGTGATCCTGTAATTGTTAATGTTGTCGACGTCTCACTGGTTTTCAGCTCCATGGAAAAACGTGTGTCGAGACCGTCAGCTCGCCGTTCAGCATTGCTGCCCAAATACCTCCGGATCAAAAACAGAGGAGGATTCGCCTCATCATGTCAGTACCAATAAAGATAGTAGTTGGAATGACTTGTCGTGTATTTACAATTAATATGGACATCTCCTCCTTCTTCAACTTGTTTTTCAGACTCTTCCATTGTTAGTGTATTTCCAAGGACAAAATCTTAAATAAATAAAAGATATGCTTCAATACATCTAGTTTTTAAATAAACCATTTCACTGTCTTTCAAAAATAATAAAATAACAGGGTTTATTATTATTATTATTATTATTATTATTATTATTGCAAACACATTTTTAAAGCAGAATTGAAACTTACCAATTACAAAAAGTAGAATGAAACACACAGGTAACATTGCCTGCAGCCTTCGTTGAAAATCAGCTTGCTTAGAAACTACAGACATGACACACAGACGGAGTATAGCTCCCCTGAAGATGACTTGACTGTTGAGAATGAGCTGTATGTTTATACCGCTGGGCAGCATGGGCAAACAGAGACATCCATTTCACATCATGTGACTGTTCTTGTCATCAGGAGGACTTATCTCAATACGGATTGGGTGAGCTGTGTCAGCTTTGCAGGGTATTGGAAGGTTCTGGAAAACAGTAGATGTCTGTAGAATGTTAACTTATTTTAAAGAGAGCTGCACACAATGGGCTGATGAGCCAGGACTGATAGAGCTGCACACACTGGGCTGATGAGCCAGGACTGATAGAGCTGCACACACTGGGCTAATGATCCAGGACTGACAAAGCTGCACACACTTGGCTGATGAGCCAGGACTGATAGAGCTGTACACACTGGGCTGATGATCCAAGACTGATAGAGCTGCACACTCTGGGCAGATTAGTCTGTTAATCATCCGTGATCAGGAGTGGGTTAGAGGAGTGAAACATGTGGACTATCTCTTCCAAACTGATATATAAAAACAGACAGCACCACATACAGTTCATAATTAGCACACTTAGTAACAAGGGACTAGCCACAATGTTTGTCTACTTGAGTAAGTTTATTATAGTTTTATTAACACAAGGCATCAATGAGCTCATCAATGGGACACTATGGGCTTCGTAGTATTACAGAACACACAGACCACTGACTGATCTAGGTGGTTATGCTTTCCTGTTCAGTCATGCACTTTGGAGCTAAAACTAAATAAAACACACCACAACCGCCACTAGGGACTGTATTCTGCATCCTGGCTTAGATTTTGCACTAGATCAGCACTCGCATGCAACACTGTGGGTCGAACAAAGCACAGTAGTATATGGCTGTGTCGTCCAGCTTCGTACCGGCAATTGCTAAAGTTGTCACCTTGTCCCTGGTTTTTAACTGTGTAGAAAAACGTCTGCCCAGGTTAGTAGCGCGGTGTTCATAATCGTAATCCCGCCTCTGAGTTAAATAGAGAGGGGGCTTCTCTTGGGCATGTTTATACCAGGCAAGAGCATAGTAGGTGAAACTTGTAGTGTATTTACAAGTAAGCTGAACCGTTTCTCCCTCACGAACTGTACTTGAACGATCATCTTGTGAAACTGTATTTCCAGAGACAAGATCTGAAATAAATAAGAAAACAAATAATTTAAACATCATGCTTTATTAATGATGAGACTGTATTTGACTGGACCATTATTATTATTATTATTATTATTATTATTATTATTATTATTATTATTATTATTAGTAGTAGTAGTAGTAGTAGTAGTAGTCGTAGTAGTAGTAGTATTAAAAGGTAAATTAAGTAACAGAACAGAAATTACCAGTGGCTAGGACTAGCATTGCAAATCGAATTATCATTGCTTGCAGTCTTACATAAGAATCTACTCAGAAACACAGAGATTCCCCTGTATCCCCTTTATAAGAACATGAAGAAGTAATCTGCTCTGTCTATAAGTGTCCTTCTCATGTGGGTGTGGGGTTCATCTGTGACATATTATTAATGTTAATTTCACATTGTGTGATGATAAAAAAGATGACGATGAAAAGGATGCATCACACCCTCACTTCCATTTGGTTTCCTGCCAAGGCAGAAAATGTCTTTGAAAAAATAACCAGTGCTATGATTTTATTCTCTTTACTCAGGGACATGGCTAATATCATGCACGTTTGTAGAACTAAAGGCAAATATAAACTAGGTATAAAAAATAATCATTAATCACTAAGCAAGTATGGCAAGTTGTAAGTATCTGAAGTGTTTGTTTTTTTTGGTTGTTTTTTGTGTGTTTATTTTTGCCACCTGGCTCTGGACTGTATTTTTAGTGCATTGTCTGACCATCGGCCAATCTGTTACATCCTTATTTCCAGAAGGGACTGTATTGCCTAATGACTTGTCTATTTGTAGTATCTTTGGTTTTATACTGAGACACAGTGACATCTAGTGGTGTTTTTAACCTTGCACATAGCACAAGTTCTATTCGAGTCACAGCAAAACTGCAGCATTCACCAATCAACATCTGGTGCAGCTTGTATTCTTCAGTTGAAAAGACCAGTTTTTCACATTTGCATTCATTCCTGCCAAGTAGTTTCCCAGAAATCACTCCAAAGCTCCTTATTGTTTTTCCGAAACTATCTGTGCAGCTTTGGTTAACAATGAAATGACAGTTTGAAGTTTGAGTGAAGGCACATCGACACTTGAGTGCATGATATAAGGAGCCTGCACGCTCACACTTGAGTGCATGATATAAGGAGCTTGCACGCTCACACTTGAGTGCATGATATAAGGAGCTTGCACACTCACACTTGAGTGCATGATATAAGGAGCTTGCACGCTCACACTCAATTGCATGATATAAGGAGCTTGCACCCTCACACTTAATTGCATGATATAAAAAGCTGCACCCTCACACTTGACTTGTTGTTTTTTAAAATGTATTATTTGTTGTTCGTATCTGAATTGTGACACGACCCTTGTGTAATAATGTATTTTAAATGATTCTGGTATTTGAGGATATACAGTACACCACATTGTAATGTTTCAAAAGTAATACTAATACCAGCAATGCATTGCTTTCCAGGACCAGCTTTCTCCCATGTTGGTAATATTAAATCTTTAGCTAGCGTCATCATTGGTCCAGTTTACACGTGTGCTTTTTATTCACGTGAAGCGGCCATGCCTGTGCTTGTTGGGAAGAAAAGCTCATGAAAAGGCCACTGTGGCAGAGCAGGGCTCTACCCTTAGAAATACTGGCAGGGATGGAGTTAAATTCTCCTCCCTGCCCAGGTTGATTGCGTCAGGTGGGAGCAATCAGTCAATTAATTATTCAATTACCATCCAGCCACCTGGCATAAAAGGAGGCCTCTGCCTCCCACAACGGAGAGTTCTGGAAGGAGAAGAAGCAAGAGTGGTTTTTTGTGTGTGCTCGGTTTTTTTATTTTTGCAAACCAGTGAAGGCAATGCCCAGCCTGGAAGCCTTATTTTTGTAAGTTTCATTTTGTACTTATTGTCTGTGTTTTGAAACCTTTTTGTTTGGCCCTCGTGCCGGTTTATTTTGTATTTTTTGTATATTAAAAAGCTTTATTTTTGAACTTTTCACAATGTCTCTGAGTCTCAACCTCTGTCATCCTGTCACATTTGGTGTCAGAATGGGATAATGCCACCTGGAGGCTCAGGGCAGTATTTTTTTTTTTCTTTTGGTTTTTTGAGTTTTGTGACAAAAATGGGCAGAAGAAGCAGGCAGTGGCAGCAGCGACAGCAGCATCAAAAGCTGCTGCCACCCCAGCTGGAGGACCCAGCCAGCCTTTTTCCCTGGTGCTCTTGGTGTGGGAAGGAGGACCACCGCTGGAGATCCTGCCCAGAGGTGCCACCAGTGGACTGGTGTGGGCGCTGTGAGGTCTACGGCCACAACTGGGCAAGATGCCCGTATGCCCTGGCCCAGGAGGAGGCAGATGACGACTGGGAGTTGTTTTTAAAAAGGCTCACGGCAGAGTTGTGCCCTGGCTGTGGGGCATATGCGCACACAGTGGCCATCTGCCCCACCCAAACAGCGGGGAGGAGAAGGAGGCAGAGAAGAAGGAAGACATGGGAGGTGCACCCAATGCATGCAGTACCGGCATGAGGAGCACCACTGCCCGGAGGTGTTACAGGACACAGACCTGGAGTCGGAGGAGCCCGAACATCCTGCACCTGAGTGGGAGGAGCCCAAACGTCCTGCGCCTGAGTGGGGGGAGCCCGAACGTCCTGCGCCTGAGTGGGAGAAGCCCGAATGTCCAGACCCCAAGAGGGGGGAGTCGGTGTGTCCAGAGCCAAAGAGGGGGGAGTCGGTGTGTCCAGAGCCCAAGAGGGGGGAGTCGGTGCGTCCAGAGCCCAAGAGGGGGGAGTCGGTGCGTCCAGAGCCCAAGAGAAGGAAGGCTGAACATCCACAGTCCAGGTATCTGCCTGCAGAGTTCCTGCTGGTTCCGCCTCCACCGCCGTGGGAGGACTGTGTGTCGCTCCCACCTCCACCAGCAGAAGGAGAGTACCTGTTGGTTTTGCCTCCATTGCCGCCACCAGCAGAGGGAGCATGCCTGCTGGTTCCCCTGCTGCTGCCGCCCTGAGAGCCAGAAAAGGGGGTGGAGCCGCCGTCCCGAGAGCCAGAGGGGGTGGAGCCGCCGTCCCGAGAGCCAGAGGGGGTGGAGCCACCGTCCCGAGAGCCAGAGGGGGTGGAGCAGCCGTCCCGAGAGCCAGAGGGGGTGGAGCCGCCGTTTCTGTCACAGTCACAAAAAAGTATTTTAATGGGAATGTCTAATTTATGTGTTCAAATCAGCCCACTTGCACGTAGAAAAAACGAGTTTCTCATGAAAATGTTAATTAGCTTGTTCAAGTTCCTTACTTAAAGCCAATATAAAAGTCACATGAGAATACATAAGTTACCATGGTCCTGTTTGTTGTATTATTATTATTATTAATATTATTATTATTATTGTTATTATTATTATTATTATTATTATTTCTTAGCAGACATCCTTATCCAGGGCGACAATTGTTACAAAATATCACATTGCAAAATATCACTTTATAAAATATCACAATACAGATAAACAACAACGTGCACATGGTTACCTTTTAGAGTAAAATCAAGTACAAGATACAGAAATATAGTTCTAATTGAGAGCAGTAGTAGAATACAGCAAAGTGTGGAGCAGGTGTGAGTACAATGTGATGCAAGTACTGATACAATTGGGAGATACATAAAGTCCGGGGGGCGACAAAAGAGGCTGAAGTGACAGGCTGCTGAAGTGGCTGATTGGGGGAGGGGTGCTGGTTCCAGACGAGTAATCCTGTACCCAGGCGGTCAGAAACTGAAGAAACAGCAGCGTTGAGAGGATGAATGAGTTGCTTGATGTCACTGGAGATTTAGAGACGAGGATCGGGGAAAGAATTTGGAGAAGCCTCAGGATCGGGTGAAACAGCAGACTGAGGGCTAGAGAAGGAGCAGGATGGGAAGCATGTGAAGCTACTGTATCTGTTCAGAGACAGATAATAAGGGCGTAACACAGGTTTTAAATAGGTAGACTGATTGATATTTTCAGTTACAATAAAAGCACTGTTTCCCTTGCCAGAACAGTAGCTCTAACCTTCCCAGTGTTGTAAACTACTAGGGATGTGTTTTTGATACATTTTTATTAACATTTAAATGCTTTGCAGTGTCAGAATTTAAACGTTTAAACCATATCTACATACACACACATTCTTTATATTACATTCTGATACTGACAGCCCTGGTAAATATTGAAATGTTTATATTTATGGTTGTAATTAAAGTTGCTAGTGAAGATATAACATTATACTATATATATATATATATATATATATATATATATATATATATATATATATATATATAGATTGAACACATTTTTGGATAGTATAATGTTTTTAGAATAGTGTGTTTGTTAAAGATTCATTTAACAACAACAAAAAGAGGAACCTATTTTTATTTTTGTTGTGTTTTTTTTTTATAAGTAACTTTGCCCAAAATTATATGGTTAAAAAAAAATCACCCCATTGTACAGCGCTAATGTAAAATGGAAAGTGAAAGCGAGTTGTGCTTACAATTGAAAAGAAGTTGGAAATGCTTTCACTTCTGGAAAAGGTATTTACCAGGGATAAAATAGCACAATATTTTGGAATTGTAAACAGCATTGTGACTGACATTAAAAAAAAGTCTGCCTCAGAGATTTAATAGTTTGCGGTGTTTGATAGTGGCGGTGGGATTTTTGAGATCTATTGCTCGAGATGAGTACTGACATTTCTGAATACTCGAATCAAACACCGTTTTAAATGACAAACTAACGCACACCCAAGTAATATATTAATTAATTAATATAATGTTTGCCTTCTTGTGCAGTTAATTATATATGTTAAAGTATTACTAAATAAAAGTATTTTTTTCCGGTATCCACACAACTTCACATTAAATTGTAAAGAGATGCCTGGCCTACCTGTTTGAAGTGTGTCAGGGGTCCTTTACTTTAGTGCGGTAGTTACAACATAAAATTGTTCTAAACATAAACGGCCATTCGGTTCAAAAGCTTACAGAACAATTTCAAGTGAAAAAAGCCTTCCACATTTTGGAAGATTGGGGAATGGGGTCCACGAGTCTGTGGTAATTGCATCTTTTTCTCCCTTTGAAAGTTGTGTATGAACAGGTGCAGCACGATTTTCTTTAGTTTATTTTCCAGCTTCGCTGTTATTGTTTTTTTTTTTAAATCAGCGTTTGGTGACATCTGTCACGTGACCGGTTATACGCCTAGCATATTATTAAACGTTTAACCACTTCTTTAGAGTTTATACGTTTAAAAGTTCCATCCCTATAAACTACCAGACAGGTTCTATTGTATCTTTTTTTTTAAAGGGTTAAAATGATGTTCAGGAGGATGGAGTTCATATTGTGAAGGAACTATATTATTGTTTACAATTAAGAATAATTTTGGGAGTTTGTGTGTGTGTGTGTGACTTTAGCCGGGTCCACACCTGGGCGATCTGTTGCGCAACCCAGTTGCGAGCAATTGCAGTGTCCACATCTGAGCAATTACTTATGCCACAAGGTTCCCGCGTCTACAAGATTCATTTTTTATGATAACTGAGGGGACAGGTTTTTTTTTTGTTGTTGTTTTTTTTTACATTTTTATTCTATATACAAGGTGAAGTTTTTTTTTTGGTTTTGACAACCGAGCGACACGTTTTTTTTTTCTCCCGTGTCTACAAGTTTAGAATCGTATTTATTTTATTTATTTTTTGACAACCGAGGTGACACAGGTCATAATGTGTCCAGTAAATAACGAGGAAGTGTTGGCTGTTATTATTTTTTCAACTGTTATTTTAAATACCATATTCCCTAAAGAAAAAAACAAAGCCGCGTAAAAGCTGGAGTAAACCGTTTAATTTTTTTTTTTTTTTTACCGCCGACATTTTTAAAATTAGAGCTTCTTTCTATGCAAGCCGTGCAGTCAGCATTATAAGAACCAATCGGAGTTGGCGAATTGCCACGTGATCGCCTGTGTCTACAGAAGTCGCTCAGGAGGTTGCTTGGAAAGTAGAGCACGGCTCTACTCTTCAAGCAACTGGTTGCGCAACTGCTCGCAACTGGTTGCAGTGACGTCCACATATAAGCGAAATTTCAATGTACCATTTGTAATTCAGAAATATGAGAGAATTGGTCAGGGGTCTGAATACTTTTGCAAGGCACTGTATATATATATATATATATATATATATATATATATATATATATATATATATATATATATATATATATATATATATATACGTTACTGTACAGCACAAGCAGCAACTTGTGACTTCATTCCATCACACCTTGTTGGTTTGTGTGGTTTAGCCTCCCATCGCAGAGGTCGGAAACCAACAATGCTTTTACAAAGAGACATTTGTTGATCTTCATCTAGTAATTCTACTTTCAGTTTTGTTTTATTCTAATCCAGTTTTTGCACAAGCTGTGTAGGATTTCCAGTACTGTGACTCACTAAAAGCACAGTAATAGATGGAGGCGTCTTTCAGCTGAGAGTCTTCAACTTTCAAAGTTACCATTTTTTCCCTGGCTCTTACTTCCATTGAAAAGCGGGTTTCAAGGCCATCAGCTCTGAATTCTATATTGTCTTCCCGTCTCCGTATTAAAAACTGAGGTCCTGTTTCTCCATGATGTCTGTACCAGTAGAGGAGGTAGCTGCTAAGACTTGTTGTATAACTGCATGTAAAAAGAGCAGTTTGTCCTTCTCGAACTGTTATTATGGGAACAGCCTGTGTGACTGCATTTCCAGAGACAAGATCTGAAATAATAATAATAATAATAATAATAATAATAATAATAATAATAATAATAATATGCTGTTAATTTTAGAATAATAAAAGATTATAATTACCAAATGCTGTAATTAGCAATACACACTGAAGGATCATTCCTTGCAGTCTTCTACCAGAATCATCTTGCAGAGAAGGGACAGACATTACTCCCCTGTACAGTTTTCAAGTGGAGTACCAGGCTGTGCTTCACAAGTTGTGTGTTGCTATAGGTGGAGTGTTCCTGTGACACACTGCAGATATTCATTTCGTATCATGTGATAACAAAACAAGAATCAGGTGTTTAGGACCCGCCTCCTTCCCCACACTTCAAGCTTGTTTTCAGACCAGGGCATTTTACACTTCGTAGTGGAAAGTTGATACATTTATAAACAGTATAAACACATGTATATGTAAAGGGTATTGAGCTACTGTTTTAAAAGGTAAATGGCAGTAAACTTGATCACATGGCAATAACTAACACAGTGATCATTGTCAAATCATCAGGTGCATTTGTTTCTGAAAGTGCTACCAATAAAGACAGTAGCTAGATTAACTTGTCGTGTATTTACAAGTAACAGGAACACTTCCTCTTTCTTGGACTGCTCTTTCGGAATCTTCCACTGTTAGTGTATTTCTAAGGACAAAGTCTTAAATAAATAAAAGACATGCTTCAATACATATACTTTAAATCTATCTGTTTCCATCTCACAATATTAATATTATTATTACAAACACATTTTTTAAAACTGAAGCTTATCTATTGCAATAAATGAAATGAAGCACACAGGTAACATATCTTGCAGCCTTTTTTGAGAATCAGCTTCAGACTACAGACACCATTATTCAAGTAGTTTCCCTGGAGATGACTTGACTGCTGTAAATGAACTTTATATCCATACAGAAGGTAAGCATGGGTGAAACAGAGACATCATGTGGTTACTTTTGCAATTAGTAGAACTTACCTTCAATATCCAGTTCTGTTTCATGTTGTCTTCAATATCTAGTGCTGTTTCATGTTGTCTTCAATATCCAGTGCTGTTTCATGTTGTCTTCAATATCCAGTGCTGTTTCATGTTGTTTCATGCTGTTTCAAGGAGGCTGTGTGGTCCAGTGGTTAAAGAAAAGGGCTTGTAACCAGGAGGTCCCCGGTTCAAATCCCACCTTAGCCACTGACTCATTGTGTGACCCTGAGCAAGTCACTTAACCTCCTTGTGCTCCGTCTTTCGGGTGAGACGTAATTGTAAGTGACTCTGCAGCTGATGCATAGTTCACACACCCGAGTCTCTGTAAGTCGCCTTGGATAAAGGCGTCTGCTAAATAAACAAATAATAATAATGTTGTCTTCAATATCCAGTGTTGTTTCATGTTGTCTTCAATATCCAGTGTTGTTTTATGTTTCCCTTCAATATCCAGTGTTGTTTCATGTTGTCCTTCAATATCCAGTGCTGTTTCATGTTGTCTTCAATATCCAGTTCTGTTTCATGTTGTCTTCAATATCCAGTTCTGTTTCATGTTGTCTTCAATATCCAGTGTTGTTTCATGTTGTCCTTCAATATCCAGTGCTGTTTCATGTTGTCTTCAATATCCAGTGTTGTTTCATGTTCTCTTCAATATCCAGTGCTGTTTCATGTTTCCCTTCAATACCCAGTTTCATATTTACCTGTTCTAATGCTACTGTTGAGACTTACATATTTCAGATCACGTCTGATTACTGTTACATAACAACATAAGAACATAAGAAAGTTTACAAACGAGAGGAGGCCATTCAGCCCATCTTGCTTGTTTGATTGTTAGTTGATCCCAGAATTTTCTTATTGATCCCCGAATCTCATCAAGCAGCTTCTTCAAGGATCCCAGGGTGTCAACTTTACTGGGGAGTTGGTTCCAGATTCCCACGATTCTCTGTGTAAAAAAGTGCCTCCTATTTTCTGTTCTGAATGCCCCTTTATCTAATCTCCACTTGTGACCCCTGGTCCTTGTTTCTTTTTTCAGGTTAGAACCAGAAGATTAAAAATATACTAGATTTTCAGATTTCATCTACAGAAATAATAAAATGCCAAGGGGAAGATAGTTCTGAGATTTTTTTTTTTTTTTTACGTCTCATAAGGATATATTTACCCCATTTCTTCTAGATGTTGTCAACTATGCCTTTTTAAATAAGGAACATCCTAAATCTATGCTAGCATATATGTCTTATTCTAAAACAGGATAATGGCCCTTCACAGTGTAGCAGCTACCATCCTCGCTTCTCCAAACAGATTGCAAAATTCTATAAAAAATTGTAGCTGCTAGACATCAAAAGCTTATCGATAACATTATTCATCGTGACCAGAAGGGCTTCATGAAAGGATTTTCATCAGATCACGTTAGACAATTAATGACCTTACAAATACTGATGGTAACATAGAAACAATTGTGGAATATGAAGTGGAGGCACACTGGCCATGCTTCCACGATCCATTCTCTTATTTTACACACTGGCCATGCTTCCACTGTCCATTCTCTTATTTTACACACTGGCCATGCTTCCACTATCCATTCTCTTATTTTACACACTAGCCATGCTTCCACTGTCCATTCTCTTATTTTACACACTGGCCATGCTTCCACTATCCATTCTCTTATTTTACACACTGGCCATGCTTCCACTGTCCATTCTCTTATTTTACACACTGGCCATGCTTCCACTGTCCATTCTCTTATTTTACACACTGGCCATGCTTCCACTATTCATTCTCTTATTTTACACATAGTAATGTATTTTTCAGTAAATGTAAATGGGAATATAATAAAGCAAGGCTTAAAATCAGTAAACTGTATGACAGTCATAATAGAGGAGGTATGAATAGTCCCAAACCATACGGGTTTTATTTAGTTTATTAAGTTTGGCCTCTTGGAGATCTTTGAGGTCTTGAAAGCTTGTGATTCATTATTGTTTAGTTATTCCAATAAAATGTATCGCATCTCCTTCTCTTTGTCTATCATCATATCAAGAAATGTTTAGCCAACTTAATCCCTCAACTTCACTGTCCTAATCTGACTAAACTGGAGATGTTTTTATTAAATCCATTTGTATCCAAGTTATCCAAATGATTTAAACATAATTAGTGTAAAGTCAAAATGGGAGAGAAAGTTAGGAACTCCAATAATTGCATCATCCTGGAATAATGTTAATTTAATGTTAAGTCTTTTCTTAAATATCCAATAGAGTTTATATAAACCAATTCCATGCTTTTGAAACAAAATGATGTATGCATTAGACAAACAATGAGTAATTAAGATTCATGGTATGTGAAAATGAAAATGAACCCCTGGTTTTATCAGCTCAATTAAGGGGATAATTAGAATCAGGTGTTTAAATAATTAGGTAGATCTTCAGAGGTGAGTTTGGGAGGCCCCACCCTATATAAAGATCAGAAACTTTGTGAGTTTGGTCTTCACCATACAGGTGTGGAAACACGTCATGCCACGATCAAATCTCTGAGGACCTCAGAAAAACATTTATTGATGCTCATCAGTCTAGTAAGGGTTACAAAACCATTTCTAAGGATTTGGGGCTCCACCAATCCACTGTCAGACAGATAGTCTACAAATGGAGAAAGTTCAAGACCACACTCTACCCAGGAGCGGTCATCCTACCAAAAGTTCTCCAAGAACAAACCGGAAAATCATCAAGGAAGTCACAAAGAATCCCAGAGTAACATCCAAGAATCTGCAGGCCACTCTCGCCTTGGCTAATTTGAGTGTTCATGACTTAACCATCAGAAAAAGACTGAACAAAAATGGTGTTCATGGAAGGATAGCCAGGACGAAATCACTGCTCTCTAAAAAGAACATTGCCACCCGTCTGAAGTTCGCCAAAGAGCACATAGATGATCCACAAGACTTCTGGAACAATGTTCTATGGACAGACGAGTCAAAGGTAGAACATTTTGGCCTCAATGAGAAACGTTATGTTTGGCGAAAACCAAACACTGCGTTCGAACAGAAGAATCTCATCCCAACCGTCAAGCATGGTGGTGGGAGTGTGATGGTTTGCGGCTGCTTTGCTGCCTCAGGACCTGGACGGTGTGCCATCATTGACTACAACCATGAATTCTGCATTGTATCAGAAGATTCTAGAGGAGAATGTCAGGCCATCCGTCTGTGAGCTGAAGCTGAACTGAAAGTGGGTCATGCAGCAAGATAATGATCCTAAACATACAAGCAGATCTAAAAAAAGAATGGCTGCAGAAGAAGAAATTCCGTGTTTTAGAATGACCTAGTCAAAGTCCGGACCTAAACCCCATCAAAATGTTGTGGCAGGACCTGAAGCGAGCTGTCCATGCAAGGAAGCCTTCAAATGTCACCGAGTTGAAGCAGTTATTTAAGGAGGAATGGGCCAAAATTCCTCAAAACCGATGTGAGAGACTGACCAACAGTTACAGGAAACGCTTAGTTGAAGTCTTTGCTGCTCAAGGGGGTGCCACCAGTTACTGAATCTAAAGGTTCACATACTTTTTCACACATGGATATTGAATGTTGAATCATTTGTGGATAAATAAATGTTGAAAAGTATCATGTTTTTGTTTCATTTGTTTAATCAGGTTATCTTTAGCTATTATTAGGACTCAGATCAAGATCTAATAACATTTTAGATTTGAAATATGTGAAATACGTGACATGTGAAAATCCTAAGGGGTTCACAAACGTTTTCTCGGCACTGTATTTGTTTGTCTTTAATGCCTATATTCCAGCACAGTGGTTTCTCTTCACCACTTGAAACAGGCACATCTGTGTTTTGCTATGTTGGGGTATGTTTGCAGCCTGATATAGTTTTTGAACTGTAAGTTAGCAAGATGCAGCATTGTGCGTCACTGAGAGCACAGTAATAGGTGGATGAATCTTTCAGCTGTGATCCTGTAATTGTTAATGTTGTCGACGTCTCTCTGGTTTTCAGCTCCATGGAAAAACGTGTGTCGAGACCGTCAGCTCGCCGTTCAGCACTGTCGCCCGAATACCAATAGATCAAAAACAGAGGAGGATTCGCCTCATCATGTCGGTACCAATAAAGATCGTAGGTGGAATAACTTGTCGTGTATTTACAAGTAATATGGACATCTCCTCCTTCTTGAACTTGTTTTTCAGACTCTTCCATTGTTAGTGTATTTCCAAGGACAACATCTTAAATAAATAAAAGATATGCTTCAATACATCTACTTTTTTTCAATAAACTACTTCACTGTCTTTTAAAAATAATAAAATAACAGAGTATTATTATTATTATTATTATTATTATTATTATTATTATTATTATTATTATTATTATTATTGCAAACACATTTTTAAAGCAGAATTGAAACTTACCAATTACAAAAAGTACAATGAAACTCACAGGTAACATTGCCTGCAGCCTTCGTTGAGAATCAGCTTGCTTGGAAACTACAGACACGACACACAGACGGAGTATAGCTCCCCTGAAGATGACTTGACTGTTGAGAATGAGCTGTATGTTCATACAGCTGTGCAGCATGGGTAAACAGAGTCATCCATTTCACATCATGTGACTGTTCTTGTCATCAGGAGGATTTATCTCAATACAGATTGGGTGAGCTGTGCCAGCTTTGCAGGGTATTGGAAGGTTCTGGAAACCAGTAGAAGTCTGTAGCATGTTAACTTATTTTAAATTGAACTGCACACACTGGACTGATGATCCAGGACTGATAGAGCTGCACACACTGGGCTGATGATCCAGGACTGATAGTCCAGAGACAGCATTGACCTGGTTTCCACGCAGTTGAGAAACTCCAGATCCTCTCTCCACTGTCATGACTTGTGTGATGTAGCAGCACATACCACACACACTCCTCACACTACAGGAAGAGTGCATCTGAAACATTGTACACATTTAAAGGGGTGCAAATCGCTGTGCAATTGACAAGGAAACATGTCTGAAAGCCGTACCTGTTGCTTACAAGACTTCAGCAGTGAAAATCCCATTTGTGATGTAACCTTGCACAACTTTCTACTATAACTAAAGGCCTTTATTATCTGATAATCCTTTATTATCTGAGATGTGCTGTAAGTAGCCCTGGCAAGCTTCTTTCACCAAATAGGAAAAAAAATATGCATAAAGTACGAGGGGTTTAGAGACCCATTCATCAGTGTTTTATTTTTTATTTTTTATGTGACACCATGTATTCAACATTTCAAATTATTGCCATAATTAAGGTTATAAAGCAATGTTATAAAAAATACTGTAAAAAAGTGCTGGGATTTTAGCTCCGTTTATTGACTAGGAAGGATGAGATTTGCTTAAGCTACGGGTTCTGTAGCAAAACTTGTACATATGATATATATACGTGTATAATAGGGTTATAATAAATATATATGCAGTCAAAAATGCTTAGCAAATAATACAAGCATAGTACACCCAGACAGAGTGCTTTCTTATGTATTTTTTTTTTATTTGTGTAGCGCTACGTCTGGATTTTTTATTGCCCGTTCTTTTTTTATTACATTTTTTTGGTTGGCAAATGAGGCAGGCTGCCTTGCTGTGCTTCAACCTAAAACCTCAGTGGAAACCCAGGTTATCAAAGCTGCACAATATCAGTACAAGGCCAGATTGGAACTCAGACAAACATTTAAATATACCCTCCCCCACATTAATATTAATTAGGTTATTTGCATTTAGAAGGATAATTTCTCTGACTAAAAGAAAACTACATGGAAACCCACACTACCCGAAAGGTACTGCCAAAATTGTGTGAGAAAAAAGATGAGACTGATTTTTCTTTGCTTTTTTTCTATTTTGTTGGTACAGTCACATGGATCTGACCCTGCCTGGGAGTTATCATTGCTGGTAGCTCATGGATACCCACAATCCCCTTTCACATGATGCTCATGGACAAACACAACCCCCTTTCACAAGATATTCATGGATACCCACAACCCCCTTTCAGAAGATACTCATGGATACCCACAATCACCCTTTCACAATATACTCATGGATACCAACAACCCCTTTTCACAAGATACTCATGGACACCCACAACCTCCTTTCACAAGATACTCACTTTTTTTGAGCTTCCATCTGACTGCTGATGGAAATCACTTCCAATCCTTATTAATTGTAAGATGTCAACTAAACATCATTGACTATGTAGTCTGCTTCCATTATTCTGATAATATTTGTTGATGTTTAGTAAGCACTTTATCCATTCCTTTGCAAGTTCTTGTTGTTTTTTGTGATTGTCTTGCCTTTTTAAACTGAGGAATAGCGACAAAATGGTATGTGAATACAACAATGATAATTCTGATTAGTCTGTTAATCATCCGTGATCAGGAGTGGGTTAGAGGAGTGAAACATGTGAACTATCACTCTCTAACTGATATATAGAAACAGACAGCACCACATGCAGTTCTTAATTAGCACACTTAGTAACAATGGACTAGCCACAATGTTTGTCTACTTGACTAAGTTTATTATAGTTTTATTAACACAAGGCATCAATGAGCTCATCAATGGGACACTATGGGCATCGTAGTATTACAGAACACACAGACCACTGACTGATCTATTTGCTTATTTAGCAGACGCCTTTATCCAAGGCGACTTACAGAGACTAGGGTGTGTGAACTGTGCATCAGCTGCAGAGTCACTTACAATTAGGTCTCACCCGAAAGACGGAGCACAAGGAGGTTAAGTGACTTGCTCAGGGTCACACAATGAGTCAGTGGCTGAGGTGGGATTTGAACCGGTGACCTCCTAGTTACAAGCCCTTTCTTTAACCACTGGACCACATAGCCTCCTTAAGGTGGGTTATGCTCTAGGTGGTTATGCTTTCCTGTTCAGTCATGTTCAGTCTCTTTGGAGCTAAAACTAAATAAAACACACCACAACCACCACTAGGGACTGTATTCAGCATCCTGGTTTAGATTTTGCACTAGATCAGCACTCGCATGCAGCACTGTGGGTCGAACAAAACACAGTAGTATGTGGCCGAATCGTCCAGCTTTGTACTGTCAATTGCTAAAGTTATCATCTTGTCCCTGGTTTTTAATTGTGTGGAAAAACGTCTGTCCAGGTTAGTAGCGCGGTATTTAGAATTGTCCTCCCGCCTCTGAGTTAAATAGAGAGGGGGCTTCTATTGGGCATGTTTATACCAGTCAAGAGCATAGTAGGTGAAACTTGTAGTGTATTTACAAGTAAGCTGAACAGTTTCTCCCTCATGAACTGTACTTGAACGATCATCTTGTGAAACTGTATTTCCAGAGACAAGAACTGAAATAAATAAGTAAATGAATCAATTAAACATCATGCTTTATTAATGATGAGACTGTATTTGACTGGAACATTATTATTATTATTATTATTATTATTATTATTATTATTATTATTATTATTATTATTATTATTATTATTATTATTATTATTACTAGTAGTAGTAGTTGTAGTAGTAGTAGTAGTATTAAAAGGTAAATTAAGTAACAGAACAGAAATTACCAGTGGCAAGGACTAGCATTGCAAATTGAATGATCATTGTTTGCAGTATTGCAGAAGAATCTACTCAGAAACACAGAGATTCCCCTGTATCCCCTTTATATGAACATGAAGAAGTAATCTGCTCTGTCTATAAGCTTCCTTCTCATGTGGGTGTGGGGTTCATCTGTGACATATTATTAATGTTAATTTCACATCGTGTGATGATAAACAAAGATGATGATGAAAAGGATGCATCACACCCTCACTTCCATTTGGTTTCCTGCCAAGGCAGAAAATGTCTTTGAAAAAATAACCAGTGCTATGATTTTATTCTCTTTACTCAGTGACATGGCTAATATCATGCATGTTTGTAGAACTAAAGGCAAATATAAACTAGGTATAAAAAATAATCATTAATCACTAAGCAAGTATGGCAAGTTCTAAGTATCTGAAGTGTTTTTTTTTTGTTTGTTTTTTGTGTGTTTATTTGTGGCACCTGGCTCTGGACTGTATTTATAGTGCATTGTCTGACCATAGCCAATCTGTCACATCCTTATTTCCAGAAGGGACTGTATTGCCTAATGACTTGTCTATTTGTAGTATCTTTGGTTTTACACTGAGACACAGCGACATCTAGTGGTGTTTGATGCTTGCACATAGCACAAGTTCTATTCGAGTCTCAGCAAAACTGCAGCATTCACCAAACAACATCTGGTGCAGCTTGTATTATTCAGTTGAAAAGACCAGTCTTTCACATTTGCATTCATTCCTGCCAAGTAGTTTCCCTGAAATCACTCCAAAGCTCCTTATTGTTTTTCCGATACTATCTGTGCAGCTTTGGTTGACAATGAAATCCCAGTTTGAAGTTTGAGTGAAGGCACATCGACACTTGAGTGCATGATATAAGGAGCTTGCACGCTCACACTTGAGTGCATGATATAAGGAGCTTGCACGCTCACACTTGAGTGCATGATATAAGGAGCTTGCACGCCACACTTGAGTGCATGATATAAGGAGCTTGCATGCTCACACTTGAGTGCACGATATAAGGAGCTTGCACTCTCACACTTGATTGCATGATATAAAGAGCTTGCACACTCACACTTGAGTGCATGATATAAGGAGCTTGCATGCTCACACTTGATTGCATGATATAAGGAGCTTGCACTCTCGCACTTGATTGCATGATATAAAGAGCTTGCACACTCACACTTGAGTGCATGATATAAGGAGCTTGCATGCTCACACTTGATTGCATGATATAAGGAGCTGCACGCTCACACTTGTTGTTTTTGACTTGTTGTTTTTAAACGTATTGTTTGGTGTTGGTATCTGAATTGTGACACGACCCTTGTGTAATAATGTATTTTAAATGATTCTGGTATTTAAGGATATACAGTTCACCACATTGTAATGTTTCAAAAGTAATACTAATACTAGCAATGCATTGCTTTCCAGGACCAGCTTTCTCCCATGTTGGTAATATTAAATCTTTAGCTAGCGTCATCATTGGGCCAGTTTACACGTGTGCTTTTTATTCACTTGAAGCGGCCATGCCTGTGCACGTTGGGAAGAAAAGCTCATGAAAAGGCCCCAAAAAACAGTCACAGTATTTTAATGGGAAAGTCTCATTGACGTGTTGAAATCATCTCCCACTTACTCATGGAAACATGAGTTTCTCATGAAAATGTTAATTAGCTTGTTCAAGTGCCTTACTTAAAGCCACTATAAAAGTCACATGAGAATACATAAGTTACCATGGTCCAAGGATGGCAGCAGGTACGTTCATTTTTTGTTTGTTGTATTTTCATTATTATTATTATTATTATTATTATTATTATTATTATTATTATTATTATTATTTATTAGCAGACATCCTTATCCAGGGTGACAATTGTTACAAAATATCACTTTATAAAATATCACAATGCAGATAAACAACAACGTGTACAAGGTTACCTTTAAAAGTAAAATCAAGTACAAGATACAGAACATATAGTTCTAATTGAGAGCAATAGTAGAATACAGCAAAGTGTGGAGCAGGTGTGAGTACAAGGTGATACAAGTACTGATACAATTGGGCGATACATAAAGTCCAGTATAGTCGAGGGTTGTGAGGTTTACAGATGCTGCCTGAACAGGTGCGTCTTGAGGAGGTGCCAGAAGGTGTTCATTTCCACCACTTAGGGGCAAGGGTGGAGAAGGAGCGGGCTCTGGAATCAGGGGAGCAAAAGGGGGTACAGAAAGCAGAAAGGTTGAGACAACAATAAGCGAGTACATGAGTTTTGAATTGGATGCGAGCGACGATAGGGAGCCAGTGGAGGGAGCAGAGCAGCGGAGTAGAAGAGATGGGCTGTGAGTAGGAGAGGGAGGGGTCGAAGGGTGGTAGATTCAAGAGGAATAGAGACAGAGAGATCAGTGGTGGGGGAGGAAGACAGGGGAAGAACATGAGATCTGATTTGGAGAGGCTGAGTTTAAGATAATGCGAGTGCATCCAAGAGGAGATGGTTGTGAGGCAGGTAGAGATATGGGAGGAAATGCTGGAGTCAGAAGGGGGAAAGGAGAGGAAGATCTGGGCATCCTCAGCATAGAAGTGATACGAGAGGCCATGGCAGGAGATGAGGGGTCCCAGGGACCGGGTGTAGAGAAAAAACAGGAGGGGTCCCAGGACTGAGCCTTGGGGGACACCTGTCGATAAACTTTGTTTTTCCTGCAACAGCTGACCCTGCTTTAGTACAAAACTCACGCTACATACTGTTTTACATAATGGTAACGGTGCTCATAAATTACTGTGCCTGCTTCTTTGGCTGAAGAGATATTATCAGCTCATCTGGATTCTTGTGCACTTAAATCATACTGAAACTGCTGACGGTACACAATGTAACTAAGTCTATTATATCTGTGATACAAGACGCAACAGATGTGTTGAGTCGAAACTTTATTTAGGCACTCTAAGATTTGACTGGCGAAAGATAACGATATGTTGTGGATGCAACCCCGGTTCCCTGAAAGAGAAAATAACCATCAAGTATGGGATATCACCGTCAGGCAGTAGGAATTGGCTGAGCTTTATATCAAAGCTGCTGATATGCCTCTGCACGAGCTGACGTCTAAGCCCGCCCCCTTAGGATCTTACAATACGCAGGCCATGAAGGTTTCCGGAGCGACCTCGCGTTTGATGGTTATTCTCTCTTCAGGGAACTGGGTTGCATCCGCAACCTATCGTTCCCTTTCAATTCAAAAATAACCATCAAGTATGGGGACCCAAGCCGTCGCGAGGGAGGATTCTCGGCAGTAGGATAGACTTACATCATAACGCAACTGACTAGGCAATCCATCTACGTATATGTGGAGCAGCGCCTCAGCGTCTATGCTCGCAATGACACCTGTCCTAAGGTGGAATAGTCAACACCATATTGTCAAATTACTCTATATGGCCGCATCCTGGCATCATAGAGTGTAACACAGATGCTCCAAATGACGGAGCAGAGGAATCCAGTACATTTAACCGGTAGAACCTCGTAAAAGTATGCGGTGTAGCCCAGCTGGCTGCAGCGCAAATGTCAGACACGGGCACCCCTCTAAAGAGGGCCCAGGATGTCGCCATACCCCTAGTGGAATGCGCCTTCAGCTGCCCTGGAGGCAGAAGGTCTGCTGATTCATATGCTAATTTAATAACATGCACTATCCAATGGGAAAGGCGTTGTTTAGGACAACGGCTGACATAGAGTCCCAGAGTCCTAGAACAACTGTTCTGTTTGCCTCATGCTCCTCATACGGTCGATATAACACCGTAATGCCCGTACTGGGCAGAGCACGTGTAACCGTTCTTCCTCTGGGGAAGAGAAGGGGAAGGATGGAACGCCATCAACTCCACTAACTTGTTCATATGACCTTGGGCAAGAAGGCCGGATTTGGGCGCATGGAGACTCTAGATCCGTCTCCTGCAAAGCGAGTACAGGATGGATGTACTGATAGTGCACGTAACTTGCCCACACATTTCGTTGATACTATTGATAGCAGAAACGCGGTCTTCATAGACACGAACTTCATATCCACTCTGTGGAGAGGCTCAAACTGGGCCTTGGTAAGGGCTTCTAGCCCCACGTCAAGGCGCCACGATGATAAACTGGTCGTCCTTAGAGGTCGCAAACGACTTGCGCCTTTTAGGAACTGAGATGCCAGAAAATGGCAACCTGGTGATAAACCGTCAATGCGTACATGGCAAGCCGATATGGCGGCTAAATACACCTTAGGTGTAGAGGGAGACTTCCCTTCATCCAACAGTTTCTGCAAAAACTGTAATATCACTGTGTGGCGGAGTGACCCGCCCCTTTGTTTATTATTTATTTTATGTTATTATTTACGTTTATATTATGGGAAGCACGGCTTATTTGTTATTGTTTTTGTATTTTAAAAACCTCGTGAGGATGTGTGACTGATCAGCTACTGATTATTTAACTAGCTAACAGTCACGCATCCTTACTAAACTCTTGCAGACTGTGGCCGAGGGGTATTAATTAACAGCTAGTTAACCCCTCGGCCACAATATAAATGACCCACTCTCTCGACTCAAAGCGGAAAGTGTCAGAGGCGAGACAGGTTTTGGTGGAGAGAGAGAGGGATAGAGAGAAAGAAAAAACAACTGCTAAGCGTGCTGGTTTTTACACCAGCATGATACTTATTTGTTTTGTTTGGCCAACATGCCCTTTTGTTTCTGTCTTGTTTTGTGTTCAAATCTTTTGTTTTATTATTTAATAAAATAGCTGAGCGCCGTAGCGCTCAGTTTCGCCACCACCATTCATTGTTTTGGTTTCTGTTTCTGGTCCGTGACGTCACCCCTGCAAGCCACTTGATCACACACTGCCATAGGGCAAGATATTGGGTCATGGCCCTCAGCCAGACACCAATCTTGAAACAACTGCCATTTGTACGTATATTGAGACCAGGTAGAGGGCGCTCTTGCACTCTGAATGGTCGAAATAACCACCGTTGAAAGCCCTAAGCCTGACAGGCGCTCCCATTCAGGGCCCATAGCTGCATGAGCTCGGGATTCGGGTGCCATAAAATAGCTGAGCGCCGTAGCAAAGCATACAACATGGTTTATTTATACCTTCCAAAGCATACAACATGGTTTATTTATATCTTGCAAAGCATACGACGTGGTTTATTTATATCTTGCAAAGCATAAGACATGGTTTATTTATACCTTCCAAAGCATACAACATGGTTTATTTATATCTTGCAAAGCATACAACATGGTTTATTTATATCTTGCAAAGCACACAACATGGTTTATTTATATCTTGCAAAGCACACAACATGGTTTATTTATATCTTGCAAAGCATAAGACATGGTTTATTTATACCTTCCAAAGCATACAACATGGTTTATTTAGATTTCCAGAAAGCTTTTGACAAAGTCCTGCATAAAAGATTAATTCTCAAACTGAACGCAGTAGGGATTCAAGGAAATGCATGCACATGGATTAGGGAGTGGTTAACATGTAGAAAACAGAAAGTACTGATTAGAGGAGAAACCTCAAAATGGAGCGAGGTAACCAGTGGTGTACCACAGGGATCAGTATTAGGTCCTCTGCTATTCCTAATCTACATTAATGATTTAGATTCTGGTATAGTAAGCAAACTTGTTAAATTTGCAGACGACACAAAAATAGGAGGAGTGGCGAACACAGTTGCAGCAGCAAAGGTAATTCAAAATGATCTAGGCAGCATTCAGAACTTGGCAGACACATGGCAAATGACATTTAATATAGAAAAGTGTAAAGCACTGCATGCAGGCAATAAAAATATGCATTATAAATATCATATGGGAGATACTGAAATTGAAGATGGAATCTATGGAAAAGACGTAGGAGTTTATGTTGATGCAGAAATGTCTTCATCTAGACAATGTGGGGAAGCTATAAAAAAGGCCAACAAGATGCTCGGATATACTGTGAGAAGTGTTGAATTTAAATCAAGGGAAGTAATGTTAAAACTTTACAATGCATTAGTAAGATCTCACATAGAATATTGTGTTCAATTCTGGTCACCTCGTTACAAAAAGGATATTGCTGCTCTAGAAAGAGTGCAAAGAAGAGCAACCAGAATTATGCCAGGTTTAAAAGGCATATCAAGGCTCTATTGCTTTTTTTAAAAAAATGATTAAAATGATGGCATTCCCCTGGTGTAAATGTTCTTTTGTATATTTTAAATAGGGGCATATGATCCAAAGATTTCTTCCTTAAGTATGATCTGATTAGATCTGGGGAAAAAAACTGAAGTGAGATTAATTCCCGAGTAAAGGGAGTACTTTGTATTGTGACTTCAGGAAGATGGAGTTCATATTGTGAAGAAGAATTATGGGAGTCCAAGCTTATGAGTTTGTGTGTGTGTGTGTGTGTGTGTGTGTGTGTGTGTGTGTGTGACTTTAATCCTTGTGCATCTTATATATATACAGTACTCTGAAAAAGTTTTAGGCAGGTGTGAAAAAATGCTGTAAAGTAAGAATGCTTTCAAAAATAGACGTGTTAATAGTTTATATTTATCAATTAACAAAATGCAAAGTGAGTGAACAGAAGAAAAATCTACATCAAATCAATATTTGGTGTGACCACCCTTTGCCTTCAAAACAGCATCAATTCTTCTAGGTACACTTGCACACAGTTTTTGAAGACACTCGGCAGGTAGGTTGGCCCAAACATCTTGGAGAACTAACCACAGTTCTTCTGTGGATTTAGGCAGCCTCAGTTGCTTCTCTCTCTTCATGTAATCCCAGACAGACTCGATGATGTTGAGATCAGGGCTCTGTGGGGCCATACCATCACTTCCAGGACTCCTTGTTCTTCTTTACGCTGAAGATAGTTCTTAATGACTTTCGCTGTATGTTTGGGGTCGTTGTCATGCTGCAGAATAAATTTGGGGCCAATCAGATGCCTCCCTGATGGTATTGCATGATGGATAAGTATCTGCCTGTACTTCTCAGCATTGAGGAGACCATTAATTCTGACCAAATCCCCAACTCCATTTGCAGAAATGCAGCCCCGAAATTGCAAGGAACCTCCACCATGCTTCACTGTTGCCTGCAGACACTCATTCGTGTACCGCTCTCCAGCCCTTCGGCGAACAAACTGCCTTCTGCTACAGCCAAATATTTCAAATTTTGACTCATCAGTCCAGAGCACCTGCTGCCATTTTTCTGCACCCCAGTTCCTGTGTTTTCGTGCATAGTTGAGTCGCTTGGCCTTGTTTCCATGTCGGAGGTATGGCTTTTGGCCGCAAGTCTTCCATGAAGGCCACTTCTGACCAGACTTCTCCGGACAGTAGATGGGTGTACCAGGGTCCCACTGTTTTCTGCCAATTCTGAGCTGATGGCACTGCTGGACATCTTCCGATTGGTGAAGGGAAGTAAGCATGATGTGTCTTTCATCTGCTGCAGTAAGTATCCTTGGCCGACCACTGCGTCTACGGTCCTCAATGTTGCCCGTTTCTTTGTGCTTCTTCAAAAGAGCTTGGACAGCACATCTGGAAACCCCTGTCTGCCTTGAAATTTCTGCCTGGGAGAGACCTTGCTGATGCAGTATAACTACCTTGTGTATTGCTGCTGTGCTCAGTCTTGCCATGGTGTATGACTTTTGACAGTAAACTGTCTTCAGCAACCTCACCTTGTTAGCTGAGTTTGGCTGTTCCTCACCCAGTTTTATTCCTCCTACACAGCTGTTTCTGTTTCAGTTAATGATTGTGTTTCGACCTACATATTGAATTGATGATCATTAGCACCTGTTTGGTATAATTGTTTAATCATACACCTGACTATATGCCTACAAAATCCCTGACTTTGTGCAAGTGTACCTAGAAGAATTGATGCTGTTTTGAAGGCAAAGGGTGGTCACACCAAATATGGATTTGATTTAGATTTTTCTTCTGTTGACTCACTTTGCATTTAGTTAATTGATAAATATAATCTATTAACATGTCTATTTTTGAAAGCATTCTCACTTTACAGCATTTTTTCACACCTGCCTAAAACTTTTGCATAGTACTGTATATATATATATATATATATATATATATATATATATATATATATATATATATATATATATATATATATATATAGTTGTGTGTGTGTCAGACTTTGATCCCTGTGCATCTTTTTATATATACGTTACTGTACAGCACAAGCAACAGCTTTGGCTTCATTCCAGTACACGTTGTCAGCTTCTGTGGTTTAATCTCCCAAGTATAAAGGTCGGAAACCAACAATGCTTTTACAAAGAAACATCTGTTGATCTTCATCTAGTAATTCTCCTTTCAGTTTTGTATTATTCTAATGCAGTTTTTGCACAAGCTGTGTAGGATTTCCAGCACTGTGACTCACTAAAAGCACAGTAATAGATGGAGTCGTCTTTCAGCTGAGAGTCTTCAACTTTGAAAATTGTCCATTTTTCCCCTGCTTTTACTTCCATTGAAAAGCGGGTTTCAAGGCCATCAGCTCTGGATTCTGTATTGTCTTCCCACCTCTGTATTAAAAACTGAGGTCCTGTTTCTCCATCATGTCTGTACCAGTAGAGGAGGTAGCTGCTAAGACTTGTTGTATAACTGCATGTAAAAAGAGCAGTTTGTCCTTCTCGAACTGTTATTATGGGAACAGCCTGTGTGACTGCATTTCCAGAGACAAGATCTGAAATAATAATAATAATAATAATAATAATAATAATAATAATAATAATAATAATAATAATAATAATAATAATAAGCTGTTAATTTTATAATAATAAAAGATTACAATTACCAAGTGCTGTAATTAGCAATACACACTGAAGGATCGTTCCTTGCAGTCTTCTACCAGAATCATCTTGCAGAGAAGGGACAGACATTACTCCCCTGTACAGTTTTCAAGTGGAGTACCAGGCTGTGCTTCATGAGTTGTGTGTTGCTATAGGTGGAGTGTTCCTGTGACACACTACAGATATTCATTTCGTATCATGTGATAACAAAACAAGAATCAGGTGTTTAGGACCCGCCTCCTTCCCCACACTTCAAGCTTGTTTTCAGACCAGGGCATTTTACACTTCGTAGTGGAAAGTTGATACATTTATAAACAGTATAAACACATGTATATGTAAAGGGTATTGAGCTACTATTTTAAAAGGTAAATGGCACTGAACTTGATCACATGGCAATAACTAACACAGTGATCATTGTCAAATCATCAGGTGCATTTGTTTCTGAAAGTGCTTCCAATAAAGATAGTAGCTGGATTAACTTGTCATGTATTTACAAGTAACAGGAACACTTCCTCTTTCTTGAACTGCTCTTTCAGAATCTTCCACTGTTAGTGTATTTCTAAGGACAAAGTCTTAAAAAAATAAAATACATGCTTCAATACATATACTTTAAATCTATCTGTTTCCATCTCACAATATTAATATTATTATTACAAACACATTTTTTAAAACTGAAGCTTATCTATTGCAATAAATGAAATGAAGCACACAGGGAACATTTCTCGCAGCCTTTTTTGAGAATCAGCTTGAGACTACAGACACCATTATTCAAGTAGTTTCCCTGCAGATGACTTGACTGCTGTAAATGAACTTTATATCCATACAGAAGGTAAGCATGGGTGAAACAGAGACATCATGTGGTTACTTTTGCAATTAGTAGAACTTACCTTCAATATCCAGTTCTGTTTCATGTTGTCTTCAATATCCAGTGCTGTTTCATGTTGTCTTCAATATCCAGTGTTGTTTCATGTTGTCCTTCAATATCCAGTGCTGTTTCATGTTGTCTTCAATATCCAGTGCTGTTTCATGTTGTCTTGAAAATCCATTGTTGTTTCATGTTGTCTTCAATATCCAGTGCTGTTTCATGTTTCCCTTCAATACCCAGTTTCATATTTTCCTGTTCTAATCCTACTGTTGAGACTTACATATTTCAGATCACGTCTGATTACTGTTACATAACAACATAAGAACATAAGAAAGTTTACAAACGAAAGGAAGCCATTCAGCCTCGTTTGATCGTTTGATTGTTAGTTGATCCCAGAATTTGCTTATTGATTCCCGAATCTCATCAAGCAGCTTCTTCAAGGATCCCAGGGTGTCAGCTTTACTGGGGAGTTGGTTCCAGATTCCCACGATTCTCAGTGTAAAAAAGTGCCTCCTATTTTCTGTTCTGAATGCCCCTTTAACTAATCTCCACTTGTGATCCCTGGTCCTTGTTTCTTTTTTCAGGTTAGAACCAGAAGATTAAAAAAATACTAGATTTTCAGATTACATCCACAGAAATAATAAAATGCCAAGGGGAAGATAGTTCTGAGGTTTTTTTTTTTTTTTTTACGTCTCATAAGGATATATTTACCCCATTTCTTCTAGATGTTGTCAACTATGCCTTTTTAAATAAGGAACATCCTAAATCTATGCTAGCATATATGTCTTATTCTAAAACAGGATAATGGCCCTTCACAGTGTAGCAGCTATCATTCTCGCTTCTCCAAACAGATTGCAAAATTCTATAAAAAAATTGTAGCTGCTAGACATCAAAAGCTTATCATTAACATTATTCATCGCGACCAGAAGGGCTTCATGAAAGGCAGATTTTCATAAGATCACGTTCGACAATTAATGACCTTACAAATACTGATGGTAACATAGAAACAATTGTGGAATATGAAGTGGAGGCACACTGGCCATGCTTCCACTATCCATTCTCTTATTTTACACACTGGCCATGCTTCCACTATCCATTCTCTTATTTTACACACTGGCCATGCTTCCACTGTCCATTCTCTTATTTTACACACTGGCCATGCTTCCACTATCCATTCTCTTATTTTACACACTGGCCATGCTTCCACTATCCATTCTCTTATTTTTCACACTGGCCGTGCTTCCACTGTCCATTCTCTTATTTTACACACTGGCCATGCTTCCACTATCCATTCTCTTATTTTACACACTGGCCATGCTTCCACTGTCCATTCTCTTATTTTACACACTGGCCATGCTTCCACTATCCATTCTCTTATTTTACACACTGGCCATGCTTCCACTATCCATTCTCTTATTTTACACACTGGCCATGCTTCCACTATCCATTCTCTTATTTTACACATAGTAATGTATTTTTCAGTAAATGTAAATAGGAATATAATAAAGCAAGGCTTAAAATCAGTAAACTGTATGACAGCCATAATAGAGGATGTATGAATAGTCCCAATCCATATGGGTATTATTTAGTTTATTAAGTTTGGCCTCTTGGAGATCTTTGAGGTCTTGAAAGCTTGTGATTCATTATTGTTTAGTTATTCCAATAAAATGTATCGCATCTCCTTCTCTTTGTCTATCATCATATCAAGAAATGTTTAGCCAACTTAATCCCTCAACTTCACTGTCCTAATCTGACTAAACTGGAGATGTTTTTATTAAATCCATTTGTATCCAAGTTATCCAAATGATTGAAACATAATTAGTGTAAAGTAAAAATGGGAGAGAAAGTTAGGAACTCCAATAATTGCATCATCCTGGAATAATGTTAATTTTAATGTATAATTATGTTATCTTTAGCAAACAATATGTAATGCTAAACTGAAATCGCAAGCCCTTTGCTAAGTGTTACATTTGAAATGTGTAATAGTATGTATTTAAATAACAGTTTTATTAAAGAGTTGTTTTGCAAATAAAAAAATACATATACAGTGCCGAGAAAAATTTTGTGAACCCGAATGATAATTATGAAAATTCCATAGTTTTACCACGATAGCCTTCTTGAATGAAAAAACCAGTCTTTTCTTAAATATCCAATAGGGTTTATATAAACCAATTCCATGCTTTTGAAACAAAATGATGTATGAATTAGACAAACAATGAGTAATTAAGATTCAGTGTATGTGAAAAAGAAAATGAACCCCTGGTTTTATCAGCTGAATTAAGGGGATAATTAGAATCAGGTGTTTAAATAATTAGGTAGATCTTCAGAGGTGAGTTTGGGAGGCCCCACCCTATATAAAGATCAGAAACTTTGTGAGTTTGGTCTTCACCATACAGGTGTGGAAACATGTCATGCCACGATCAAATCTCTGAGAACCTCAGAAAAACAGTTATTGATGCTCATCAGTCTAGTAAGGGTTACAAAACCATTTCTAAGGATTTGGGGCTCCACCAATCCACTGTCAGACAGATAGTCTACAAATGGAGAAAGTTCAAGACCACACTCTACCCAGGAGCGGTCCACAAGACTTCTGGAACAATGTTCTATGGACAGATGAGTCAAAGGTAGAACATTTTGGCCTCAATGAGAAACGTTATGTTTGGCGAAAACCAAACACTGCGTTGGAACAGAAGAACCTCATCCCAACCGTCAAGCATGGTGGTGGGAGTGTGATGGTTTGGGGCTGCTTTGCTGCCTCAGGACCTGGACGGCTTGCCATCATTGACACAACCATGAATTCTGCATTGTATCAGAAGATTCTAGAGGAGAATGTCAGGCCATCCATCTGTGAGCTGAAGCTGAACTGAAAGTGGGTCATGCAGCAAGATAATGATCCTAAACATACAAGCAGATCTAAAAAAAGAATGGCTGCAGAAGAGGAGATTCCGTGTTTTAGAATGACCTAGTCAAAGTCCGGACCTAAACCCCATCAAAATGTTGTGGCAGGACCTGAAGCGAGCTGTCCATGCAAGGAAGCCTTCAAATGTCACCGAGTTGAAGCAGTTATGTAAGGAGGAAAGGGCCAAAATTCCTCAAAACCGATGTGAGAGACTGACCAACAGTTACAGGAAACGCTTAGTTGAAGTCTTTGCTACTCAAGGGGGTGCCACCAGTTACTGAATCTAAAGGTTCACATACTTTTTCACACATGGATATTGAATGTTGAATCATTTGTGGATAAATAAATGTTGAAAAGTATCATGTTTTTGTTTCATTTGTTTAATCAGGTTATCTTTAGCTATTATTAGGACTCAGATCAAGATCTAATAACATTTTAGGTTTGAAATATGTGAAATACGTGACATATGTGAAAATCCTAAGGGGTTCACAAACTTTTTCTCGGCACTGTATTTGTTTGTCTTTAATGCCTATATTCCAGCACAGTGGTTTCTCTTCACCACTTGAAACAGGCACATCTGTGTTTTGCTATGTTGGGGTATGTTTGCAGCCTGATATAGTTTTTGCACTGTAAGTTAGCAAGATGCAGCATTGTGCGTCACTGAGAGCACAGTAATAGGTGGACGAATCTTTCAGCTGTGATCCTGTAATTGTTAATGTTGTCGACGTCTCTCTGGTTTTCAGCTCCATGGAAAAACGTCTGTCACGACCGTAAGCTCGCTCCTCAGCATTGCTGCCCGAATACCTCCGGATCAAAAACAGAGGAGGATTCGCCTCATCATGTCGGTACCAATAAAGATAGTAGCTGGAATAACTTGTCGTGTATTTACAAGTAATTTGGACATCTCCTCCTTCTTGAACTTGTTTTTCAGACTCTTCCATTGTTAGTGTATTTCCAAGGACAACATCTTAAATAAATAAAAGATATGCTTCAATACATCTACTTTTTTTCAATAAACTACTTCACTGTCTTTTAAAAATAATAAAATAACAGAGTTTATTATTATTATTATTATTATTATTATTATTATTATTATTATTATTATTATTATTGCAAACACATTTTTAAAGCAGAATTGAAACTTACCAATTACAAAAAGTACAATGAAACTCACAGGTAACATTGCCTGCAGCCTTCGTTGAGAATCAGCTTGCTTGGAAACTACAGACACGACACACAGACGGAGTATAGCTCCCCTGAAGATGACTTGACTGTTGAGAATGAGCTGTATGTTCATACAGCTGTGCAGCATGGGTAAACAGAGTCATCCATTTCACATCATGTGACTGTTCTTGTCATCAGGAGGATTTATCTCAATACAGATTGGGTGAGCTGTGCCAGCTTTGCAGGGTATTGGAAGGTTCTGGAAACCAGTAGAAGTCTGTAGCATGTTAACTTATTTTAAATTGAACTGCACACACTGGACTGATGATCCAGGACTGATAGAGCTGCACACACTGGGCTGATGATCCAGGACTGATAGTCCAGAGACAGCATTGACCTGGTTTCCACGCAGTTGAGAAACTCCAGATCCTCTCTCCACTGTCATGACTTGTGTGATGTAGCAGCACATACCACACACACTCCTCACACTACAGGAAGAGTGCATCTGAAACATTGTACACATTTAAAGGGGTGCAAATCGCTGTGCAATTGACAAGGAAACATGTCTGAAAGCCGTACCTGTTGCTTACAAGACTTCAGCAGTGAAAATCCCATTTGTGATGTAACCTTGCACAACTTTCTACTATAACTAAAGGCCTTTATTATCTGATAATCCTTTATTATCTGAGATGTGCTGTAAGTAGCCCTGGCAAGCTTCTTTCACCAAATAGGAAAAAAAATATGCATAAAGTACGAGGGGTTTAGAGACCCATTCATCAGTGTTTTATTTTTTATTTTTTATGTGACACCATGTATTCAACATTTCAAATTATTGCCATAATTAAGGTTATAAAGCAATGATAAAAAATACTGTAAAAAAGTGCTGGGATTTTAGCTCCGTTTATTGACTACGAAGGATGAGATTTGCTTAAGCTACGGGTTCTGTAGCAAAACTTGTACATATGATATATATACGTGTATAATAGGGTTATAATAAATATATATGCAGTCAAAAATGCTTAGCAAATAATACAAGCATAGTACACCAAGACAGAGTGCTTTCTTATTTTTTTTTTTTTTATTTGTGTAGCGCTACGTCTGGATTTTTTATTGCCCGTTCTTTTTTTATTACATTTTTTGGTGGGCAAATGAGGCAGGCTGCCTTGCTGTGCTTCAACCTAAAACCTCAGTGGAAACCCAGGTTATCAAAGCTGCACAATATCAGTACAAGGCCAGATTGGAACTCAGACAAACATTTAAATATACCCTCCCCCACATTAATATTAATTAGGTTATTTGCATTTAGAAGGATAATTTCTCTGACTAAAAGAAAACTACATGGAAACCCACACTACCCGAAAGGTACTGCCAAAATTGTGTGAGAAAAAAGATGAGACTGATTTTTCTTTGCTTTTTTTCTATTTTGTTGGTACAGTCACATGGATCTGATCCTGCCTGGGAGTTATCATTGCTGGTAGCTCATGGATACCCACAATCCCCTTTCACATGATGCTCATGGACACCCACAACCCCCTTTCACAAGATACTCATGGACACCCACAACCCCCTTTCACAAGATACTCATGGACACCCACAATCCCCTTTCACAAGATACTCATGGACACCCACAACCCCCTTTCACAAGATACTCATGGACACCCACAACCCCCTTTCACAAGATACTCATGGACACCCACAACCCCCTTTCACAAGATACTCATGGACAAACACAACCCCCTTTCACAAGATACTCATGGACACCCACAACCCCCTTTCACAAGATACTCATGGACACCCACAACCCCCTTTCACAAGATACTCATGGACACCCACAACCCCCTTTCACAAGATATTCATGGATACCCACAACCCCCTTTCAGAAGATACTCATGGACACCCACAACCCCCTTTCACAAGATACTCATGGACAAACACAACCCCCTTTCACAAGATACTGATGGACACCCACAACCCCCTTTCACAATATACTCATGGACACCCACAACCCCCTTTCACAAGATACTCATGGACACCCACAACCCCCTTTCACAAGATATTCATGGATACCCACAACCCCCTTTCAGAAGATACTCATGGACACCCACAACCCCCTTTCACAAGATACTCATGGATACCAACAACCCCTTTTCACAAGATACTCATGGACACCCACAACCTCCTTTCACAAGATACTCACTTTTTTTGAGCTTCCATCTGACTGCTGATGGAAATCACTTCCAATCCTTATTAATTGTAAGATATCAACTAAACATCATTGACTATGTAGTCTGCTTCCATTATTCTGATAATATTTGTTGATGTTTAGTAAGCATTTTATCCATTCCTTTGCAAATTCTTGTTGTTTTTTGTGGTTGTCTTGCCTTTTTAAACAGAGGAATAGCGACAAAATGCTACGTGAATACAACAATGATAATTCTGATTAGTCTGTTAATCATCCGTGATCAGGAGTGGGTTAGAGGAATGAAACATGTGGACTATCCCTCCCTAACTGATATATAGAAACTGACAGCACCACATACAGTTCATAATTAGCACACTTAGTAACAAGGGACTTGCCACAATGTTTGTCTAATTGACTAAGTTTATTATTGTTTTATTAACACAAGGCAACAATGAGCTCATCAATGGGACACTATGGGCTTTGTAGTATTACAGAACACACAGACCACTGACTGATCTAGGTGGTTATGCTTTCCTGTTCAGTCATGCACTTTGGAGCTAAAACTAAATAAAACACACCGTAACCGCCACTAGGGACTGTATTCTGCATCCTGGTTTAGATTTTGCACTAGATCAGCACTCACATGCAGCACTGTGGGTTGAACAAAGCACAGTAGTATGTGGCCGAGTCGCCCAGCTTCGTACTGGCAATTGTTAAAGTTGTCACCTTGTCCCTGGTTTTTAACTGTGTGGAAAAACGTCTGTCCAGGTTAGTAGGACGGTGTTCATAATCGTCCTGCTGCCTCTGAGTTAAATAGAGAGGGGGCTTCTCTTGGGCATGTTTATACCAGGCAAGAGCATAGTTGGTGAAACTTGTAGTGTATTTACAAGTAAGCTGAACAGTTTCTCCCTCACGAACTGTAGTTGAACGATCATCTTGTGAAACTGTATTTCCAGAGACAAGAACTGAAATAAATAAGTAAATGAATAAATTAAACATCATGCTTTATTAATGATGAGACTGTATTTGACTGGACCATTATTATTATTATTATTATTATTATTATTATTATTATTATTATTATTATTATTATTATTATTATTTGTAGTAGTAGTAGTATTAAAAGGTAAATTAAGTAACAGAACAGAAATTACCAGTGGCAAGGACTAGCATTGCAAATTGAATGATCATTGTTTGCAGTCTTGCAGAAGAATCTACTCAGAAACACAGAGATTCCCCTGTATCCCCTTTATATGAACATGAAGAAGTAATCTGCTCTGTCTATAAGCTTCCTTCTCATGTGGGTGTGGGGTTCATCTGTGACATATTATTAATGTTAATTTCACATCGTGTGATGATAAACAAAGATGATGATGAAAAGGATGCATCACACCCTCACTTCCATTTGGTTTCCTGCCAAGGCAGAAAATGTCTTTGAAAAAATAACCAGTGCTATGATTTTATTCTCTTTACTCAGTGACATGGCTAATATCATGCACATTGGTAGAACTAAAGGCAAATATAAACTAGGTATAAAAAATAATCATTAATCACTAAGCAAGTATGGCAAGTTGTAAGTATCTGAAGTGGGTTTTTTTGGTTGTTTTTTGTGTGTTTATTTTTGCCACCTGGCTCTGAACTGCATTTATAGTGCATTGTCTGACCATTGGCCAATCTGTCATCCTTATTTCCAGAAGGGACTGTATTGCCTAATGACTTGTCTTTTTGTAGTATCTTTGGTTTTACACTGAGACACAGCGACATCTAGTGGTGTTTTTAACCTTGCACATAGCGCAAGTTCTATTCGAGTCACAGCAAAACTGCAACATTCACCAAACAACATCTGGTGCAGCTTGTATTCTTCAGTTGAAAAGACCAGTCTTTCACATTTGCATTCATTCCTGCCAAGTAGTTTCTCTGAAATCACTCCAAAGCTCCTTATTGTTTTTTCTGATACTGTCTGTGGAGCTTTGGTTGACAATGAAATCCCAGTTTGAAGTTTGAGTGAAGGCACATTGACACTTGAGTGCATGATGTAAGGAGCTTGCACGGTCACACTTGAGTGCATGATATAAGGAGCTTGCATGCTCACACTTGATTGCATGATATAAGGAGCTTGCACTCTCACACTTGATTGCATGATATAAGGAGCTGCACGCTCACACTTGACTTGTTTTATTAAAGTGCATTGTTTGGTGTTCATATCTGAATTGTGACACGACCCTTGTGTAATAATGTATTTTAAATGATTCTGGTATTTGAGGATATACAGTACACCACATTGTAATGTTTCAAAAGTAATACAATTACCAGCAATGCATTGCTTTCCAGGACCAGCTTTCTCCCATGTTGGTAATATTAAATCTTTACCTAGCGTCATCATTGGGTAGGTTTACACGTGTGCTTTTTATTCACGTGAAGCAGCCATGCCCGTGCACATTGGGATGAAAAGCTCATGAAAAGGCCCCAAAAAAGTCACAGTATTTTAATAGGAATGTCTAATTTATACGTGTTGAAATCAGCACCCACTTACACATAGAAAAACGAGTTTCTCATGAAAATGTTAATTAGCTTGTTCAACTGCTTTATTAAAGCCACTATAAAAGTCACATGAGAATACATAAGTTACCATGGTCCAAGGATGGCAGCAGGTACGTTAATTTTTTGTTTGTTGATTTTCATTATTATTATTATTATTATTATTATTTCTTAGCAGACGCCCTTATCCAGTGTGACAATTGTTACAAAATATCACATTATAAAATAACACATTACAAAATATCACATTACAAAATATCACAATACAGATAAACAACAACGTGAACATGGTTATTGTGAAAGGGTGACTGAACGGTGACGTCACGGCAGAAGCAGGAAGGATACTGACACCAGGCAAGTACTGCAGTTTAAAGGCGCTCGCGCCGTTTTTATTTTTAAATAACAAAAAGAAATAAAATATTTGAACAAAAAATCACGCTCACAGAGCAAAATAAAAGAGTAAACAAAAACAAATCTCGAACACAAAAATACATAAACCAACTATACAGGTCAGGCTGGGCAGTCGCTGTCACTGTTCCTGTATCTGTAGTTGATTTCAGTTTCGCTCTTTCTCTCTGCTCGCTCTCTCCTCTCTCACACCCACAACCCCGAGTTGCCGAGAGCTGCAGGCTTTTATAACAGGTGACCATCTCCCGATTAGCAACAAATTAAATCACCTAATTAATTCGGGAGATGGCCACCTTCTGCACGAGTTTAAAATACCACGTGGATGGGGCTTCCCATCCACGTTACTAAACAGTATAAAATAAACAAACGGCTACGCCGTCACTAAACAAAACAATAACAAACATACGGCGCTCGCCATCATATATACAATAATAAATTACAATAAAACAAATAAACAATACAAAATAACACAGGGGCGGAGGGGGACCCCGCTCTAAAATAAATAAACAAAACAATGTACTACAGGGCACCTCGCCCTATTACATATCCCCCTTGTGCAACGCACACATGGCCCCAACTGCCACCTCCCTCCTCAGTCTCAAAGTCCCGGAAGAGGAGGAAGCAAGTTGTTTCTGGGGGGTGGCCATGGTGGAATCTCTGGCACCCCCCAATTCTTCGTGGCTGGCAGCTCCCTCTTCCGGGGCTTCAGCCACACACTATCCTGCCGCGAAAGTGCGGCTGGGGAGTTGGTCTCCAGACCTCCCCCCTTCTTCATGGCTGGCAGTTCCCTCCGTGGGGCTCCGGCCACCCAATTCCGGCAGCGAAACTGCTGCGGGGGAGCTGGTCTCCTGACCTCCCCTCCTTCTTTTGGCCAGCAGCTCCCTTCATGGGGCTCCGGCCACAGTGTAGCGACCCCAGGCGAAGCAGAGCCCAGCCACCCCAGGCGAAGCAGGACCCTCGACGACCCCGGCGGCAGGATCCCTGGCGACCCGGCGAAGCAGGATCCCTGGCGACCCAGGCGAAGCAGGATCCCCAGCGACCCCGGG
Organism: Acipenser oxyrinchus oxyrinchus; assembly: GCA_030684275.1. Taxonomy (NCBI): domain Eukaryota; kingdom Metazoa; phylum Chordata; class Actinopteri; order Acipenseriformes; family Acipenseridae; genus Acipenser; species Acipenser oxyrinchus. The sequence continues at coordinate 11,820,763 of CM060273.1, read as the reverse complement.
CGACGGCAGCAGCAGCGACCCTCGGGAGGCGACGCAGCAGCAGCGGACCCTCGGGAGGCGACGGCAGCAGCAGCGGACCCTCGGGAGGCGACGGCAGCAGCAGCGGACCCTCGGGAGGCGGCGGCAGCAGCAGCGGATCCTTGGGAGGCGACGGCAGCAGCAGCGGACCCTCGGGAGGCGAACTCGGGAGGGGAGCCCCTGGCCATAGAGGCGGCAGCTGGAGCTCCACTTCTCCCTCGTACCCTGTACCCTGTGTGGAGAAAAAGGCAGCCCCAGGCGATGCGGAGCAACAGGCAGCCCCAGGCGATGCGGAGCAATAGGCAGCCCCAGGCGATGCGGAGCCACAGGCAGCCCCAGGCGATCCAGGCGTGGCATCCCTGAGTGGAGCGGGCGTGGCATCCTTGGGTGGTGCGAGGCTGGCATCCTTGGGCGGTGCGAGGCTGGCATCCTTGGGCGGTGCGAGGCTGGCATCCTTGGGCGGTGCGAGGCTGGCATCCTTGGGCGGTGGTGGAGGCAGAGGCAGCTCCTGCTCCTCTCCCTCGGGTGGTGGTGGTGGAGGCAGAGGCAGCTCCTGCTCCTCTCCCTCGGGTGGTGGTGGTGGAGGCAGAGGCAGCTCCTGCTCCTCTCCCTCGGGTGGTGGTGGAGGCAGAGGCAGCTCCTGCTCCTCTCCCTCGGGTGGTGGAAGCAGAGGCAGCTCCTGCTGCTCTGCTCCTGGCGAAGGCGGCAAGGGCTCCTCCCCTTCAGGCTGCGAAGGCGGCAGGGGCTCCTCCCCTTCAGGCTGCGGCGGCAGGGGCTCCTCCCCTTCAGGCTGCGGCGGCAGGGGCTCCTCCCTTCAGGCTGCGGCGGCAGGGGCTCCTCCCCTTCAGGCTGCGAAGGCGGCAGGGGCTCCTCCCTTCAGGCTGCGAAGGCGGCAGGGGCTCCTCCCTTCAGGCTGCAAGGCGGAAGGGCTCCTCCCTTCAGGCTGCAAAGGCGGCAGGGGCTCCTCCCTTCAGGCTGCAAAGGCAGGGGATCCTCCCCTTCAGGCTGCAAAGGCGGCAGGGGCTCCTCCCCTTCAGGCTGCAAAGGCGGCAGGGGCTCCTCCCCTTCAGGCTGCAGCCGTGAAACCAGCAGGCATGCTCCCTCTGCTGGTGGCAGCGATGGAGGTGGAACCAGCAGGCATGCTCCATCTGCTGGTGGTGGTGGGAGCGACACGTCGTCCTCCCATGGAGGTGGAGGTGGCACCAGCAGGAACTCTCCCTCTGCTGGCGGAGGTGGGAGCGACACACAGTCCTCCCAGGGCGGTGGAGGCGGAACCAGCAGGAGCTCTCCCCCTGCTGGCGGAGGTGGGAGCGACACACAGTCCTCCCAAGGCGATGGAGGTGGAACCAGCAGGAACTCTCCCTCTGCTGGCGGAGGTGGGAGCGACACACAGTCCTCCCAAGGCGGTGGAAGCGGAACCAGCAGGAACTCACCCTCTGCTGGTGGCGGCGGAACCAGCAGGCATGCTCCCTCTGCTGGCAGGTACCTGGGCTGTGGATGTTCGGCCTTCCCCCTTTTGGGCTGTGGACGCACTGGCTCCTCCCTCTGGGGCTGTGGACGTTCGGCCTCCCCCTTCTTGGGCTGTGGACGCACCGGCTCCTCCCTCTTGGGCTGTGGACGCTCGGCCTCCTCCCTTTTGGGCTGTGGACGCACCGACTCCTCCCTCTTGGGCTGTGGACGCACCAACTCCCTCTCCAGGTCCGTGTCCCCTCTCTGCTTCCTTCTCACCTTTTCTCCCTTGGCCTGTGGAGGTGATGGGGTCTGCTGCTCCAGCAGCCAAAACCACCCTGATGCACAGGACACCCTCCCCATGGTGTAGGCTTCCCAGAAGCAGGAGTCTTCATAGGGGCAGTCCCCCTGGTCATCCCCAAACTCCCTGCAGATGACACACAGGGGGGCCCCTTCAGCTCTCCACTGCTCCTGTTCCGTGTCCCAGTAAGGGGGTCCCAGTTGGGTGGGGTCCCGTGACCACCATCTCCTCACCTCTCTCCTGCTGCTGCTTCTGGCAGCCATTCCTCCTTCCTCTTCTTCCTCCCATCTTCCTTCCTCACACAATTAGAAAAAACGAAAAAAAACGAAAAAACTGCAGTACCCTCTTCTGCCGGCGTCCAGGAGGCGCTGGTGATCCCACGCTGGACACCACGTGTGAAAGGGTGACTGAACGGTGACATCACGGCAGAAGCAGGAAGGATACTGACACCAGGCAAGTACTGCAGTTTAAAGGCGCTTGCGCCGTTTTTATTTTTAAATAACAAAAAGAAATAAAATATTTGAACAAAAAAACACGCTCACAGAGCAAAATAAAAGAGTAAACAAAAACAAATCTTGAACACAAAAATACATAAACCAACTATACAGGTCAGGCTGGGCAGTCGCTGTCACTGTTCCTGTATCTGTATCTGTAGTTCTCTCTGCTCGCTCTCTCCTCTCTCACACCCACAACCCCGAGTGCCGAGAGCTGCAGGCTTTTATAACAGGTGACCATCTCCCGATTAGCAACAAATTAAATCACATAATTAATTCGGGAGATGGCCACCTTCTGCACGAGTTTAAAATACCATGTGGATGGGGCTTCCCATCCACGTTACTAAACAGTATAAAATAAACAAACGGCTACGCCGTCACTAAACAAAACAATAACAAACATACGGCGCTCACCGTCATATATACAATAATAAATTACAATAAAACAAATAAACAATACAAAATAACACAGGGGCGGAGGGGGACCCCGGTCTAAAATAAATAAACAAAACAATGTACTACAGGGCACCTCACCCTGTTACAGTTACCTTTAAGAGTAAAATCAAGTACAAGGTACAGAAATATAGTTCTAATTGAGAGCAGTAGTAGAATACAGCAATGTGTGGAGCAGGTGTGAGTACAATGTGATGCAAGTACTGATACAGTTGGGAGATACATGAAGTCCAGTATAGTCGAGGGTTGTGAGGTTTACAGATGCTGCCTGAACAGGTGTGTCTTGAGGAGGTGCCAGAAGGTGGTCAGTTACATCTCTGAGCGCCAAGGATGGAGAAGGAGCGGGCTCTGGAAGCGGGGGAACAGAGGGGGGGTACAGCTAATCTGCCAGTGGTGGAGGAGCCAGGGGTGAGAGGTGTAGGAAGAAATAATAGTCTGGAGCTAGGGAGGAGCAGAAAGGTCGAGACAACGATAGGCGAGCCAGTGGAGGGAGCACAGCAGTGGAGTAGCCTGGGAGAAATGAGGAAGGGAAAAGACAAGGCGAGCTGAGCTATGGATGAGCTAGAGCAGATGGATAGCAGAAGCAGGGAGGCCGGCCAGGAGAAAGTTACAGTAGTAAAGGTGGGACAGTACCAGGGCCTTAACTATTAGCTGCATGATGTAGTTTGTGAGGAAGCGGTGAATTCTGCGTATGTTACAGAGGAAGAAGCGACAGGAGCGTGCCAGAGAAGAGATGTGCTGTGAGTAGGAGAGGGAGGGGTCGAAGGGTGGTGGATTCAAGAGGAATAGAGATAGATAGATCAGTGGTGGGGGAGGAAGATGGGGGAAAAACATGAGATCTGATTTGGAGCGGTTGAGTTTAAGATAATGCGAGTGCATCCAAGAGGAGATGGTTGAGAGGCAGGTGGAGATATGGGAGGAAATGTTATTATTATTATTTGTTTATTTAGCAGACGCCTTTATCCAAGGCAACTTACAGAGACTAGGGTGTGTGAACTATGCATCAGCTGCAGAGTCACTTACAAGTACGTCTCACCCAAAAGACAGAGCACAAGGAGGTTAAGTGACTTGCTCAGGGTCACACAATGAGTCAGTGGCTGAAGTGGGATTTGAACCGGGGACCTCCTGGTTATAAGCCCTGTTCTTTAACCACTGGACAACACAGCCTCCCGGAGTCACAGGGGGGAAAGGAGAGGAAGATCTGGGCATCCTCAGCATAGAAGTGATACGAGAGGCCATGGCAGGAGATGAGGGGGGACCCAGGGACCGGGTTTAGAGAAAAAACAGGAGGGGTCCCAGGACTGAGCCTTGGCGGACACCTGTCGGAAGAGAGCAAGAGGCAGAGGGTGAGCCACGCCAGAACACCCAATATGTGTGATCGAAGAGGTAGGAGGAGAACCAGGCAAGAGCAGTGCCAGAGAGTCCCTCGTCAGTGAGGGAGGACAGGAGAATAGAGAGGTCGACTGTGCCAAAGGCTTGGAGGGGGTCGAGCATAGAATATTTTGACAGGAGAGCAGAGAGCTGGTGATGTACCGGTAACTGGAGGGATTTTTTAGATGGGGTGATGAGAGAGGTGTTGAGAACAGAGGAAATGAAATGGAGAAGGGAGGAAATGAAAGGGAGTAGAGCAGGGGCAGCAGCCTGGAAAAGGTGAGTGGGGAGAGGGTCCAGAGCACTCGGGGTGCTTTTAAAGGGAGATGCAGCATTTTTGTGCCTATGACCCCTAAAAACACTTGTCAGAATGTTTTGTGTGTGTGTGTGTGTGTGTGTTGTTGTTGTTGTTGTTGATGCTGCTGCATTTTAATCATTTTAGTCGCAGTCTGGAGCCCTGCATCATCATTTCTCATTTCTTTGTGATTCAGTGGTACAAACAGATTGATTGTATATAATTAAGATGATTTTCTTGTTTATTACTAAAAGTTTATAACTTTTGTGTTGTTTGTTTTCAGGTGTGTATCCCTTTAAAAGATACGATCCTATTTCTTAATTAGTTGATGCGCGCACATTTTGAAAACAGGATATAGTTTCCCCGGTAAGGGCAGCTGAGAGGAAACAGGTGAAGAAACGGGAGTAGCGCGTACGAGAGAGGGTACACAGGTTGTGAATTAATTGTTTTTCTTGATTTATGGCTATTGAATGTTTGAAATACATTTGTTGCTCGGGTTCTTAGAAAAAGAAAAACGCCAATCGATGGAATAAAATGGTTAAATAATACTTCAGTGTGTGGTGTTTGCCTACAGACTACGATTAGTATGTGTAAGTGACAAGATGAGTATTCTGAGTAATTAGTTTAAGTCTGCCAATGCAGAGACACTAATTGTTGTGATATTGGCTTATTTTAATACAGATAGATTGGTATTCTCAGTAATTAGTTTAAGTCTGCCATTGCAGAGACACAGGTTATCACCAAGGTAAACAACATGAGGAGACAGCGCTTACACCCTCACTTGACAGGAAGTGTCCAATGTGATGTGACCAGCCAACCAGGAACTTTCACTGGCCACCTTTTTTCCAAAATCCGATAAAACAAGAGTGTTAGCAACTAGAAGTGTTCCTTCACAATGACTGCAGTGTTGTATTGTTGGTGTTCCACTGCTCCTGGTCTTCACAGTGACTGCAGCGTTGTATTGTTGGTGTTCCACTGCTCCTGGTCTTCACAGTGACTGCAGTGTTGTATTGTTGGTTTTCCACTGCTCCTGGTCTTCACAGTGACTGCAGCGTTGTATTGTTGGTGTTCCACTGCTCCTGGTCTTCACAGTGACTGCAGTGTTGTGTTGTTGGTGTTCCACTGCTCCTGGTCTTCACAGTGACTGCAGCGTTGTATTGTTGGTGTTCCACTGCTCCTGGTCTTCACAGTGTCTGCAGCGTTGTATTGTTGGTGTTCCACTGCTCCTGGTCTTCACAGTGACTGCAGCGTTGTATTGTTGGTGTTCCACTGCTCCTGGTCTTCACAGTGACTGCAGCGTTGTATTGTTGGTGTTCCACTGCTCCTGGTCTTCACAGTGTCTGCAGCGTTGTATTGTTGGTGTTCCACTGCTCCTGGTCTTCACAGTGACTGCAGCGTTGTATTGTTGGTGTTCCACTGCTCCTGGTCTTCACAATGACTGCAGTGTTGTATTGTTGGTGTTCCACTGCTCCTGGTCTTTACAGTGACTGCAGTGTTGTATTGTTGGTGTACTGTAGACTTATTTCTGTTTTAACCGATTTGAGATACTGTGGTATGAAAGGCGCTATATAAAGCCCTAGGTCCCTCTGGCAATGTACTTCTGTGGAGCAAAGGGATAGAAGATGTTGTGTAATTGACATTTTATTTTCGCCAAAGGCCTATTATTTTTTCTTCTCCTCAGTGTTCAAAACTAAGACTAATGGATTGTTCCAATTTTCCCATTTTACCTCAGTGTTTAGATTTAATTTGCATTATAACAGAGAACATTATTTAATAGCACTATTTTCCAGGGGTGGCTTATACCATTTAATTGCCAAGCTACCACTAGGTGGAGGGACCGTACAGATTAATCTAATATTTCAGCAGTTGTTGTTAAGGTGATGTGTCTTTTAGCTTGCTTCAACCCTTTGGAGCCCAAGAACTCTGGGTCTGTCCTCTTTCATTAGTGTCAGCACCATCACAGGAGACCAGCAGGGACATTACACATATATAACCTTTCATTAGTGTCAGCACCATCACAGGAGACCAGCAGGGACATTACACATACTGTATATAACCAACGTCGTGCTGCATCGATGATTTCACAGTGGCCAATTAGTGCCTACTCTCTAATAGATGCCGTATGCAAATAACTGCCCAGGTAAAGAGAAGATTGAGAAAATTAGTGTCTGGGCTGCTTGGCCTTTTGAGGGACTCACTACACAACAAGGTCACAACACACAATAATAATAATATTATTAATGATAATAATGATGTAGGAAATAAAAACCCTTAAAGGTTAAATACATCAGTAGTTATAAGATTCAAAACGTCTCTGTGACAGGATGCGAATGGTGCAGTGAAATGAAGTGCAATCTCCAAACAGAATTCTCCCAAAAATCCTCGTTTTATTTTCTTAAATCAAATAACACAAAATAATACTAATAAAAATAATAATAATCCAACCATCTAGCCAATGATGGGATCGGGCTAAAACAGAAAGGGTCTAGTCTCTGGAAAACAAGCAAAAAGACACTCCTTAACCACAATCCTCCGTGCACGAAAATGTGCTCCTTTCCTCCGGGGATCGTGGTGCGTACGCTGTGCTGTGTTGTGCTGTGCAGTGAGGGGCATGCTCTTTTGTTAGTGCTGGCTCCGTGGCTACAGCCTCCCGTCCTCCTGCTCCTATGAATAATACACAAAAAAACAAACAACACGTAATAGACAAGACAAAAAGCTCCGGCTGGACGCTCAATCTCTCAGCGCAAGGGCAGGTACTGATGTAGCTGTTTCCCCTTTGTCCCCAGCAAACTCCTCCCTGCAATCAACACGTCGCCATGGTTTCTCCAATAGAGGGCTGCCCCGCAGCTGACTGCATTGGATTCGTTCTGAGTACTTGCAACTACGAGCTCCTCCTAATATGGTTACCTTCCGGTTTCCACCTACCATTAAGGTGGTCCATCTAGGAGGCAGCATACCCTCACCCTCACACAGCGCCCTTTCTAGTTGGGAGGGAGATTTACAGCATTGATCCTTTCTCTGTCTATTACAGTCTCCAATACCAATTCACAGAACAGGAGCAAGGGCTGCATGGAGTAAGAACCTCAGGGATTGAAATAGGAGATAAGTGCTTGTGAGTTTAGAAAGAGTTTCCTCTTGGCTTGCGGAGAGCCTCCCTCACAGAGGTGAGACCCAACCCATCGGCCTCCGAGGCTGGGAAGCAACCGTTACTTCCCCCAAGGAGAGATCAAGAGTAGGATAGTGGGTGAATTGAAGAGAAGTGTAGAAGTCTCCCAGGCTGACAGGGGAGGTCAGAGCGGCTGGACTTCTGAGGATGAGTAGTGAGCATCACTTCCCTCACTGGGAGACAGGAACGCTGAAAAGAGAAGGAAATAAATATGCAAAGAGGGTCTCCAGAGAGGGAGACTGGCACATAAGAAAGCAGATATTTAGGAAGGTGTACAGGGTTTCCCTTTGGCTCGTGGAGAGCCGCCCTCGCGGAGGTGAGACCGAACCGATTGGCTTACAAGGCTTGGGAGCAAGCGTTACTTCCCCCAAGGGGAGCCTAGAGTGGAAACAACAGGAAGATGAAAGAAAGTTAAGATAGATTCACGGTTGGAGAGGTGGCCCCCACATACTAGCAATACTCTGTTGGAGAGAAGAGCGGATTTAAGATTCTGCTGCTGTGGAAGGCCAGTACCCAATTTTTTTATTAAATGCTGATTGACATTAAATTTAGCTGCTGAGGTTGCAGCACCCATATGGAATGAATGGGAGAGATAGAATTGAGGGGGCAGACTAGCTTTAGAGACGGCAAAAATGAGTAGAACAACAGTTTTTTTTTGTTATGATAGTATGGTTAGCATTAATGTAAAGGGGATCAGTTTGCAGGCTTTGCGACAAGAAAGATACCTGGAGAGATGAATAAGGGCAAAGAGGAGAGTTGAATTTACAGAGCTGCACGAATTGACCCTGGTGGAGCTGGTCGGTTTTGTAGATGCATAGAAAGGAGATAGTGAGAGATGGGGACGAGAGAGAGGGTGCTTTGGCTAAAAACACATTGTGATATTCTTAAAAATAGTGCCGCCATATCTGACAGGTTGAAAATGTTAAATAAATAAGAATCCAGTTCCTGCAGCCAGAGAGTCAACTTCACATAAAACATCTCAGGAAAACAAAAAGCGAGGACAAATTCACCAAGAATAAGATTTTTTTTTGGAGCGGAGGATCCCAAGATTTAAGGGTGACAGATAGGTCTCTGCAGTCTACAACCCTATGATCTGATGAAGAAATAAGAATTGAAATCAAGTTAATATCTTTACCTTCGATTATATTGCATGTAATCTGAGGAGAGAGAGTGAGAGAGAGAGAGATAGAGTGCCAGTGAACCATTGAAGCGGAGGAGGAGGCAGAATGAGAAGCAGTCGCGAGCGGGAAGATTGGCAGGGACGGGGGTGGGGCGGCGAAAGAGGCGGAAGTGAAAGGCTGCTGAAGTGGCTGATGGGAAGTGCTGGCTCTTCCAGACGAGTAATCATTTTATCAAATGTATCCAGGCGGTCAGAAACTGAAGAAAAGGCAGCGTTGAGAGGATGAATGAGTTGCTTGATGTCACTGGAGATTTAGAGACGAGGATCGGGGAAAGAATCTGGAGAAGCCACAGGATCGGGTGAAACAGCAGACTGAGGGCTAGAGAAGGAGCAGGATGGGGAGCATGTGAAGCTACTGTATCTGTTCAGAGACAGATAATAAGGGCTTAACCGAGGTTTTAAATAGTTAGATGGATTGCTAGTTTCGGTTACAATAAAGGCACTCTACCTTGCCAGAACTGCAGCTCTAACCTTCCCATTGTGGTAAACTACCAGAAAGTACTGATCTCTCATCAAGGCTCTATTGCTTTTAAAAATGGTTAAAATGATGGCATTCCCCTGGCACAAATATTTTGTTGTATATTTAAAAGAGGGACATATGATCCAAAACTTTGTTCCTTAAGTATGATCTGATTAGATCTGGGGTAAAAAACAGAAGTGCGATTAATTTCTGAGTAAAGGTGGTACTTTGTATTGTGACGTCAGGAGGATGGAGTTCATATTGTGAAGAAGAATTATGGAAGTCCAAGCTTATGAGCTTGTGTGTGTGTGACTTTGATCCCTGTGCATCCTTTTATATATAAGTTAGTGTACAGCACAAGCAACAGCTTTGGCTTCATTCCATTACACATTGTCAGTTTGTGTGGTTTAATCTCCCAAGTATAAAGGTCGGAAACCAACAATGCTTTTACAAAGAAACATCTGTTGATCTTCATCTAGTAATTCTCCTTTCAGTTTTGTTTTATTCTAATGCAGTTTTTGCACAAGCTGTGTAGGATTTCCAGCACTGTGACTCACTAAAAGCACAGTAATAGATGGAGTCGTCTTTCAGCTGAGAGTCTTCAACTTTGAAAGTTGTCAATTTTTCCTTGGGTCTTACTTCCATTGAAAAGCGGGTTTCAAGGCCATCAGCTCTGAATTCTGTATTGTCTTGCCACCTCTGTATTAAAAACTGAGGTCCTGTTTCTCCATCATGTCTGTACCAGTAGAGTTGGTAGCTGCTAAGACTTGTTGTATAACTGCATGTAAAAAGAGCAGTTTGTCCTTCTTGACCTGTTATTATGGGAACAGCCTATGTGACTGCATTTCCAGAGACAAGATCTGAAATAATAATAATAATAATAATAATAATAATAATAATATGCTGTTAATTTTAGAATAATAAAATATAATATTTACCAAGTGCTGTAATTAGCAATACACACTGAAGGATCATTCCTTGCAGTCTTCTACCAGAATCATCTTGCAGAGAAGGGACAGACATTACTCCCCTGTACAGTTTTCAAGTGGAGTACCAGGCTGTGCTTCATGAGTTGTATGTTGCTATAGGTGGAGTGTTCCTGTGACACACTGCAGATATTCATTTCGTATCATGTGATAACAAAACAAGAATCAGGTGTTTAGGACCCGCCTCCTTCCCAACACTTCAAGCTTGTTTTCAGACCAGGGCATTTTACACTTCCTAGTGGAAAATTGATACACTTATAAACGGTATAAACATATGTATATGTGTCACAAAGACGGCCGACAGTGGGTGACGTCAGACCAGAAACAGGAAGTAATACACAACAGACAGTGAGGTTGGTGAAGCTGAGCACTTGGTTGTGCTCAGCATTTAATAAACAAAATAAAAGAACACAAAAACAGCACACGGCACTTTCGCCAAAATAAACAGGTAAACAAAACGAACACACACTAACAAACAGGGACGAACAAACACGGTGAGTAAAAAACACTATAAATGTACTTTTCTCTTTCTCTCTCTCCCGTTCTCCACTCACCGAACACCCAACCCCGAGTGAGTGAAACGTGCATCTATATATACTGTTGTGCTGGGATTCAATTACTAATTAATTATTTACTTGAATCCCAGCACGTGAATTAATTAAGTGCAACCTCGTGCCTAACTACAATTATACATTTTTAAACACACGTGAAACACAGACCCGCTTATATCCCGTGTACCAATCGCTATACACCAACATTAACACATGCAACATGCAACATATAACACAAACTACGCACAAGGGCGCGGCCACATCGCCACATATACCCCCTTGTCGCAGCACACATGGCCTCAACGGCCACCTCCCCTTAAAACCCAGCAGTCCAGGACAAAGTCTCGGGCTGGGAAGGGAGGCTTCAGTGGGCCCATGGCTGGCAATGCTGTCAGCACCCCTGCCGGTAGTGGCACGGCTGACAGCATGCTGGTCCACTCCTGCAGCGAAACTGCTGCCGGGGATGCTGGTCTCCTGACCTCTCCCCTTTCTTCAGTAGCCGGTAGCTCCCTCCTGTGGGGCTCCGGCCACAAGAACTCCTGCAGCGAAACTGCTGCTGGGGAAAGTGGTCTCCTGACCTCTCCCCTGTCTTTGTAGCCGGTAGCTCCCTCCTGTGGGGCTCCGGCCTCAAGAACTCCTGCAGCGAAACTGCTGCTGGGGAAAGTGGTCTCCTGACCTCTCCCCTGTCTTTGTAGCCGGTAGCTCCCCTTTCTGGGGCTCCGCCACCGTACTCCTGTGGTGGAGGTGCGGGAAGCGGAGACAGCTCCTGCTGTTCTGCTCCTGGCAGTGGCAGAGGCAGAGGCAGCTCCTGTGGCTCTCCTCCTGGCGGTGGCGGAACCAGCAGGTATTCACCCTCTGCTGGTGGAGGTGGGAGGGAAAGCAGTCCTCCGGCGACAATGAAGGCGGAACCAGCAGGTACTCACCTTCTGCTGGCGGAGGTGGGAGGGGCAAGCAGTCCTCCCACGACAATGAAAGTGGAACCAGCAGGTATTCACCCTCTGCTGGTGGAGGAGGCAGAGGCAGCTCCTGCTGCTCTGCTGGTGGAGGAGGCAGAGGCAGCTCCTGCTGCTCTGCTCCTGGCGGTGGCGGAGGCAGAGGCAGCTCCTGCTGCTCTGCTCCTAGTGGTGTCGGAACCAGCAGGTATTCACCCTCTGCTGGTGGAGGTGGGAGGGGCAAGCAGTCCTCCCACGACAAGGAAGGCGGAACCAGCAGGTACTCACCCTCTGCTGGTGGAGGAGGCAGAGGCAGCTCCTGCTGCTCTGCTCCTGGTGGAAGCGGTTGAGGTGGTGGAGGCAGAGGCAGCTCCTGCTGCTCTGCTCCTGAAAGTGTCGGAGGCAGCTCCTGCTCCTCTGCTCCTAGTGGAGGCGGAGGCAGAGGCAGCTCCTGCTGCTCTGCTCCTAGTGGAGGAAGCGGTGGAGGTGGGAGCAGCGTGTAGTCTCCTGGCGATGGAGGTGCGAGCAGCGTGCAGTCTCCTGGCGATGGAGGTGCGAGCAGCGTGTGGTCTCCTACTGTTGCAGGGGACTGGTGCGGCTCCGCCTCTCTTGCAGGGGACTGGTGCAGCTCTCCCGCTCTTGCAGGGGACTGTGGTGGAGGCAGAGGCAGCTCTTGTTCCTCTCCTCCGGGTGGTGACGGTGGGGGAAGTGATACCAGCAGACGTTCACACTCTGCTGGGGGACACGGGGACAGCAGGCATTCTTCCTCTGCTGGTGGACACGGGGACAGCAGGCATTCTTCCTCTGCTGGTGGACACGGGGACAGCAGGCATTCTTCCTCTGCTGGTGGACACGGGGACAGCAGGCATTCTTCCTCTGCTGGTGGACACGGGGACAGCAGGCATTCTTCCTCTGCTGGTGGACACGGGGACAGCAGGCATTCTTCCTCTGCTGGTGGAGGTGGAACCAGCAGGCATTCTCCCTCTGCTGGCAGCTTGGGTCCTAGGGCTGTGGAAGCCCCGACTTCCCTCTCTTTGGGCTGTGGACACACCGACTCCTCCCTTTTGGGCTGTGGACGCACCGACTCCTCCCTTTTGGGCTGTGGACGCACCGACTCCTCCCTTTTGGGCTGTGGGCGCTTTGACTCCTCCCTTTTGGGCTGTGGGCGCACCGACTCCTCCCTTTTGGGCTGTGGACGCACCAACTCCTCCCTCTTGGGCTGTGGACGTTCGGGCTCCCCCACTCAGGCGTAGGGACGTTCGGGCTCCTCCCACTCAGGCGTGGGACGTTCGGGCTCCTCCCACTCAGGCGTAGGGACGTTCGGGCTCCTCCCACTCAGGCGTGGGACGTTCGGGCTCCTCCCACTCAGGCGTGGGACGTTCGGGCTCCTCCCACTCAGGCGTAGGGACGTTCGGGCTCCTCCCACTCAGGCGTGGGACGTTCGGGCTCCTCCCACTCAGGCGTAGGACGTTCGGGCTCCTCCCCTTTGGGCTAGAGAGGACAACAGCCTTGTTAGTAGCGGTGCAGGGCACCTTTTAACACCGCCTGCAACTGCTGCGCTGATGTTACTCTGGGGCCCCTTGCTTCTCCTGATCCAGCAGCCAGTCGATCACCTCCTCTGACACTGGCCTGCAGGATGGGTGCTGCTGTTGCTTCCTCTCTAGCGTCTTTCCTCCCTCCATTTCTCCAAAAAAAATCCATTTTTTTTTTTCTCTTCAAAAAAAAAAACTGCGGTTCCCGCTCTGGCCTGAGTCCTGGAGGCGCTGTAGATCCCACGCAGGACACCACGTGTCACAAAGACGGCCGACAGTGGGTGACGTCAGACCAGAAACAGGAAGTAATACACAACAGACAGTGAGGTTGGTGAAGCTGAGCACTTGGTTGTGCTCAGCATTTAATAAACAAAATAAAAGAACACAAAAACAGCACACGGCACTTTCGCCAAAATAAACAGGTAAACAAAACGAACACACACTAACAAACAGGGACGAACAAACACGGTGAGTAAGAAACACTATAAATGTACTTTTCTCTTTCTCTCTCTCCCGTTCTCCACTCACGAACACCCAACCCCGAGTGAGTGAAACGTGCATCTATATATACTGTTGTGCTGGGATTCAATTACTAATTAATTATTTACTTGAATCCCAGCACGTGAATTAATTAAGTGCAACCTCGTGCCTAACTACAATTATACATTTTTAAACACACGTGAAACACAGACCCGCTTATATCCCGTGTACCAATCGCTATACACCAACATTAACACATGCAACATGCAACATATAACACAAACTACGCACAAGGGCGCGGCCACATCGCCACAATATGTAATGGCTATTGAGCTACTGTTTTAAAAGGTAAATGACACTGAACTTGATCACATGGCAATAACTAACACAGTGATCATTATCAAATCATCAGGTGCATTTGTTTCTGAAAATGCTACCAATAAAGATAGTAGCTGGAATAACTTGTCGTGTATTTACAAGTAACAGGAACACTTCCTCTTTCTTGAACTGCTCTTTCAGAATCTTCCACTGTTAGTGTATTTCTAAGGACAAAGTCTTAAATAAATAAAATATATGCTTCAATAAAATATATCTGCTTCCATCTCACAATATTAATATTGTTATTACAAACACATTTTTTTAAAGCTGAAGCTTATCTATTGTAATAAATTAAATGAAGCACACAGGTTACATTTCTTGCAGCCTTTTTTGAGAATCCGCTTCAGACTACAGACACCATTATTCAAGTAGTTTCCGTGTAGATGACTTGACTGCTGTAAATGAACTTTATATCCATACAGATGGTAAGCATGGGTGAAACCGAGACATCATGTGGTTACTTTTGTAATTAGTAGAACTTACCTTCAATATCCAGTCCTGTTTCATGTTTCCCTTCAATATCCAGTGTTGTTTCATGTTGTCTTCAATATCCAGTGCTGTTTCATGTTGTCTTCAATATCCAGCGCTGTTTCATGTTGTCTTCAATATCCAGTGCTGTTTCATGTTGTCTTCAATATCCAGCTTCATATTTTCCTGGTCTAATGCTACTGTTGAGACTTACATATTTCGGATCACGTCCCATTACTGTTACATAACAACATAAGAACATAAGAAAGTTTACAAACGAGAGGAGGCCATTTGGCCCATCTTGCTTGTTTGATTGTTAGTTGATCCCAGAATTTACTTATTGATCCCAGAATCTCATCAAGCAGCTTCTTGAAGGATCCCAGGGTGTCAGCTTCAACAACATTACTGGGGAGTTGGTTCCAGATTCCCACGATTCTCTGTGGAAAAAAATGACTCCTATTTTCTGTTCTGAATTCCCCTTTATCTAATCTCCACTTGTGACCCCTGGTCCTTTGTTTCTTTTTTCAGGTTAGAACCAGAAGATTAAAAAATACTAGATTTTCAGAATACATCCACAGAAATAATAAAATGCCAGGGGAAGATAGTTATGAGGTATTTTTTTTTTTTACGTCTCATAAGGATATATTTACCCGATTTCTTCTAGATGTTGCCAACTATGCCTTTTTAAATGAGGAACATCCTAAATCTATGCTAGCATATATGTCTTATTCTAAAACAGGATAATGGCCCTTCACAGTGTAGCAGCTATCATCCTCGCTTCTCCAAAGAGATTGCAAAATTCTATCAAAAATTGTAGCTGCTAGACGTCAAAATCTTATCGATAATATTATTCATCGCGACCAGAAGGGCTTCCTGAAAGGTAGATTTTCATCAGATCACGTTAGACAATTAATCACCTTACAAATACTGATGGTAACATAGAAACAATTGTGGAATATGAAGTGGAGGCACACTGGCCATGCTCCCACTATCCATTCTCTTATTTTACACACTGGCCATGCTTCCACTGTCCATTCTCTTATTTTACACATTGGCTATGCTCCACTATCCATTCTCTTATTTTACACACTGGCTATGCTTCCACTGTCCATTCTCTTATTTTACACATTGGCTATGCTCCACTATCCATTCTCTTATTTTACACATTGGCTATGCTCCACTATCCATTCTCTTATTTTACACCAGGGGCGTAGCTAGGGTTAGATTTTTACTGAGGCAATAAAAAAAGTTGAACAAACCTCTTGCAGATCCTGTTCATGTTACAAAGATAAAAGTTATCATCTTATAAAGCCTGGAGACTGTTCATGCAAACTGCAAAGCAATATTAAGTCCCTTGGATGATGATGTTAATGTTAACATTTAATGACCCATATTATTTCAAAGATTAAAACTAATTGTCTCCCAGCAAAACCACAGCAACCTAAAATGACCATATTGAGACTGTCAGAAATATGTTATTTTAAAAGGACAACAATATAACATCAATATTAATAAGTAGATGGGTTCATACGTTTATTGACATGCATTTGATTCACTGCTACTTAAGTTGCCTTACACTGCTGCTGACTGGTAAGTCTGGTGCTGACACTGTGACTGGTGCTGACACTGCTGAGACTGGTGCTGACACTGTGACTGGTGCTGACACTGGGAATGGTGCTGACACTGCTGAGACTGGTGCTGACACTGGGACTGTTGCTGACACTGCTGACACTGGTGCTGACACTGGGACTGGTGCTGACACTGCTGGGACTGGTGCTGACACTGCTGGGACTGGTGCTGACACTGCTGAGGCTGGTGCTGACACTGCTGGGACTGGTGCTGAGACTGGGACTGGTGCTGACACTGCTGGGACTGGTGCTGAGACTGGGACTGGTGCTGACACTGGGACTGGTGCTAAGACTGCTGACACTGGTGCTGACACTGGGACTGGTGCTAAGACTGCTGACACTGGTGCTGATACTGGGACTGGTGCTGACACTGCTGACACTGGTGCTGACACTGTGACTGGTGCTGACACTGCTGGGACTGGTGCTGACACTGCTGACACTGGTGCTGACACTGCTGACACTGGTGCTGACACTGTGACTGGTGGTGACACTGTGACTGGTGTTGACACTGGGACTGGTGCTGACACTGCTGGGACTGGTGCTGGCACTGGGACTGGTGCTGACACTGGTGCTGGTTCTGACACTACTGGGACTAGTGCTGACACTGGGACTGATGCTGACACTGCTGACACTGGTGCTGACACTGTGACTGGTGGTGACACTGTGACTGGTGCTGACACTGGGACTGGTGCTGACACTGCTGGGACTGGTGCTGGCATTGGGACTGGTGCTGACACTGGAGCTGGTGCTGACACTGCTGGGACTAGTGCTGACACTGACTGGTGCTGACACTGACTGGTGCTGACACTGACTGTTGCTGACACTCTGACTGGTGCTGACACTTCTGGGACTGGTGCTGACACTGCTGGGACTGGTGCTGACACTGACTGGTGCTGACACTGGTGCTGGTGCTGACACTACTGGGACTAGTGCTGACACTGGGACTGATGCTGACACTGCTGACACTGGTGGTGACACTGTGACTGGTGGTGACACTGTGACTGGTGCTGACACTGGGACTGGTGCTGACACTGCTTGGACTGGTGCTGGCATTGGGACTGGTGCTGACACTGGGACTGGTGCTGACACTGCTGGGACTAGTGCTGACACTGACTGGTGCTGACACTGTGACTGGTGCTGACACTGACTGGTGCAGACACTGGTGCTGACACTCTGACTGGTGCTGACACTTCTGGGACTGGTGCTGACACTGCTGGGACTGGTGCTGATGCTGGGACTGGTGCTGACACTGACTTGTGCTGACACTGTGACTGATGCTGACACTTCTGGTACTGGTGATGACACTGGTGGGACTGGTGCTGACGCTGGGACTGGTGCTGACACTGCTGGGACTGGTGCTGACACTGCTGGGACTGGTGCTGGCATTGGGACTGGTGGTGACACTGTGACTGGTGCTGACACTGCTGGGACTGGTGCTGACACTGGGACTGGTGCTGACACTGTGACTGATGCTGACACTGTGACTGGTGCTGCCACTGCTGGGACTGGTGCTGACACTGGGACTGGTGCTGACACTGCTGGGACTGGTGCTGACACTGCTGGGACTGGTGCTGACACTGACTGGTGCTGACACTGTGACTGGTGGGTACACAAAAAAACGACAAATGTGAGCCACAAAATAGACACATTCTGTCAGTATGTAATCAGTATGTTACTATTTGTTATAATATTAATTAAACTTTTTTTTGTTCATTAAAAAAGTTGTATTAAACAAGTTAACATATTCAAAACATGTTGTATAGCGAAAAAAATGTGTAATCCCTTGAGAATGATTGTAGTTTTTGAAGCAAAGGAACTCAAACCAGTATACTTGAAAGCATGCATCCATTAGCCATAGATTCCAATTTACTGTATTTCGTCTGTGTGTGTGTGTGTGTGTGTGTTTCTGTATGTAGTACTGTTTTTTTTTCTTTAATGTGTATAGTTAATTTTGGTAATATTTATTTTTTGATTGCTTTGTATTTCAACTCTGTATTTTGATATACAGTACATTTGTACGTTTACAGCTTCTATTAGTACATTGTTATGTTAGTTAATTCAGCTCGCTTTGGCTGAAAAACGTTTGGGGAACATACAAATGTAATACCATAACTGTAAAAAGCAACGTATTTTGAGCTTGAGAGTGTTTTGAAAGTGACTAGTAGTGTGTTTTGAGTGTACTACTACACCGGTGTATTGCCTGTGCATGCACTATTTCAGAGCAGGAGAGTAAACATCAAGGAACAAGCGACTAAGAAAATGATGAAAGTGGAGCTCAAAAACGTGACGTCAAAGACAACTTCTGTGTCGATCTTTTGCAATGGTTCCACAAATGGGGGCCCACAAATCTGTTTGGCGCCAGGCCCACAAACGGTTAATCCGGCCCTGGCTGTGGTAGTCCTAGTTAGAGCTCTGGAATCTGCCGGCTGGGTAGCCATATAATGGCTGTTCATGTACAATATTTGTATGACTCTATAGTACTTTGTAACAGGGCGAGCAGCCCTGTACAGGGTTTGTTTATTTTAGAACAGGGTTTCCCCCTCCGCCCATGTGTTATTTTGTATTTGATTATTATTATTATTATTATTATTGGATTTTGATTTAGTTAGTATATTTATATGACGGCGAAGCGCCACGTATTTTGTTATTGTTTTGTTTATAGAAGTGACGGTATAGCCGTTGGTTTGTTATTATTTAGTAGCAAGTATTTAGAAAACTCGTGCAGAAGGTGGCCATCTCCCGAATTAATTAGGTGATTTAATTTGTTGCTAATCGGGAGAGAGAGAGAGAGAGCGCAAGCAAAAATGACACTAAACTAAAAACTCTAGGAACAGTGAAGGCAATTGCTCAGCCTGACCTGGGTTTTGTTTATATTTTGTGTTTGAGACTTGTTTTTGTTTAACATTTTTATTTTGCTCTGCGAGCAAGTGTGTTTCTTGTTTAAACCTTTTATTTATTTTTTGTATTTAAATAAAACGGCGCCGCCTTTAACTGCAGTACTTGCCTGGTGTCAGTATTTTTCCCGTCCCTGCTTCTGCCGTGACATCACCGCCCAGCCACCCTGTCACACGTGGTGTCCAGCGTGGGATCACCAGTGCCTCCTAGACTCAGGCAGAAGAGGGGTACTGCAGCTTTTCGTTTTTTTTTCTCGTTTTTTATTATTGCGTGTGGAGAAAAGGAGAGTGAGGAAGGAGGATGGGAAGGAGGAAGAGCTGCAGAGGGCTGCAACAACAGAAGCAGCAGCAAGAGAGAGGTGGGAGGAGATGGTGGTCATGGGACCCCACCCAACTGGGACTCCCATACTGGGACACGGAACAGGAGCAGTGGACAGCTGAAGGGGCCCCCCTGTGTGTCATCTGCAGGGAGTTTGGGCATGACCAGGGGGACTGCCCCTATGAAGACCCCTGCTTCTGGGAAGCCTACACAATGGGGATGGTGTCCTGTGTGTCAGGGTGGTTTTGGCTGCTGGAGCAGCAGACCCCATCACCTCCACAGGCCAAGGGAGAAAAGAAGGTGAGGAGAAGGAGGCAGATAGGGGGCACGGACCTGGAGTGGGAGCCTGAATGTCCACAACCCAGGTACCCGCCAGCAGAGGGAGAATATCTGCTGGTTCCACCTCCACCTCCGTGGTTGGACTGTGTGTCGCTCCCACCTCCGCCAGCAGAGGGAGAGTACCTACTGGTCCCACCTCCGCCAGCAGAGGGTGAGCTCCTGCTGGTTCCGCCACCACCTCCGTGGGAGGACTACTTGCCGCTCCCACCTCAACCAGCAGAGGTAGAGTACCTGCTGGTTCCACCTCCATCATCGTGGGAGGACTGCGGGTCACTCCCACCACCACCAGCAGAGGGAGCATGCCTGCTGGTTCCGCCTCCGTCACCACCACCAGCAGAGGAAACATGCCTGCTGGTTCCGCCGCCACCAGCAGAGGGAGCATGCCTTCTGGTTCCGCCTCCATCGCCGCCACCAGCAGAGGGAGCATGCCTGCTGGTTTCCCGCTGCAGCCAGAAGGGGAGGAGCCCTGCCGCCGCAGCCAGAGGGGAGGAGCCTGCCGCCTGCCAGCCAGAAGGGGAGGAGCCCCTGCCGCCTTCGCCAGGAGCAGAGCAGCAGGAGCTGCCTCTGCTTCCACCACCACCCGATGGAGAGAAGCAGGAGCTGCCTTTCCCTTCAAGACAGGACGGACCGGGACAAGATGCTGGCGGTCCGGAGCTGCCCTTGCATAGGCTGCTAAGAAGAGCAAGGGGGAAAACCGCCGGGGCACCGCGGCTGAGAAGAGGGCCAACCCTAGCACCACCGCTGGTCCTGGCTCCCCTCCTGCCTCGGGCACACTGGGCAGGCTTCCACTATCCATTCTCTTATTTTACACATTGGCCATGCTTCCACTATCCATTCTCTTATTTTACACACTGGCCATGCTTCCACTATCCATTCTCTTATTTTACACAAAGTAATGTACTTTTCTGTAAATGTATATGGGCATATAAGAAAGCAAAGCTTAAAATCAGTGAACTGTTTGACAGTCATAATAGAGGAGGTATGAATATTGCCGATTCATACAAGTATTAATTAGCTTATTATATTAGGCCTCTTAGAGATTTGTTTGTAAAATCAAGCAATCCATGAACTTGGGTTACATTGCTGAAAGTATTGCTGCCCCCTATTGTTTAAAAGATGTATTGTTACATGTTTGCACACAACATTTTCAAAAGATCAGCCCTTCTTTTAAAGGACTGTAAAATAATTGATTTCAGTTCAGGAATAACCCAAACAGTTTGTATAATAAGGAACCTTTATTTAACCTCACTTGGATTAAAAAAAAAACTTTTTTTCCTTACATTAGAATTGTAGTGATTCAAAACGTGTTCTTTAAGTTCTGTTGCCACCTTTGAATGTAAACATCAACCTCTCTTTCCATCTTTCACCTGAAGAAGAGACCTTTGAGGTCTTGAAAGCTTGTGATTCATTATTGTTTAGTTAGTCCAATAAAATGTATCGCATCTCCTTCTCTTTGTCTATCATCATATCTAGAAATGTTTAGCCAACTTAATCCCTCAACTTCAGTGTCCTAATCTGACTAAACTGGAGATGTTTTTATTAAATTCATTTGTATCCAAGTTATACAAATGATTTAAACATAATTAGTGTAAAGTCACAATGGGAGAAAAAGTTAGGAACTCCAATAATTGCATCATTCTAGCATAATGTTAATTTTAATGTATAATTGTATTGCTTTTAGCAAACAATATGTAATGCTAAACTGAAATCGCAAGCCCTTTGAAATGTGTAATGCTATATTTAACTAACAGTTTTATTAAAGATTTGTTTTGTATGTCTTTAATGGGCTATATTCCAGCACAGTGGTTTTTCTTCACCACTTGAAACAGGCACATCTGTGTTTTGCTATGTTGGGTTATATTCGCAGGCTGATATAGTTTTTGCACTGTAACTTAGCAAGATGCAGCATTGTGCATCACTGAGAGCACAGTAATAGGTGGATGAATCTTTCAGCTGTGATCCTGTAATTGTTAATGTTGTCGACGTCTCACTGGTTTTCAGCTCCATGGAAAAACGTGTGTCGAGACCGTCAGCTCGCTCCTCAGCATTGCTGCCCGAATACCTCCGGATCAAAAACAGAGGAGGATTCGCCTCATCATGTCGGTACCAATAAAGATAGTAGTAGGAATAACTTGTCGTGTATTTACAAGTAATATGGACATCTCCTCCTTCTTGAACTTGTTTTTCAGACTCTTCCATTGTTAGTGTATTTCCAAGGACAAAATCTTAAATAAATAAAAGATATGCTTCAATACATCTAGTTTTTAAATAAACCATTTCACTGTCTTTTAAAAATAATAAAATAACAGTAATTATTATTATTATTATTATTATTATTATTATTATTATTATTATTATTATTATTATTGCAAACACATTTTTAAAGCAGAATTGAAACTTACCAATTATAAAAAGTGCAATAAAACACACAGGTAACATTGCCTGCAGCCTTCGTTGAGGATCAGCTTGCTTAGAAACTACAGACATGACACACAGACGGAGTATAGCTCCCCTGAAGATGACGTGACTGTTGAGAATGAGCTGTATGTTCATACAGCTGGGCAGCATGGGTAAACAGAGACATCCATTTCACATCATGTGACTGTTCTTGTCATCAGGAGGATTTATCTCAATACAGATTGGGTGAGCTGTGTCAGGTTTGCTGGGTATTGGAAGGTTGTCTGTAGAATGCTAACTTTTTTTTAATGAGTGCTGCACACACTGGGCTGATGATCCAGGACTGACAGAGCTGCACAAACTGGGCTGATGATCCAGGACTGATAGAGCTGCAGACACTGGCCTGATGAGCCAGGACTGATTGAGCTGCACACACTGTGCCGATGAGCCAGGACTGATAGTCCAGAGACAGCATTGGCCTGGTTTCCACACAGTTGGGAAACTCCAGATCCACTCTCCACTGTCATGACTTCTGTGATGTAGCAGCACATACCACACACACTCCTCACACTACAGGAAGAGTGCATCTGAAACATTGTACACATTTAAAAAAAAACTGTGCAATTGACATGGAAACGTGTCCGAAAGCCGTACCTATTGCTTACAAGACTTCAGCAGTGAAAATCCCTTTTGTGATGTAACCTTGCAGAACTTTCTACTGTAACTAAAGTCCTTTATTATCTGATAATCCTTTATTATCTGAAATGTGCTGCAAGTAGCCCTGGCAAGCTTCTTTGACCAAATAGGAAAGAAATATGCACAGAGTACGAGGGGTTTAGAGACCCATTCATCAGTGTTTTGTTTCTTTATTTTTTATGTGACACCATGTATTCAACATTTCAAATTATTGCAATAATTAAGGTTATAAAGCAATCTTATAAAAAAAAAATACATTGCCTTGTGGTGCTTCAACACAACCTAAAACCTCAGTGGAATCCCAGTTTATGAAAGCTGCATGATATCAGTACAAGGCCAGATTGGAACTCAGACAGAAACATTTAAATATACCCTCACATACATTAATATTAATTAGGTTATTTGCATTTGGAAGGACAATTTCTCTGGCTAAAGAAATCCACACTACCCGAAAGGTACTGCCAAAATAGCATGATTACAGCAAGGGTACCGCCCTTTACAGTGGGAGTAGTGTCTATAGGCACATATTATTTTGTAGCTTTGTATTTCTTTTGTTTACAATCCAGTTTGTGTATACATGCCTGTGCGCTTTACCATTGTTGGTACAGTCACGTGGATCTGACCCTGCCTAGGCGTTATTATTGCTGGTACAGTCACGTGGACCTGACCCTGCCTAGGAGTTATCATTGCTGGTACAGTCACGTGGATCTGATCCTGCCTAGGAGTTATCATTGCTGGTAGCCGTGACAACCAGTAATTATAAATGTAAATAAATCATGTGGCATTTCAACATCAGCTCCTGTGTCTCTCCCTTCTGTCAGTGGATACCCACAACCCTCTTTCACAAGATACTCATGGATACCCACAACCCCCTTTCACAAGATACTCATGGACACCCACAAACCCCTTTCACAAGATACTCATGGATACCCAAAACCCCCTTTCACAAGATAATCATGGACACCCACAACCCCCTTTCACAAGATACTCATGGACACCCACAAACCCCTTTCACAAGATACTCATGGATACCCACAACCCTCTTTCACAAGATACTCATGGACACCCACAACCCCCTTTCACAAGATACTCATGGACACCCACAACCCCCTTTCACAAGATACTAATGGATACCCAAAACCCCCTGACTGCTGATGGAAATCACTTCCAATCCTTATTAAATGTAAGATATCAACGGAACATTATTGTCTATGTAGTCTACTTCCATTATTCTGATAATATTTGTTGATGTTTAGTAAGCACTTTATCCATCCCTTTGCAAGCTCTTGTTGTTTTTTGTGGTTGTCTTGCCTTTTTATTATTATTATTATTATTTATTTTTTTTTATTAGCAATTGGTACAAGATATCACATTATTTTTACCTTGCTCAAGGGTACAGCAGCAGTGTCCCCCACTTGGGATTGAACCAACGACTCTCCGGTCAAGAGTCCAGAACCCTAACCACTACTCCACACTGCTGCCCTGTTTTTAAACTGAGGAATAGCGACAAAATGGTATGTGAATACAGCAATCATAATTCTGATTAGTTTGTTAATCATCCGTGATCAGGAGTGGGTTAGAGGAGTGAAACATGTGGACTATCCCTCCCTAACTGATATATAGAAACAGACAGCACCACATGCAGTTCTTAATTAGCACACTTAGTAACAATGGACTAGCCACAATGTTTGTCTACTTGACTAAGTTTATTATAGTTTTATTAACACAAGGCATCAATGAGCTCATCAATGGGACACTATGGGCTTCGTAGTATTACAGAACACACAGACCACTGACTGATCTAGGTGGTTATGCTTTCCTGTTCAGTCATGCACTTTGAAGCTAAAACTAAATAAAACACACCACAACCACAGCTAGGGACTGTATTCTGCATCCTGGTTTAGATTTTGCACTAGATCAACACTCGCATGCAGCACCTTGGGTCGAACAAAGCACAGTAATATGTGGCCGAGTCGTCCAGCTTCGTACTGGCAATTGCTAAAGTTGTCACCTTGTCCCTGGTTTTTAACTGTGTGGAAAAACGTCTGTCCAGGTTAGTAGCATGCTGTTCAGAATCGTCCTCCTGCTCTGTCTATGAGCTTCCTTCTCATGTGGGTGTGGGGTTCATCTGTGACATATTATTAATGTTAATTTCACATCGTGTGATGATAAACAAAGATGATGATGAAATGGATGCATCACACCCTCACTTCCATTTGAAAATGCCTTTGAAAAAATAACCAGTTCTATTATTTTATTCTCTTTACTCAGTGACATGGCTAATATCATGCACGTTTGTAGAACTAAAAGCAAATGTAAACTAGGTATAAAAATAATCATTAATTACTAATCAAGTAAGGAAAGTTCTAAGTATCTAAAGTGTTTGTTTTTTTTTTGTTGTTTTTTGTGTGTTTATTTGTGGCACCTGGCTCTGGACTGTATTTTTAGTGCATTGTCTGACCGTCAGCCAATCTGTCACATCCTTATTTCCAGAAGGGACTGTATTGCCTGATGACTTGTCTTTTTGTAGTATCTTTGGTTTTACACTGAGACACAGCGACATCTAGTGGTGTTTTTAACCTTGCACATAGCACAGGTTCTATTCAAGTCACAGCAAAACTGCAGCATTCACCAAACAACATCTGGTGCAGCTTGTATTCTTCAGTTGAAAAGACCAGTCTTTCACATTTGCATTCATTCCTGCCAAGTAGTTTCCCAGAAATCACTCCAAAGCTCCTTATTGTTTTTCCGATACTATCTGTGGAGCTTTGGTTGACAATGAAATCCCAGTTTGAAGTTTGAGTGAAGGCACATCGATACTTGAGTGCATGATATAAGGAGCTTGCACGCTCACACGTGAGTTCATGATATAAGGAGCTTACATGCTCACTCTTGAGTGCATGATATAAGGAGCTTGCACGCTCACACTTGATTGCATGATATAAGGAGCTTGCACGCTCACACTTGAGTGCATGATATAAGGAGCTTGCATGCTCACACTTGATTGCATGATATAAGGAGCTTGCACGCTCACACTTGATTGCATGATATAAGGAGCTTGCACGCTCACACTTGAGTGCATGATATAAGGAGCTTGCACGCTCACACTGGATTGCATGATATAAGGAGCTTGCACTCTCACACTTGATTGCATGATATAAGGAGCTTGCACTCTCACACTTGACTTGTTTTTTTTAAAAGTAATGTTTGGTGTTCATATCAGAATTGTGACACGACCCTTGAGTAATAATGTATTTTAAATGATTCTGGTATTTGAGGATATACAGTACACCACATTGTAACATTTCAAAAGTAATACTAATACCAGCAATGCATTGCTTTCCAGGACCAGCTTTCTCCCATGTTAGTAATATTAAATCTTTAGCTAGCATCATCATTGGGCCACTTTACACGTGTGCTTTTTATTCACATGAAGCGGCCATGCCTGTGCACGTTGGGAAGAAAAGCTCATGAAAAGGCCCCAAAAAATAGTCGCAGTTTTTTAATGGGAAAGTCTCATTTTTCGTGTTGAAATCAGCACCCACTTACACATGGAAACACGAGTTTCTCATGAAAATGTTAATTAGTTTGTTCAAGTGCCTTACTTAAAGCTACTATAGAAAGGAAGGTGAGAGAAAACAAAAAAAACAGAAGGGAGACCACATCAAAACAAGGGCAACAACTCAGGTAAGACAGCTATTAAATGTATTTATTTAAATGCTAGAAGTCTCAGAAACAAAATGTTAGAACTTGAAGCCACTGCACTAACAAGTAACTATGATGTGATAGGTGTTACAGAAACTTGGTTTTCTGAGATTGATGGAGACGAATATAATATTAGTGGGTACACACTGTATAGGAAAGACAGGCAGGACAAGAGGCAGATGGGTAGCGCTATACATAATCTTGAAGCCCAGGTGTTAAATCTGGCCGAAGAAAACAACGCCAAATCAATATGGGTCAGAATAATGGACAAAAATTCAAAGGGCATAATAATAGGAGCATGCTATAGACCGCCAAATTCAGACGTCGACCAAATAATCTGTTATACAATGACATTAGAAATCCGTGTAGCAAAGGAGAAGACATACTAATGGGGGATTTCAACTTCACCCATATAAAATGGGAAAACCCGGTGGGGAGCATGACAGATGAAATTGAAATGGTGGAAATGACAAATGACTGCTTCCTAATACAATTTGTCAAGGCACCGACTAGAGGGGAAGCATGCCTTGATTTAGTCTTTTCAAATAAAGAAGACAGAATAACTAAAACAGAGGTCAGAGCTATTGGCAAACTCAAACCACAACATGGTTTCATTTGAAGTGATTTTTAAAACCCAAAAAGTAATGAAAAGCTAAGGCTTACAATTTTAGAAAAGCAAACTATGACGGTATGAAACAGAGACAAACAAAAGTAGATTGGAGTAAAACAGAGAAAACATCCACAGAAAAAGGATGGCTGTTTTTTTTTTTTTTTTTTTTTTTAATGTAGTACTAGAGGCGCAAAAAAACAATTACATCCCAAAAGTAGACAAATCTAAATCTAAAACAAAATGGCCAAAATGGTTTAATAGATCAATTAAAAAAAAAATATTCTGAGAAAAAAGGCACTTTACAGAGCGTTTAAAAGGGACCAAAAACAAAGTACAGATTAAGAGTACATGGAACTGCAAATGCAAGTCAAAAAGGAAGTTAGAAAGGCCATGAGAGAGATAGAAATGATCATTGCTAAGGGGGCTGTGGCAGAGCTGGGCTCTGCCCTTGGAAATATTGGCAGGGATGGGGTTAAATTCTCCTCCCTCCCCAGGTTTATTGTGTCAGGTGGGAGTAATTACCAATCAATTAGCACCCAGCCACCTGACATAAAAGGAGGCCTCAGCTCCTCAGTATAGAGGTAGCTGAGGAAGCAAATGTGTTTTTTCTTTGTGTGCTGGTTTTTTTTTAAATTTTGCTATCCAATGAAGGCAAAGCTCAGCCTGGAAGCCTTATTTCTGAAAGTTTTTACTTTGTGTTTATTGTTTGTGTTTAAGAACCTTTTTGTTTGGCCCTCGTGCCTGTTTATTTTGGGTTTTTTATTTAATAAAAAGTATTTTGTTTGAACTGCAGTCTGTCTCTGGGCCATCCTGTCACGTGTGTGTCAGAAGTCGGATATAGTGTCTCCGGGAGGTTCAGAGCAGTACTGCAGGATTTTTGTGAATAGTGAATTTTATCTGTGAGCATTTAAAAAAAAAAAAGGATAGGAGGAAAAAGGAGGAAGAACTGCAAGAGGCAGCAGCAACAGCTGCCACCGGGGGACATCGGCCCTATCTACATAGTACATGAGTGGTGCCCTGGTTGTGGGGCATTTGGACACACATGGCCATCTGCCCCACCCAAACAGAGGGGAGGAGAAGGAGGCAGAGAGGAAGAACGTCCTGTGTCTTAGTGGGAGGAGCCCGAACGTCCACAACCCAAGAGGGGGGAGTCAGTGCGTCCACAGCCCAATAGGGGAGTCGGTCGTCCACAGCCCAAGAGGGGGAGTCGGTGCGTCCACAGCCCAAGAGGGGGAAGGCCGAATATCCACAGCCCAGGTATCCACCAGCAGAGGGAGAGTACCTGCTGGTTCCACTTCCACCTCCGTGGGAGGACTGTGTGTTGCTCCCACCCCCACCAGCAGAGGGAGAGTTCCTGCTGGTTCCACCTCCACCTACATGGGAGGACTGTGTGTCGCTCCCACCTCCATCAGCAGAGGGAGAGTACCTGCTGGTTCTGCCTCCATCGCCGCCCCTAGCATAGGGAGCATGCCTGCTGGTTCCCCTGCTGCTGCCGTCCCGAGAGCCAGAGGGGGTGGAGCTGACATCCCAAGAGCCAGAGAGAGTGGAGCTGCCGTCCCGAGAGCCAGAGGCGGTGGAGCTTCCGTCCCGAGAGCCAGAAGGGGAGGAGCCAGGACCTGAGAGCCAGAAGGGGAGGAGCCACGGACCAGAGAACCAGAAGTGGAGGAGCTACAGACCAGAGAACCGGAAAGGGAGAAAGCTGACGCCCCTCAGCAGCCCTTGCACATGCTACTGAGAGGAGCTCAGTGGAGGCGCACCCGACTGCGACAGCAGGAGGTGCCAGCCCGTCCTCAGAGGCCGCTAGAATGGCCACAGCCACCACCGCCGATGCTGGAGTGGCTGGAGCCATTGCAACCGGAGGAGCCGGAACTGCCATTGCCGGAATGGCCGCCGTCTCCGCCTGCTGATCCCGAGGGTCCGCCATCTCCGCCTGCTGTTCCTGAGGGTTCGTCGTCTCCGCCTGCTGTTCCTGAGGGTCCGCCGTCTCCGCCTGCTGTTCCTGAGGGTCCGCCGTCTCCGCCTGCTGTTCCTGAGGGTCCGCCGTCTCCGTCTGCTGTTCCTGAGGGTCCGCCGTCTCCGCCTGCTGTTCCTGAGGGTACGCCGTCTCCGCCTGCTGTTCCTGAGGGTCCGCCATCTCCGTCTGCTGTTCCTGAGGGTCCGCCGTCTCCGTCTGCTGTTCCTGAGAGTCCGCCGTTCCCGCCTCCGCCACCAGAGGGAGACGGGCCGCCGTTCCCGCCTCCGCCACCAGAGGGAGACGGGCCACCGTTCCCGCCTCCGCCACCAGAGGGAGACGGGCCGCCGTTCCCGCCCCCGCCACCAGAGGGAGACGGGCCGCCGTTCCCGCCTCCGTGGGGGAGATGTGTGGCAGAGCTGGGCTCTGGCCTTGGAAATATTGGTAGTGATGGGGTTCTCCTCCCTGCTCAGGTTTATTGTGTCAGGTGGGAGTAATTACCAATCAATTAGCACCCAGCCACCTGACATAAAAGGAGGCCTCAGCTCCTCAGTAGAGAGAGGTAACTGAGGAAGCAAGTGTGTTTTTTCTGTGTGCTGTTTTTTGTTAATTTTGCTGTCCAGTGAAAGCAAAGCTCAGCCTGGAAGCCTTATTTCTGTAAGTTTTTACTTTGTGTTTATTGTTTGTGTTTAAGAACCTTTTTGTTTGGCTCTCGTGTCTGTTTATTTTGTGTTTTTTTATTTAATAAAAGTCTTTTGTTTGAACTGCAGTCTGTCTCTTGGCCTCATCCCTTGTGCCATCCTGTCACAGGGGCCTAAAAAACAAAATGTTTTTCCAATATTATAAAAGCAAGAGAACATTCAAAGAGGAGGTTAAAAGTCTAAGAGATACAAATGGCAAAATCAAAGACAAAGAAAAAAAATAGCAAATATATTAAATGATTACTTTTCAGAAGTTTTTACAAAGGAGGATACGAACAACATGCCCCACATGTCGACCTGTTCCTATCCAGTTTTAAATAACTTTAGCATAACAGAGGCAGAAGTGTTAAAGGGACTAGAAGCTCTTAAAATAAACAGATCCCCTGGGCCAGATGAGATCCTCCCACTAGTACTCAAATAAATGAAAGAAGTTATTTACAAACCGCTAACCAACATCATGCAACAGTCTCTTGACACAGGGGTTGTACCGACAGACTGGAGAACGGCAAACGTAATACCGATCCACAAAAATGGAGACAAAACCGAACCAGGTAACTACAGACCAATAAGCCTGACTTCTACTATATGTAAAGTTATGGAAACTATAATAAGATCAAAAATGGAAAATTACCTATATGGTAACAATATCCTGGGACACAGTCAGCATGGTTTTAGGAAAGGGAGATCGTGTCTAACTAACCTGTTTGATTTTTTTTGAGGATACAACATCGACAATGGATAATTGCAAAGCATACAACATGGTTTATTTAGATTTCCAAAAAGCTTTTGACAAAGTCCTGCATAAAAGATATATTCTCAAACTGAATGCAGTAGGCATTCAAGGAAATACATGCACATGGATTAGATAGTGGTTAACATGTAGAAAACAGAAAGTTCTAATTATTATTTATTTCTTAGCAGACGCCCTTATCCAGGGCAACTTACAATTCTTACAAGATATCACATTATCTTTACATACAATTACCCATTTATACAGTTGGGTTTTTACTGGAGCAATCTAGGTAAAGTACCTTGCTCAAGGGTACAGCAGCAGTGACCCCACCTGGGATTGAACCCTCGACCCTCTGGTCAAGAGTCCTAACCACTACTACACACTGCTCCACTACTCCACCCTGATTAGAGGAGAAACCTCAAAATGGAGCGAGGTAACTAGTGGTGTACCACAGGGATCAGTATTAGGTCCTCTGCTATTCCTAATATACATTAATGGTTTAGATTCTGGTATAGTAAGCAAACTTGTTAAATTTGCAGACGACACAAAAATAGGAGGAGTGGCAAACACTATTGCAGCAGCAAAGGTCATTCAAAATGACCTAGACAGCATTCAGAACTGGGCAGACACATGGCAAATGACGTTTAATAGAGAAAAGTGTAAGGTACTGCATGCAGGCAATAAAAATGTGCATTATAAATATCATATGGGAGATGTTGAAATTGAAGGAGGAATCTATGAAAAAGACCTAGAAAAAGACCTATGTTGACTCATGTGGGGGAAGCTATAAAAAAGGCCAACAAGATGCTCGGATATATTGTGAAAAGTGTTGAATTTAAATCAGGTGAAGTAATGTTAAAACTTTACAATGCATTAGTAAGACCTCATCTAGAATATTGTGTTCAATTCTGGTCAATTTGTTATGAAAAGGATATTGCTGCTCTAGAAAGAGTGCAAAGAAGAGCGACCAGAATTATCCCGGGTTTAAAAGGCATGTCGTATGCAGACAGGCTCAAATAATTGAATCTGTTCAATATTGAACAAAAAAGACTAGTCGGTGATCTGATTCAAGCATTCAAAATTCTAAAAGTTATTGACAATGTGAACCCAGGGGACTTTTTCAACCTTAAAAAAGAAACAAGGACCAGGGGTGACAAATGGAGATTTGATAAAGTGGCATTCAGAACAGAAAATAGTAGGCACTTTTTTTACACAGAGAATTGTGAGGGTCTGGAACCAACTCCCAGTAATGTTGTCGAAGCTGACACCCTGGGATCCTTCAAGGAGCTGCGTGATGAGATTCTGGGATCAATAAGCTACTAACAATCAAACGAGCAAGATGGACCGAATGGCCTCATATTGTTTGTAAATGTTCTTATGTTCTTATGTTCTTAAGAAGCTGCTTGATGAGATTCTGGGATCAATAAGCTGCTAACAACCTTTCTTATGTTCTGGTATTTTTAAGTAATTTAATCTTCCCTGCATATATTCTGAGACACCTCTAAAAGTATTAAGGAAGGTGTCATGCTGAATGTTGCATTATTTTGAGATGTGCTTTGATGTTTTAAAAGTAGATCTCATTTATAATAACAAAAGTTCATATTTTAAAAACACATTAATGTTAGGGCACGTTATCATATGGACAAAATGCAATGAATCATTGATGCATGTGCATATCTCAAAATAATCTCAAGCGCGCTTAATGCATAATATATATGCATTCAGCCAATTTTCTTGTTTATTATGTTTTCTTTGGTGTTAAGGTTGTTTTTAGGTGTGTATCCCTTTAAAACATACAATCCTGTTTCCTAATTAGTTGATGCGCACACTTTTTGAAAACAGGATATAGTTTCCTCGGTTAGGGGCCGCTGAGAGGAAACAGGTGAAGAAACGGGAGTAGCACATATAGAGAGGGTACACAGGGTGTGGATTTCTCTTGAGTTTATCTTGATTTATAGCTATTGAATGTTTGAAATACATTTGTTACTCGGGTTCTTAGAAAAAGAAAAATGCCAATCGATGGAATAAAATTGTTAAATAATACTTTAGTGTGTGCTGTTTGCCTACAGACTATGATTGGTATGTATAGGGTTTGTTGTATCTTACATAAAATAAACTTGATTTATACTGCGTTTGTATTTTTAGCAGTATTAGCGATAACAAGTATGTCTCTGCGATGGAAATGGAATTTATTATTGATAGCGAACGATATCGATATCATGTCAAAACATCGAT
Source organism: Acipenser oxyrinchus oxyrinchus (assembly GCA_030684275.1). Lineage (NCBI taxonomy): Eukaryota > Metazoa > Chordata > Actinopteri > Acipenseriformes > Acipenseridae > Acipenser > Acipenser oxyrinchus. Next base: position 11,788,041 of record CM060273.1, on the reverse strand, counting down.
ATTGGTGCCCACCCCTAATAAAAATACAAAATATGCACAGGGGCGGGGTGTACCTACTGGCTTATTTTAACAAGTGACGAGATGAGTATTCTGAGTAATTAGTTTAAGTCTGCCAATGCAGAGACACTAATTGTTGTGATACTGGCTTATTTTAATACAGACAGATTGGTATTCTTGTTGCAGGTGTGGATTTACACTTTATTTTTTTTTATTTTGTGTTTATATACATGTGTGCTTGTTTTTTTTATTTAAATCACGATATGATTTTGTATTTTCACTGCACGATTTATGATTGATTGTGTGTTTTGCTTTTGTTTATTTGCACTAATTTTGAATCACGGCACTTGCCTGGACTGCCTCTCCACCTAATTGACAATTAATGTGTCGCTTTTGAAGCGCATTCCGCACGTGGGTCTTATCATTTTTAATTAACTAAAGGGTTTTAAGAGACGGAGAGATGTAGAGAGAGAGAGAGACTGCAGGGACAGAGACGCAGAGACGTGAATAGAGAGGAGAGAAATGCGAGGAGACAGAAACAAAACGAAACTAAAGTAAACCAGAAAGTAATAAAGAACTAAAGGAACAAATACGGGCCCACACCTGAGGGAGCTGACCAAGGGAATTGTACAGCAGGTCGCTGCCGCTGAGATACCCAACTCCGGAAGCAACTGAGAGGGAGAGCGTTGAGTACGGTGTTCAAGGCGGATTGAGCATTTAGAAGGGAAGAGGCGAATATACCTCCCCCCTCGCTAAGTTAAGTGTGCAATCTTTTGCTGCTGCATCGCCCTGCTTTCAACTATTTGGATTGCTTAGCCGAAGTTCTTTTATTTTGTCTTAGAGAAACGTCTCCAGTGACGGCCCTCCCTAACCAGAGCTGTTGTAGCCTACTCGAGTCTCAGCTAATGCTACCGTGGAACACAGAGAAGGCGGCTTTGGGACTTTTACTGTTATAAACTTTTCTTATTGATTGCTGCTGTTAGACAATTACATTACCTTTGTTGCTGTAACCATTTCCAACGTTACTGATATTGATATAGTTAGCTGGTTATTGCTGTAGCCGAATCTATATTTAAGTTGTGATAGCTACTGCTGTTATGGATATAGCTAAATCTATATTTGAATTGTGATAATCATTGTGAATACTGCTGCTATTGATCCAGCTATTATTGTTATTGCGATCAATATTTTGTTTTAATGTTTTATATATGTGCTTGGCCATTTTAGTATATTTTAATCTGATTGTTTTAATAATTAAATTAATCATTTTCAAAATTTATTGTCTGGCTTCCTTGTCTGCATTTCCACGGTGTTGCTACCCCGGTATTACGAACTTGTCCTAGTGACACCTGTAACATTCTGAGTAATTAGTTTAAGTCTGCCACTGCAGAGACACAGGTTATCACCAAGGTAAACCCTCACTTGACAGGAAGTGTCCAATGTGATGTGACCAGCCAACCAGGAACTTTCTCTGGCCACCTTTGTTCCAAAATCCCATAAAACAAGAGTGTTAGCAACTAGAAGTGTTCCTTCACAATGACTGCAGCGTTGTATTGTTGGTTTTCCACTGCTCCTGGTCTTCACAGTGACTGCAGTGTTGTATTGTTGGTGTTCCGCTGCTCCTGGTCTTCACAGTGACTGCAGTGTTGTATTGTTGGTGTTCCGCTGCTCCTGGTCTTCACAGTGACTGCAGTGTTGTATTGTTTGTGTTCCGCTGCTCCTGGTCTTCACAGTGACTGCAGCGTTGTATTGTTGGTGTTCCACTGCTCCTGATCTTCACAATGACTGCAGCGTTATTTTGTTTGTGTTCCACTGCTCCTGGTCTTCACAGTGACTGCAGCGTTGTATTGTTGGTGTTCCACTGCTCCTGGTCTTCACAGTGACTGCAGCGTTGTATTGTTGGTGTTCCACTGCTCCTGGTCTTCACAGTGACTGCAGCGTTGTATTGTTGGTGTTCCACTGCTCCTGATCTTCACATTGACTGCAGCGTTGTATTGTTGGTGTTCCACTGCTCCTGATCTTCACAGTGACTGCAGCGTTGTATTGTTGGTGTTCCACTGCTCCTGGTCTTCACAGTGACTGCAGTGTTGTTTTGTTGGTGTTCCACTGCTCCTGCTCTTCACATTGACTGCAGCGTTGTATTGTTGGTGTTCCACTGCTCCTGGTCTTCACAGTGACTGCAGCGTTGTTTTGTTGGTGTTCCACTGCTTGAAGAGAAGTCTAGAAGTCTCCCAGTGCTACAGGGGAGGTCAGAGCAGCTGGACTTCTGAGGATGAGTATTGGGTTTTACTTCCCTCACATGGAGACAGGAGCGCTGAAAAGAGAAGGAAATAGATATGCAAAGAGGGTCTCCAGAGAGGGAGACTGGCACAGAAGAAAGCAGATATTTAGGAAGGCATACAGGGTTTCCCTTGGGCTCATAGAGAGCCACCCTCGCGGAGGTGAGACTGAAACGATTGGCTTACAAGGCTTGGAAGCAAGCGTTACTTCCCCCAAGGGGAGCCTCGAGGGGAAACAACAGAAAGATGAAAGAAAGTTAGGATTGATTTGCGGTTGGAGAGGTGGCCCCCACATACTAGCAATACTCTGTTTCAGAGAAGAGCAGATGTAAGACTCTACTGCAGTGGAAGGCCAGCACCCAATTTTTTTTTTAGTAAATGCTGATTGACATTAACTTTAGCTGCTGAGGTTGTAATACCCATATGGAATGAATGGGAGAGATAGAATTGAGGGGGCAGACCGGAGGGAGAAGGAGGGAAACTTTGCCATCCCCTTGAGGAGAAGGTGAACCATGGGGATAGACGAGAGAGGAGGTGAAGAAATATATAATAGGCGATAGCGGTATTGGATGCCAGCGAGATAAGCTTTGAGGGAACCCAGGAAGAGGTATAGATTGTCTTTTGCGTGAACAAAGTAAGCCAGAATGCAAATGTGGTTGAAAGGTGAAGGGGATCTGAAGCAATAAGGAGGGTTGATTGTCATTTAGACCTATTAAACAGATCAGGATCAGGTTGGGGCCAGTCTATAAGGGTGTTATCCAGTGCTTGACCGGATGCTGCTTTGGCTAAAAACATTTTGTGATATTCTTAAAAATAGTGCCGCCATATCAGAGCGGTTGAAAATGTTAAACAAATAAGAATATAGTTCCTGCAGCAAGCGAGAATCAACTTCACATAAAACATCTCAGCAAAACAAAAAGCGAGGACAAATTCACCAAGAGTAAGATTTTTTTGGAGCTGAGGATCCCAAGATTTAAGGGTGACAGATAGGTCACTGCAGTCTAGAACCCTATGATCTGATGTATAAATAAGAATTGAAATCAAGTTAATATCTTTACCTTCGATTATATTGCATGTAATCTGAGGAGAGAGAGAGTGTCAGTGAACCATTGAAGCAGAGGAGCAGTCGCTACCGGGAAGATTGGCAGGGACGGGGGCAGGGCGGCGAAAGAGGCGGAAGTGAAAGGCTGCTGAAGTGGCTGATTGTGGGGAATCTGGAGAAGTCACAGGATCGGGTGAAATGGCAGACTGAGGGCTAGAGAAGGAGCAGGATGGGGAGCATGTGAAGCTACTGTATCTGTTCAGAGACAGATAATAAGCGTATAACCCAGGTTTTAAATAGTTAGACTGATTGATAGTGTCGGTTACAATAAAGGCACTCTACCCTGCCAGAACTGCAGCTCTAACCTTCCCACTGTGGTAAACTAACAGAAAGTACTGATCTCTCATCGAGGTTCTATTGCTTTTAAAAATGGTTAAAATGATGGCATTCCCCTGGTATAAATATTTTGTTGTATATTTAAAAGAGGGACATATGATCCAAAGCTTTCTTCCTTAAGTATGATCTGAGTAGATCTGGGGAACGAAACAGAAGTGAGATTAATTGCTGAGTAAAGGGGGTACTTTGTATTGTGACTTCAGGAGGATGGATTTCATATTGTGAATAATTATGGGAGTCCAAGCTTATGAGTTTGTGTGTGTTTCAGACTTTGATCCCTGTGTATCCTTTTATATATACATTATTGTACAGCTCAAGCAACAGCTTTGGCTTCATTCCATTACACGTTGTCAGTTTGTGTGGTTTAATCTCCCAAGTATAAAGGTCGGAAACCAACAATGCTTTTACAAAGAAACATCTGTTGATCTTCATCTAGTAATTTTCCTTTCAGTCTTGTTTTATTCTAATGCAGTTTTTGCACAAGCTGTGAAGGATTTCCAGCACTGTGACTCACTAAAAGCACAGTAATAGATGGAGGCGTCTTTCAACTGAGAGTCTTCAACTTTGAAAGTTGTCAATTTTTCCCCTGCTTTTACTTCCATTGAAAAGCGGGTTTCAAGGCCATCAGCTCTGGATTCTGTATTGTCTTGCCACCTCCATATTAAAAACTGAGGTCCTGTTTCTCCATCATGTCTGTACCAGTAGAGGAGGTAGCTGCTAAGACTTGTTGTATAACTGCATGTAAAAAGAGCAGTTTGTCCTTCTTGAACTGTTATTATGGGAACAGCCTGTGTGACTGCATTTCCAGAGACAAGATCTGAAATAATAATAATAATAATAATAATAATAATAATAATAATAATAATATGCTGTTAATTTTAGAATAATAAAAGATTATAATTACCAAGTGCTGTAATTAGCAATACACACTGAAGGATCATTCCTTGCAATCTTCTACCAGAATCATCTTGCAGAGAAGGGACAGACATTACTCCCCTGTACAGTTTTCAAGTGGAGTACCAGGCTGTGCTTCATGAGTTGTGTGTTGCTATAGGTGGAGTGTTCCTGTGACATACTGCAGATATTCATTTCGTATCATGTGATAACAAAACAAGAGTCAGGTGTTTAGGACCCGCCTCCTTCCCCACACTTCAAGCTTGTTTTCAGACCTGGGCATTTTACACTTTGTAGTGGAAAGTTGATACATTTATAAACACTATAAACACATGTATATGTAATGTCTATTGAGCGACTGTTTTAAAAGGTAAATGGCACTGAACTTGTCAAATCATCAGGTGCATTTGTTTCTGAAAGTGCTACCAATAAAGATAGTAGCTGGAATAACTTGTTGTGTATTTACAAGTAACGGGAACACTTCCTCTTTCTTGAACTGCTCTTTCAGAATCTTCCACTGTTAGTGTATTTCTAAGGACAAAGTTTTAAATAAATAAAAGATATGCTTCAATAAAATATATCTGCTTCCATCTCATAATATTAATATTATTATTACAAACACATTTTTTTAAAGCTGAAGCTTATCTATTGCAAGAAATGAAATGAAACACAGGTAACATTTCTTGCAGCCTTTTTTGAGAATCAGCTTCAGAATACAGACACCGTTATTCAAGTAGTTTCCCTGCAGTTGGCTTGACTGCTGTAAATGAATGAATGTACAGATGGTATGCATGGGTGAAAGAGAGACATCATGTGGTTACTTTTGTAATTAGTAGAACTTACCTTCAATATCCAGTTCTGTTTCATGTTTTCGTCAATATCCAGTGCTGTTTCATGATTCCCTTCAATATCCAATGTTCTTTCATGTTGTCTTCAATATCCAGTGTTGTTTCATGTTGTCTTCAATATCCAGTGTTGTTTCATGTTGTCCTTCAATATCCAGTGCTGTTTCATGTTTCTCTTCAATACCCAGTTTCATATTTTCCTGTTCTAATGCTACTGTTGAGACTTGCATATTTCAGATCACGTCTGATTACAGTTACATAACAACATAAGAACATAAGAAAGTTTACAAACGAGAGGAGGCCATTCAGCCCATCTTGCTTGTTTGATTGTTAGTTGATCCCAGAATTTGCTTATTGATCCGAGAATCTCATCAAGCAGCTTCTTCAAGGATCCCAGGGTGTCAGCTTTACTGGGGAGTTGGTTCCAGATTCTCAGTGTAAAAAAGTGCCTCCTATTTTCTCTTCTGAATGGCCCTTTATCTAATCTCCACTTGTGACCCCTAGACAATTAATGACCTTATAAATAATTATGGTGACATAGAAACAATTGTGGAATATGAAGTGGAGGCACACTGGCCATGCTTCCACTATCCATTCTCTTATTTTACACACTGGCCATGCTTCCACTATCCATTCTCTTATTTTACACACTGGCCATGCTTCCACTGTCCATTCTCTTATTTTACTCATAGTAATGTATTTTCACTAAATGTATATGGGGATATAAGAAAGCAAGGTTTAAAATCAGTAAACTGTTTGACAGTCATAATAGAGGATGTATGAATATTCCTGTTTGTATAATAAGGAACCTTTATTTAATCTCACTTGGATTAAAAAAAGCTTCTTTTCCTTACATTAGAATTTTAGTGATTTAAGTTCTGATGCTTCCTTTGAATGTAAACATCAATCTCTCTTTCCTTCTTTCACCTGAAGAAGAGAACTTTGAGGTCTTGAAAGCTTATGATGCATTATTGTTTAATTAGTCCAATAAAATGTATTGCATCTCCTTCTCTTTGTCTATCATCATATCAAGAAATGTTTAGCCAACTTAATCCCTCAACTGCAGTGTCCTAATCTGACCAAACTGGAGATGTTTTTTTTATTAAATCCATTTGTATCCAAGTTATACAAATGCTTTAATCATAATTAGCATAAAGTCAAAGAAATTTAGGAACTCCAGTAATTGCATCATCCTGGAATAATGTTAATTTTAATGTATAATTATGTTATTTTTAGCAAACAATGTGCAATGCTAAACTGAAATCGCAGGCCCTTTGCTAAGTGTTATGTTTGAAATGTGTAATACTATTTATTCAAATAACAGTTTTATGAAAGATGTGTTTTGCAAATAAAAAACTACATATATAGTGCCGAGAAAAAGTCTGTGAACCCGAATTATAATTATGAAAATTCCATAGTTTTAGCATGATAGCCTTCTAGAATCAAAACCAGTCTTTTCTTAAATATCCAATAGGGTTTATATTAACCAATTCCATGTCTTTTGAAACAAAATGATGTATGAAATAAACAAACAATTAGTAATTAAGATTCAGGGCATGTGAAAAAGTGAACCCTGGTTTTATCAGCTCAATTAAGGGGATAATTAGAATCAGGTGTTTAAATAATTAGGTAGATCTTCAGAGGTGAGTTTGGGAGGCCCCATCCTATATAAAGATCAGAAACTTTGTGAGTTTGGTCTTCACCATACAGGTGTATGGAAACACGTCATGCCACGATCATAAAAAATCTCTGAGGACCTCAGAAAAACAGTTATTGATGCTCATCAGTCTAGAAAGGGTTACAAAACATTTCTAAGGATTTCGGGCTCCACCAATCCACTGTCAGACAGATAGTCTACAAATGAAGAACATTCAAGACCACAGTCACTCTACCCAGGAGCGGTCGTCCTACCAAAATCTCTCCAAGAACAAAGCGGAAAATCATCAAAGGAAGTCACAAAGAACCCCAGAGTAACATCCAAGGATCTGCAGGCCACTCTCGCCTTGGCTAATTTGAGTGTTCATGATTTAACTATCAGAAAAAGACAAGAATGGTGTTCATGGAAGGATACCCAGGAGGAAACCACTGCTCTCTAAAATGAACATTGCTGCCCGTCTGAAGTTCGCCAAAGAGAACATAGATGATCCACAAGACTTCTGGAACAATGTTCTATGGACAGACGAGTCAAAGGTAGAGCTTTTTGGCCTCAATGAGAAACGTTATGTTTGGCGAAAACCAAAAACTGCGTTCGAACAGAAGAACCTCATCCCAACCGTCAAGCATGGTGGTGGGAGTGTGATGGTTTGGGGCTGCTTTGCTGCCTCAGGACCTGGACGGCTTGCCATCATTGACATAACCATGAATTCTGCATTGTATCAAAAGATTCTAGAGGAGAATGTCAGATGGATGGTCTTTGAGCTGAAGCTGAACCGAAAGTGGGTCATGCTGCAAGATAATGATCCTAAACATACAAGCAGATCTAAAAAAAGAATGGCTGCAGAAGAAGAAATTCTGTGTTTTGGAATGACTTCGTCAAAGTCCGAACTTAAACCCCATCAAAATGTTGTGGCAGGACCTGAAGCGAGCTGTAAGGAAGCCCTCAAATGTCACCGAGTTGAAGCAGTTCTGTAAGGAGGAATGGGCCAAAATTCCTCAAAACCGATGTGAGAGACTGACCAACAGTTACAGGAAACGCTTAGTTGAAGTCTTTGCTGCTCAAGGGGGTGCCACCAGTTACTGAATCTAAAGGTTCACATACTTTTTCACATATGGATATTGAATGTTGAATCATTTGTGGATAAATAAATGTTGAAAAAATATCATGTTTTTGTTTCATTTGTTTAATCAGGTTATCTTTATCTATTATTAGGACTCAGATTAAGATTTAATAACATTTTAGGTTTGAATATGTGAAATATGTGAAAATCCTAAGGGGTTCTCAAACGTTTTCTCGGCACTGTATTTGTTTGTCTTTAATGGGCTATATTCCAGCACAGTGGTTTTTCTTCACCACTTGAAACAGGCACATCTGTGTTTTGCTATGTTGGGTTATATTTGCAGGCTGATATGGTTTTTACACTGTAACTTAGCAAGATGCAGCATTGTGAGTCACTGAGAGCACAGTAATAGGTGGATGAATCTTTCAGCTGTGATCCTGTAATTGTTAATGTTGTCGACGTCTCACTGGTTTTCAGCTCCATGGAAAAACGTGTGTCGAGACCATCAGCACGCCGTTCAGCATTGCTGCCCGAATACCTCTGGATCAAAAACAGAGGAGGATTCGCCTCATCATGTCGGTACCAATAAAGATAGTAGTTGGAATAACTTGTCGTGTATTTACAATTAATATGGACATCTCCTCCTTCTTCAACTTGTTTTTCAGACTCTTCCATTGTTAGTGTATTTCCAAGGACAAAATCTTAAATAAATAAAAGATATGCTTCAATACATCTAGTTTTTAAATAAACCATTTCACTGTCTTTCAAAAATAATAAAATAACAGGGTTTATTATTATTATTATTATTATTATTATTATTATTATTATTATTGCAAACACATTTTTAAAGCAGAATTGAAACTTACCAATTAAAAAAGTAGAATGAAACACACAGGTAACATTGCCTGCAGCCTTCGTTGAAAATCAGCTTGCTTAGAAACTACAGACATGACACACAGACGGAGTATAGCTCCCCTGAAGATGACTTGACTGTTGAGAATGAGCTGTATGTTCATACAGCTGGGAAGCATGGGTAAACATAGACATCCATTTCACATCATGTGACTGTTCTTGTCATCAGTAGGATTTATCTCAATACGGATTGGGTGAGCTGTGTCAGCTTTGCAGGGTATTGGAAGGTTCTGGAAAACAGTAGAAGTCTGTAGAATGTTAACTTATTTTAAAGAGAGCTGCACACAATGGGCTGATGAGCCAGGACTGATAGAGCTGCACACACTGGGCTGATGAGCCAGGACTGATTGAGCTGCACACACTGGGCTAATGATCCAGGACTGACAGAGCTGCACACACTTGGCTGATGAGCCAGGACTGATAGAGCTGCAAACACTGGGCTGATGATCCAAGACTGATAGAGCTGCACACTCTGGGCAGATTAATCTGTTAATCATCCGTGATCAGGAGTGGGTTAGAGGAGTGAAACATGTGGACTATCTCTTCCTAACTGATATATAGAAACAGACAGCACCACATACAGTTCATAATTAGCACACTTAGTAACAAGGGACTAGCCACAATGTTTGTCTTCTTGACTAAGTTTGTTATAGTTTTATTAACACAAGGCATCAATGAGCTCAGCAATGGGACACTATGGGCTTCGTAGTATTACAGAACACACAGACCACTGACTGATCTAGTTGGTGATGCTTTCCTGTTCAGTCATGCACTTTGGAGCTAAAACTAAATAAAACACACCACAACCGTCACTAGGGACTGTATTCTGCATCCTGGCTTAGATTTTGCACTAGATCAGCACTCGCATGCAACACTGTGGGTCGAACAGAGCACAGTAGTATATGTACTGGCAATTGCTAAAGTTGTCACCTTGTCCCTGGTTTTTAACTGTGTAGAAAAACGTCTGTCCAGGTTAGTAGCGCGGTGTTCAGAATCGTAATCCCGCCTCTGAGTTAAATAGAGAGGGGGCTTCTCTTGGGCATGTTTATACCAGGCAAGAGCATAGTAGGTGAAACTTGTAGTGTATTTACAAGTAAGCTGAACAGTTTCTCCCTCACGAACTGTACTTGAACGATCATCTTGTGAAACTGTATTTCCAGAGACAAGATCTGAAATAAATAAGAAAACAAATAAATTAAACATCATGCTTTATTAATGATGAGACTGTATTTGACTGGACCATTATTATTATTATTATTATTATTATTATTATTATTATTATTATTATTATTATTATTATTATTAGTAGTAGTCGTACGTAGTAGTAGTAGTAGTAGAAGTAGTCGTAGTAGTAGTATTAAAAGGTAAATTAAGTAACAGAACAGAAATTACCAGTGGCTAGGACTAGCATTGCAAATCGAATGATCATTGCTTGCAGTCTTACATAAGAATGTACTCAGAAACACAGAGATTCCCCTGTATCCCCTTTATATGAACATGAAGAAGTAATCTGCTCTGTCTATAAGCTTCCTTCTCATGTGTGTGTGGGGTTCATCTGTGACATATTATTAATGTTAATTTCACATTGTGTGATGATAAAAAAGATGACGATGAAAAGGATGCATCACACCCTCACTTCCATTTGGTTTCCTGCCAAGGCAGAAAATGTCTTTGAAAAAATAACCAGTCCTATGATTTTATTCTCTTTACTCAGTGACATGGCTAATATCATGCACGTTTGTAGAACTAAAAGCAAATATAAACTAGGTATAAAAAATAATCATTAATCACTAAGCAAGTATGGCAAGTTATAAGTATCTGAAGTGTTTGTTTTTTTTGGTTGTTTTTTGTGTGTTTATTTTTGCCACCTGGCTCTGGACTGTATTTTTAGTCCATTGTCTGACCATCGGCCAATCTGTTACATCCTTATTTCCATAAGGGACTGTATTGCCTAATGACTTGTCTATTTGTAGTATCTTTGGTTTCACACTGAGACACAGTGACATCTAGTGGTGTTTTTAACCTTGCACATAGAACAAGTTCTATTCGAGTCACAGCAAAACTGCAGCATTCACCAGTCAACATCTGGTCAGCTTGTATTCCGTTTAAAAAACTAAAGTCTTTAACATGTGCATTTAATTTTTTTCTTTTTTTGTTTTTGTTTTTAGCAGACGCCTTTATCCAAGGCGGCTTACAGAGACTATTGTGTGTGAACTATGCATCAGCTGCAGAGTCACTTACAATTACGTCTCACCCGAAAGACGGAGCAGAAAGAGGTTAAGTGACTTGCTCAGGGTCACACAATGAGTCAGTGACTGAGGTGGGATTTGAACTGGGGACCTCCCGGACCACACAGCCTCACTTCCTGGCAAATAGTTTCCCAGAAATCACCCCAAAGCACCTTATTGTTTTTCTAATAATATCTGTGCAGCTTTGGTCGACAATAGGTCGCATTATATGTGTGTTTGACTTTTCTCGAGACAGTGTCTCGTGAAATAAACGTGGACAAGGAAAGTCCCTGAAATACTGTTTACTTGAGCAGAGAACAGGTTCACGAGAAAGAATCCACGTGTCATGGTGTTTGCCGTAAATGGATATTAAAGATCTGATTTGCTTTTTTAATACTTTGTTTAAGTAAACTGGGCCAAATCCAAGTAGTGGTTGAAAAAGCGCTTGGCTATTGAAAGGGAGGTGGCGGATACTACTGAAGCATACTGAAGTGAACCACGAGTGTTTTCCCCAAATTATTACAGCCCGCTTTACCATGCACAACCTGTGCCAGGACCATAAGAAGGTGTTCAGGCAAGCAGAAGAACGATAGATTATGGATGTAACCCCAGTTCCCTGAAAGAGAAGATGACCGCCAATTTGCATACTTTTGGGATATGCCTGCTTGTCAGGTATTCGCTGAGCATTTTATATCAAAGCTGCCGATAGGCCCCTCCGTGGAGTGACGTCCTCGGTCCCGCCTCACCGAGGTAATAAATAGTCAGTGAGTGGAGATCTCAGTCTCTTTTGCATTGAACCGACTAATGAGAGTGATGCAACCTAACAAGGTTGGCGGTCATCTTCTTTTGCAAGGAACCGGGGTTACATCATTCCATTTCAAGTCAAAGCTGACCGCCAATTTTCATACTTTTGGGAAAGTATACCAGAGCTGTCGTGAAGGAGAATGCGGGGACTGCCATCTAGTGTTGGTGGTGTGAGCGTGCAACCTCAAGGATCCTAGTTTCTATTAAAAGCATAGAGAGATCTACAACATTAAATCTGTAGGACCTGGTAAACGTATGCGGGATAGTCCAACTAGCAATACATATATCGGTCAACGAGGCACCTCTGAAGAGGGCCCATGACGTACCCACACTTCTGGTTGAGTGCACGGCCACCCTCCCAGGCTTTGTATACCCAGTCGAAACCGTGTCCACTTCGGGTCCATTCACCATGACAAACGAAGAGCTTGTCAGACTGACGCAGAGCTCTCATTCTATTCACATAGCATCTCAATACCTGAACTCGGTAAAGGGAATTTAATCTCCTATCCAACTCCTCCGCAGAGGGAGGGGGATGGAAAGCCTCTAGTTCCACTGATTGATTCAAGTGAAACGCTGTAATCACCTTAGGGAGGAAAGCAGGGTTCGTGCACAATGATACCCTGTTTCCGTAGTCCCAAACGCGCATACAGGAACTGTGCCCGGACAGTGTCTGTAGCTCACTGACCCGCTTAGTGGAGGTGATAGCTAACAGAAAGGCTGTCTTCATAGAGAGATATTTCAGCTCTATGGTATCTATGGGCTCAAACTGGGCCTTTGTGAGAGCCCACGTCTAGAATCCATTGGGGGAGGACGTCCTTTATAGGAGGTCGTAACCGCCGAGCACCCTTTAGAAATAAGGTCACCAGAATATGAGTGCCCGGGGATACTGAATTGATGCGAACGTGGCAAGCAGATATGGCTGCTAGGTACACTTTCAACTTAGAGGGGGATTTACCCACCTCTAGTAGATCTTGCAGAAACTATAAAATAACTGCTATCGGGCAAAACACTACTGCATATGAGAGCCCTAGGGCGAACAGATGGTCCCGTTTAGGGGCCAGACCCACAGCTGGAGTCTGCCCAGTTCTGGATGCCAGAGGGTGCCTTTCGTCTGGCTGAGGAGATCCATGTGCAGTGGGATCTCCCAGGGCTGGTCCTGCAGCAGCTGGCAGAGGTTCGAAAACCAGGTTCTCCTGAGCCATCTGGGGCTGACCAAGAGAACTGTCGCTTCTTCTCTCCTGACCATCTCGAGGAAGGGAACAGCGGTATAGGAGGGAAAACGTATAAAGGCACTTTGGGCCATTGGTGCTGTAGGGCGTTGACGCCTAGTGGACCTCTGCAGCTGTGGAGGGAGAACCACAGGGGGCAATGTGTCGTCTCTGCCATGGCAAAGAGGTCGACCTGGGCTTCCCTGAAGTGTTCCCAAATGTGCAGCACCTCCTGAGGGTGCAGTCGCCATTCTGACAGGTGAGAACCCTCCCTGGAGAGGAGGTCCGCCGCCCAGTTCACCATTCCCTGGAGATGTACAGAACGGAAGGACAGTAGGTGCCTCTGTGCCCAGATCAGTAGCTGAAAGGCTATGTGGCATAACCCCGGTGACCAAGGCCCTACCTGGTGGTTCATGTACGCAACCACTGACATGTTGTCTGTGTGGAGAAGGACATGTTTGTTACAGAGCAAAGGGAGAAAATGTTGTAGCATGAGGTGGACTGCTCTCAGCTCTAGCACATTTATGTGCAGGGACATCCAGCAGCCCAACCAGGATCCGTGGACTCCTCTGCCTGCCCGGACCGCCCCCAAAGCGCCTGTTGTCACCACTTGACAGTTGTAAATAACTCCCATCTTTACACCTTCGCTCAGGTGAGGGGCTTGCCTCCACCAGCGTAGCGCTGTCCAGCACAGATGAGACACTATCAGCCAACGGTTTCTGTCGCACTGTGGATGTAGCTGAAAGGCATTGAGCCACGCTTGAAGCATGTGGATGTGAAGTAACCACAGTTGCATGGCTGAGGACGCTACGGCCATCAGACCCAGTAGTTTCTGGCACAACACTAATTGCACTGTGGACCCTGGTTGAAACAGGGCCAGACAGTTGCGAAGATCCAAAATGGAAAATTACCTATATGGTAACGGTATCCTGGGAGACAGTCAGCATGGCTTTAGGAAAGGGAGATCATGTCTAACTAACCTGCTTGATTTTTTTGAGGATGCAACATCAACAATGGATAACTGCAAAGCATATGACATGGATTATTTAGATTTCCAGAAAGCTTTTGACAAAGTCCTGCATAAAAAATAATTCTCAAACTGAATGCAGTAGGGATTCAGGGATATGCATGCACATGGATAAGAGTGGTTAACATGTAGAAAACAGAAAGTACTGATTAGAGGAGAAACCTCAAAATGGAGTGAGGTAACCAGTGGTGTACCACAGAGATCAGCATTGGGTCCTCTCCTCTTCCTAATCTACATTAATGACTTTAATGATTCTGGTATAGTAAGCAAACTTGTTAAATTTGCAGATGACACAAAAATAGGAGGAGTGGCAAACACCGTTGCAGCAGCAAAGGTCATTCAAAATTATCTAGACAGTATTCAGAACTGAGCAGACACATGGCAAATGACATTTAATATAGAAAAGTGTAAGGTAATACATGCAGGCAATACAAATGTGCATTATAAATACCATATCGGAGATACTGAAATTGAAGAAGGAATCTATGAAAAAAGATCTAGGAGTTTATGTTGACTCAGAAAATTCTTCATTCTAGGAAATGTGGGGAAGCTATAAAAAAGGCCAACAAGATGCTCGGATATATTGTGAAAAGTGTTGAATTTAAATCAGGTGAAGTAATGTTAAAACTTTACAATGCATTAGTAAGACCTCATCTAGAATATTGTGTTCAGTTCTGGTCACCTCGTTACAAAAAGGATATTACTGATCTAGAAAGAGTGCAAAGAAGAGCGACCAGAATTATCCCGGGTTTAAAAGGCATGTCATATGCAGACAGACAAAAAAGAATTGAATGTATTCAGTCTTGAACAAAGAAGACTACGTGGTAATCTGATTCAAGCATTCAAAATTCTGAAAGGTATTGACAATGTCGACCCAGGGGACTTTTTCGATCTGAAAAAAGAAACAAGGTCGATGGGTCACAAATTCGGATTAGATAAAGGGGAATTCAGAACAGAAAACAGGAGGCAATTTTTAGGCAGATAATTATGAGGGTCTGTGAGGGTCTGGAACCAACTCCCCAGTAATGTTGTTGTAGCTGACACCCTGGGATCCTTCAAGAAGCTGCTTGATGAGATTCTGGGATAAATAAGCTACTAAAAACCAAACGAGCAAGATGGGCTGAATGGCCTCCTCTCATTTGTAAACTTTCTTATGTTCTTATATTCTTATTCCAAATCGCCTAAAGTCTTTCCTGTGGCTCAGTCACCTCCTAGGCCATAATTAACATTCTGGACACTCTCATCTCCTGCTGGGGGCTGCCTCAGGCCATCACCACAGATAACGGCCCACAGTTTATCTCTGCTGAATTTTCCGCTTTCCTCAGCGACAAGGGGATCAAGCATACCCGCACAGCCGTCTACCACCCTCAGGCTAACGGTGGGGTTGAGTGGTTTAACAGAGCCTTAAGAATGGCATTCAAGCTGGCTCAAGGTTACGCATTTCAGACAGCTCTGCTCCAAACCCTACTGCGCTACAGAGCGACCTGCCACACCGCACAGGGGTTTTTTCAGCACTGCTGAGGACGAGAGCTACAACTGCCACTGGACAGGCTGCGTCCACCAACAGCTTGCCCTTCCGCACGTGCTGCCCACACCATGGTCCACCAGTGTCAGCACTGCAAGAAGCAGTGGTTTGACAAAGCCCACAGAGTGAAGTCTCCTGCCATACGGGTCTCAGACTGGGTCAGAGCTAAGCGGCCCGACCGCTACAGTACTCCTGTTCCTCTCCATGTCATGTCTGTCGCCAGCTCGGTACAGCCACTTTTCGGCTCCACGATGGGTCTCAGTGGCATGCTAGCTAGCTTCGCAAAGTGCCGTCTCTGGAATATCAGCCAGTGCATTTTGGACACCATGGAACCGCGTTCTGGACCTCCAACTCAGGTGCTGTGGCCAGCGGAGGGGACCTGAGCTGGTTTTGCTCACCGCCCGCCCTCTACGGGTTTATATATATATAAATCTACAGTATCCAGCAACATTTCTGTCAAATGATTTACTTTTACACACTCATGTATATGAAGTTATATGAAGGTGAACCTATTTCACATGGCACACATTATTATTATTTATTTATTTATTTGTCAGATTCCTTTATCCAAGGTGACTTACAGGGTTACAATGCAAGCTTAATAGTTAAATACAGTATAGTTTGCAATAATACTACTGAAATACAATATGAACTAGGATGCAAAAAGTTAGGCTTGCAACAAATTATATCTACAATGACATATTAGTACTGCAACACTGAAAGGATTGTGCATTAGCTGAGGGTCCAACAATGTGGTGCTTAGGTCAGGACAGTCCAGTGCATAGTAGGTGGGGCAGATCAAGAGATCTACAAGTGCCTTCTAAACAGGTTGGTCTTTAGGAGGCGGCAGCAGGCAGTGAGAGACGGGGCAGTCCTGAATTTCTCCAGTAGCTGTTTCCACCACAGCGGGGCTAGGGAAGAAAAGGAGCTGGAACGGGAGGATGGATAGTGGAAGGAAGGCATGACCAGTAAAAAAAATACACGTTTGGTCACGTGACCGGTTATACGTCTACCATATTATTAAACGTTTAACCACTTCTTTACTTGCTCTTGCTGGCCTCTCTGACCAATGCCCTTCTTACCCAGCTGCTCAGTTTGGGAGGACGGCCTGCTCTAGCAGATTCTGGGTGGTGCCTTATACTTTCCACTTCTTAATGATCGACTTGACTGTGTGCCAAGGGATATTCAATGCCTTTGAAATCTTTTTATACCCCTCCCCTGATCTGTGCCTTTCCAGAACTTTATCCCGAAGTTGTTTTGAAAGCTCCTTTGTCTTCATGGTAGTATCTTTGCTTTGAATGCACTATCCAACTATGGGACCTTACAGAGACAGGTGTATTTAATCTGAAATCATGTGAACCACTTTTATTGCACACAGATGGACTCCATTTAAATTATTGTATGAATTCTGAAAGCAATTGGTTACACCTGAGCTTATTTAGGAGAGTCATAGCAAAGGGGGTGAATGCTTATCTAATGAAGACTTTTCAGGTTTTTATTTTTAATTGATTTGTTTTCACCCCTGTGGCAACGGGCACATTGCCCCCCGCCCCATTTTTTTCACACATTGAAAGTGTTGAGTAGATTGTGTAAATCCAAGGGAAAACAATCCCGTTTAAATGCATCAAGATTTCAGGTTGTAACACAACAAACTGTGAAAAGATCTAAGGGGGGTGAATACTTACTATAAGTACTGTACGTTACTGTACAGCACAAGCAGCAACTTGTGACTTCATTTCATCACACCTTGTTGGTTTGTGTGGTTTAGCGTCCCAATGCAGAGGTCGGAAAACCAACGATGCTTTTACAAAGAAACATCTGTTGATCTTCATCTAGTAATTCTCCTTTCATTTTTGTTTTATTATTATGCAGTTTTAGCACAAGCGGTGTAGGATTTCCAGCACTGTGACTCACGAAAAGCACAGTAATAAATGGTGGCGTCTTTCAACTGAGAGTGTTCAACTTTGAAAATTGTCCATTTTTCCCCTGCTTTTACTTCCATTGAAAAGCGGGTTTCAAGGCCATCAGCTCTGAATTCTGTATTGTCTTGCCACCTCTGTATTAAAAACTGAGGTCCTGTTTCTCCATCATGTCTGTACCAGTAGAGGAGGTATCTGCTTAGACTTGTTGTATAACTGCATGTAAAAAGAGCAGTTTGTCCTTCTCGAACTGTTATTATGGGAACAACCTGTGTGACTGCATTTCCAGAGACAAGATCTGAAATAATAATAATAATAATAATAATAATAATAATAATAATAATAATAATAATAATAATAATAATAATAATATGCTGTTAATTTTAGAATAATAAAATATTATAATTACCAAGTGCTGTAATTAGCAATACACACTGAAGGATCATTCCTTGCAGTCTTCTACCAGAATCATCTTGCAGAGAAGGGACAGACATTACTCCCCTGTACAGTTTTCAAGTGGAGTACCAGGCTGTGCTTCACGAGTTGTGTGTTGCTATAGGTGGAGTGTTCCTGTGACACACTGCAGATATTCATTTCGTATCATGTGATAACAAAACAAGAATCAGGTGTTTAGGACCCGCCTCCTTCCCCACACTTCAAGCTTGTTTTCAGACCAGGGCATTTTACACTTCGTAGTGGAAAGTTGATACATTTATAAACAGTATAAACACATGTATATGTAAAGGGTATTGAGCTACTATTTTAAAAGGTAAATGGCACTGAACTTGATCACATGGCAATAACTAACACAGTGATCATTGTCAAATCATCAGTTGCATTTGTTTCTGAAAGTGCTACCAATAAAGACAGTAGCTGGAATAACTTGTCGTGTATTTACAGGAACACTTCCTCTTTCTTGAACTGCTCTTTCAGAATCTTCCACTGTTAGTGTATTTCTAAGGACAAAGTCTTAAATAAATAAAATATGTGCTTCAATAAAATAGATCTGCTTCCATCTCACAAATATTAATATTATTATTACAAATACATTTTTTAAAGCTGAAGCTTATCTATTGCAATAAATGAAATGAAGCACACAGGTAACATTTCTTGCAAACTTTTTGGAGAATCAGCTTGAGACTACAGACACCATTATTCAAGTAGTTTCCCTGTAGATGACTTGACTGCTGTAAATGAATGAATGTACAGATGGTAAGCATGGGTGAAAGAGAGACATCATGTGGTTACTTTTGTAATTAGTAGAACTTACCTTCAACATCCAGTTCTGTTTCATGTTGTCTTCAATATCTAGTGCTGTTTCATGTTGTCTTCAATAGCCAGCGCTGTTTCATGTTATCCAGCTTCATATTTTTCTGGTCTAATGCTACTGTTGAGACTTACATATTTCGGATCACGTCCGATTACTGTTACATAACAACATAAGAACACAAGAAAGTTTACAAATGAGAGGAGGCCATTCAGCCCATCTTGCTCGTTTGGTTTTTAGTAGCTTACTGATCCCAGAATCTCATCAAGCAGCTTCTTGAAGGATCCCAGGGTGTCAGCTTCAACAACATTACGGGGGAGTTGGTTCCAGATTCCCACGATTCTCTGTGAAAAAAAGTGCCTCCTATTTTCTGTTCTGAATGCCCCTTTATCTAATCTCCACTTGTGAGCCCTGGTCCTTGTTTCATTTTTACGGTTAGAACCAGAAGATTAAAAAAATACTAGATCCACAGAAATAATAAAACACAAGGGGAAGATAGTTTTTTTTTACGTCTCATAATGATATATTTACCCCATTTCTTCTAGATGTTGTCAACTATGCCTTTTTAAATAAGGGACATCCTAAATTTATGCTAAGATATAATACTTATTCTAAAACAGGATAATGGCCCTTCACAGTGTAGCAGCTATCATCCTCACTTCTCCAGACAGATTGCAAAATTCTATCAAAAATTGTAGCTGCTAGACGTCAACAGCATATCGATAACATTATTCATCGTGAACAAAAGGGCTTCATGAAAGGTAGATTTTCATCAGATCACGTTCGACAATTACTGACCTTACAAATACTGATGGTAACAAAGAAACAATTGTGGAATATGAAGTGGAGGCACACTGGCCATGCTTCCACTATCCATTCTCTTATCTTACACACTGGCCATGCTTCCACTATCCATTCTCTTATTTTACACACTGGCCATGCTTCCACTGTCCATTCTCTTATTTTACACACTGGCCATGCTTCCACTATCCATTCTCTTATTTTACACACTGGCCATGCTTCCACTATCCATTCTCTTATTTTACACACTGGCCATGCTTCCACTGTCCAGTCTCTTATTTTACACACTGGCCATGCTTCCACTATCCATTCTCTTATTTTACACACTGGCCATGCTTCCGCTATCCATTCTCTTATTTTACACACTGGCCATGCTTCCACAAACCATTCTCTTATTTTACACACCGGCCATGCTTCCACTGTCCATTCTCTTATTTTACACACTGGCCATTCTTCCGCTATCCATTCTCTTATTTTACACACTGGCCATGCTTCCACAATCCATTCTCTTATTTTACACACTGGCCATGCTTCCACTGTCCATTCTCTTATTTTACACACTGGCCATGCTTCCACTATCCATTCTCTTATTTTACACACTGGCCATGCTTCCGCTATCCATTCTCTTATTTTACACACTGGCCATGCTTCCACTATCCATTCTCTTATTTTACACACTGGCCATGCTTCCACTATCCATTCTCTTATTTTACACACTGGCCATGCTTCCGCTATCCATTCTCTTATTTTACACACTGGCCATGCTTCCACTTTCCATTCTCTTATTTTACACACTGGCCATGCTTCCACTATCCATTCTCTTATTTTACACACTGGCCATGCTTCCACTATCCATTCTCTTATTTTACACACTGGCCATGCTTCCACTTTCCATTCTCTTATTTTACACACTGGCCATGCTTCCACTATCCATTCTCTTATTTTACACACTGGCCATGCTTCCACTGTCCATTCTCTTATTTTACTCATATTAATGTATTTTCAGTAAATGTATATGGGGATATAAGAAAGCAAGGTTTAAAATCAGTAAACTGTATGACAGTCATAATAGAGGAGTTATTAATATTGCTGACCCATACGGGTATTATTTAGCTTATTAAGTTTGGTCTCTTAGAGATTGGTTTGTAAAATCAAGCAATCCATAAACTTGGTTTAAATTGCTGAAAGTATTGCCTCCCCTGTTGTTTAAAAGATGTGCTCTTACATAGCCTTCCACCCACTCTAAAGAAAAACTTTATTTTCAAAAGATCAGCCCTTCTTTTAAAGGACTGTAAAATAATGTATTTCATTTCAGGAAAACCCAAACATGTTGTATAATAAGAAACCTTTATTTAACCTCACTTGAATTAAACAAGCTTTTTTTCCTTACATTACAATTGTAGTGATTCAAAAGGGGTTCTTTAAGTTCTGATGCCTCCTTTGAATGAAAACATCAATCTCTCTTTCCATCTTTCACCTGAAGAAGAGACCTTTGAGGTCTTGAAAGCTTTACAGTCCTGATCTGACTAAACTGGAGATGTTTTTATTAAATCCATTTGTATCCAAGTAATACAAATGATTTAAACATAATTAGGGTAAAGTCACAATGTGAGAAAAAGTTCGGAACTCCAATAATTGTATCATCCTGGAATAATGTTAATTTTAATGTATAATTATGTAATTTTTAGCAAACAATATGTAATGCTAAACTGAAATTGCAAGCCCTTTGCTAAGTGTTACGTTTGAGATGTGTAATACTATGTATATAACTAACAATTTTATCAAACATTTGTTTTGCAAATAAAAAAAAAATAATATATATATATATATATATATATATATATATATATATATATATATATATATATATATATATATATATATATATATATCTATCTTTATATTTGTATTTTTTTAATGGGCTATATTCCAGCACAGTGGTTTTTCTTCACCACTTGAAACAGGCACATCTGTGTTTTGCTATGTTGGGTTATATTTGTAGCCTGATGTAGTTTTTGCACTGTAACTTAGCAAGATGCAGCATTGTGCGTCACTGAGAGCACAGTAATAGGTGGATGAATCTTTCAGCCGTGATCCTGTAATTGTTAATGTTGTCGACGTCTCTCTGGTTTTCAGCTCCATGGAAAAACGTGTGTCGAGACCGTCAGCTCGCCGTTCAGCACTGCTGCCTGAATACCTCAGGATCAAAAACAGAGGAGGATTCGCCTCATCATGTCGGTACCAATAAAGATAGTAGCTGGAATAACTTGTCGTGTATTTACAAGTAATATGGACATCTCCTCCTTCTTGAACTTCTATTTCATCTTCCATTGTTAGTGTATTTCCAAGGACAAAATCTTAAATAAATAAAAGATATGCTTCAATACATCTAGTTTTTAAATAAACCATTTCACTGTCTTTCAAAAATAATAAAATAACAGGGTTTATTATTATTATTATTATTATTATTATTATTATTATTATTATTATTATTATTATTATTATTATTATTATTATTATTATTGCAAACACATTTTTAAAGCAGAATTGAAACTTACCAATTACAAAAAGTAGAATGAAACACACAGGTAACATTGCCTGCAGCCTTCGTTGAGGATCAGCTTGCTTAGAAACTACAGTCATGACACACAGACGGAGTATAGCTCCCCTGAAGATGACTTGACTGTTGAGAATGAGCTGTATGTTCATACAGCTGGGCAGCCTGGGTAAACAGAGACATTCATTTCACATCATGTGACTGTTCTTGTCATCAGGAGGATTTATCTCAATAAAGATTGGGTGAGCTGTGTCAGCTTTGCAGGGTATTGGAAGGTTCTGGAAACCAGTAGAGGTCTGTAACATGTTAACTTATTTTAAAGAGAGCTGCACACACTGGGCTGATGAGCCAGGACTGATAGAGCTGCACACTCTGGGCTGATGATCCAGGACTGATAGAGCTGCACACACTGAGCTGATGATCCAGGACTCTTAGAGCTGCACACACTTAGCTGATGATCCAGGACTGATAGAGCTGCACACACTGGGCTGATGATCCAGGACTGATAGAGCTGCACACACTGGGCTGATGATCCAGGACTGATAGAGCTGCACACACTGGGCTGATGAGCCAGGACTGATAGAGCTGCACACACTGTGCCGATGAGCCAGGACTGATAGTCCAGAGACAGCATTGGCCTGGTTTCCATGCAGTTGGGAAACTCCAGATCCTCTCACCACTGTCATGACTTCTGTGATGTAGCAGGACATACCACACACACTCCTCACACTACAGGAAGAGTGCATCTGAAACATTGTACACATTTAAAAAAAAACTGTGCAATTGACATGGAAACGTGTCCGAAAGCCGTACCTATTGCTTACAAGACTTCAGCAGTGAAAATCCCGTTTGTGACGTAACCTTGCACAACTTTTTGTTTTCAACATTTCAACATTTCAAATTATTGCAATAATTAAGGTTATAAAGCAATGTTATAAAAGATACATTGGCATGTGGTGCTTCAACACAACCTAAAACCTCAGTGGAAACCCAGGTTATGAAAGCTGCATGATATCAGAACAATGCCAAATTGGAACTCAGACAAACATTTAAATATTCCCTCCCATACATTAGTATTAATTAGGTTATTTGCATTTGGAAGGATAATTTCTCTGGCTAAAACTAAACTACATGGAAACCCACACTACCTGAAAGGTACTGCCAAAATAGCAGGATTCCTGCAAGGGGACCGCCCTTTACAGTGGGAGTAGTGTCTATAGTCACATATTATTTTGTAACTTTGTATTTCTTTTGTTTACACTCCAGTTTGTGTACACATGCCTGTGCGTTTTACCATTGCTGGTACAGTCACGTGGATCTGACCCCACCTAGGAGTTATCATTGCTGGTACAATCACGTGGATCTGACCCTGCCTAGGAGTTATCATTGCTGGTACAGTCACATGGATCTGACACTGCCTAGGAGTTATCATTGCTGGTACAGTCACATGGATCTGACCCTGCCTAGGAGTTATCATTGCTGGTAGCCGTGTCAACCAGTAATTATAACTGTAAATAAATCGTGTGGCATTTGAATGTCAGTGCTCCTGTGTCTCTCCCTTCTGTCAGTGGATACCCACAACCCCCTTTCACAAGATACTCATGGATACCCACAACCCCCTTTCACAAGATACTCATGGACACCCACAACCCCCTTTCACAAGATACTCATGAACACCCACAACCCCCTTTCACAAGATACTCATGGATACCCACAACCCCCTTTCACAAGATACTCATGGACACCCACAACCCCCTTTCACAAGATACTCATGGATACCCACAACCCCCTTTCACAAGATACTCATGGACACCCACAACCCCCTTTCACAAGATACTCATGGACACCCACAACCCCCTTTCACAAGATACTCATGGATACCCACAACCCCCTTTCACAAGATACTCATGGACACCCACAACCCCCTTTCACAAGATACTCATGTATACCCACAACCCCTTTCACAAGATACTCATGGGTACGCACAACCCCCTCTCACAAGATACTCATGGACACCCACAACCCCCTTTTCCAAAAATACTCATTCTTTTTATCTTTTGAAATTCCATCTGACTGCTGATGGAAATCACTTCCAATCCTTATTAATTTTTATATCAACGGAGCATCATTTTCTATGTAGTCTGCTTCCATTATTCTGATAATATTCAAATCCGATTCAAATCCCACATCGTCATTGTGTAACCCTGAGCAAGTCACTTAATCTCCTTGTGCTCTGTCTTTTGAGTAGGACTTAATTGTAAGTGACTCTGCAGCTGATGCATAGTTAACAGTAAGTCACTTTGGATAAAGGTGTCTGCTAAATAAACAAATAATCATAATATTGTTTGATGTTTAGTAAGCATTTTATCCATCTCTTTGCAAGCCCTTCTTGTTTTTTTATGTGGTTGTTTTCCCTTTTTATTATTCGTATTTATTTCTTAGCAATGTTACAAGATATCACATTATTTTTACCTTCCTCAAGGGTACAGCAGCAATGTCCCCCACCTGGGATTGAACCAACAACTCTCCAGTCAAGAGTCCAGAGTCCTAACCACTACTCCACACTGCTGCCCTGTTTTTAAACTGAGGAATAGCGACAAAATGGTATGTGAATACAGCAATGATAATTCTGATTAGTCTGTTAATCATCTGTGATCAGGAGTGGGTTAGAGGAGTGAAACATGTGGACTATCCCTCCCTAACTGATATATAGAAACAGACAGCACCACATGCAGTTCTTAATTAGCACACTTAGTAACAATGGACTAGCCACAATGTTTGTCTACTTGACTAAGTTTATTATAGTTTTATTAACACAAGGCATCAATGAGCTCATCAATGGGACACTATGGGCTTCGTAGTATTACAGAACACACAAACCACTGACTGATCTAGGTGGCTATGCTTTCCTGTTCAGTCATGCACTTTGGAGCTAAAACTAAATAAAACACACCACAACCACAGCTAGGGACTGTATTCTGCATCGTGGTTTAGTTTTTGCACTACATCAGCACTCGCATGGAGCACTGTGGGTCGAACAAAGCACAGTAGTATGTGGCCGAGTCGTCCAGCTTTGTACTGGCAATTGCTAAAGGTATCACCTTGTCCCTGGTTTTTAACTGCGTGGAAAAACGTCTGTCCAGGTTAGTAGCGCGGTGTTCATAATCGTCCTGCCACCTCTGAGTTAAATAGAGAGGGGGCTTGTTTATACCAGGCAAGAGCATAGTTGGTGAAACTTGTAGTGTATTTACAAGTAAGCTGAACAGTTTCTCCCTCACGAACTGTACTTGAACGATCATCTTGTGAAACATGTATTTCCAGAGACAAGATCTGAAATAAATAAGAAAACAAATAAATTAAACATCATGCTTTATTAATGATGAGACTGTAATTGACTGGGCCATTATTATTATTATTATTATTATTATTATTATTATTATTATTATTATTATTATTATTAGTAGTAGTAGTAGTAGTAGTAGTAGTAGTAGTAGTAGTCGTACTAGTAGGTAAGTTAAGTAACAGGACTGAAATTACCAGTGGCAAGGACTAGCATTGCAAATTGAATGATCATTGTTTGCAGTCTTGCAGAAGAATCTACTCAGAAACACAGAGATTCCCCTGTATCCCCTTTATATGAACATGAAGAAGTAATCTGCTCTGTCTATAAGCTTCCTTCTCATGTGGGTGTGGGGTTCATCTGTGTCATATTATTAATGTTAATTTCACATCGTGTGAAGATAAAAAAAAACAGATGATGATGAAAAGGATGCATCACACCCTCACTCCATTTGGTTTCCTGCCAAGGCAGAAAATGTCTTTGAAAAAATAACCAGTGCTATGAATTTATTCTCTTTACTCAGTGACATGGCTAATATTATGCATGTTTGTAGAACTAAAGGCAAATACAAACTAGGTATAAAAAATAATCATTAATCACTTAGCAAGTATGGCAAGTTCTAAGTATCTGAAGTGTGTTTATTTTTTGGTTGTTTTTTGTGTGTTTATTTTTGCCACCTGGCTCTGGACTGCATTTATAGTGCATTGTCTGACCATCAGCCAATCTGTCACATCCTTATTTCCATAAGGGACTGTATTGCCTAATGACTTGTCTATTTGTAGTATCTTTGGTTTTACACAGAGACACAGTGACATCTAGTGGTGTTTTTAGCTTGCACATAGCACAAGTTCTATTCGAGTCACAGGAAAACGGCAGCATTCACCAAACAGCATCTGGTGCAGCTGGTATTCTTCAATTGAAAAGAACAGTCTTTCACATTTGCATTCATTCCTGCCAAGTTGTTTCCCAGAAATCACTCCAAAGCTCCTTATTGTTTTTCTGATACTATCTGTGCAGCTTTGGTTGACAATGAAATCCCAGTTTGAAGTTTGAGTGAAGGCACATCGACACTTGAGTGCATGATATAAGGAGCTTGCACGCTCACACTTGAGTGCACAATATATGGAGCTTGCATGCTCACACTTGAGTGCATGATATAAGGAGCTTGCATGCTCACGCTTGAGTGCATGATATAAGGAGCTTGCACTCTCACACTTGAGTTCATGATATAAGGAGCTTGCACGCTCACACTTGAGTGCACGATATAAGGAGCTTGCATGCTCACACTTGAGTGCATGATATAAGGAGCTTGCATGCTCACACTTGAGTGCATGATATAAGGAGCTTGCATGCTCACGCTTGAGTGCATGATATAAGGAGCTTGCACTCTCACACTTGAGTTCATGATATAAGGAGCTTGCACGCTCACTCTTGAGTGCATGATATAAGGAGCTTGCACGTTCACACTTGACTTGTTGTTTTTTTAAATGTATTGTTTGGTGTTCGTATCTGAATTGTGACACGACCCTTGTGTAATAATGTATTTTAAATGATTCTGGTATTTGAGGATATACAGTACACCACACTGTAATGCTTCAAAAGTAATACTAATACCAGCAAGGCATTGCTTTCCAGGACCAGCTTTCTCCCATGTTGGTAATATTAAATCTTTAGCTAGCGTCATCATTGGGCCAGTTTACAACATGTGTGCTTTTCATTCACGTGAAGCGGCCATGCCTGTGCCCGTTGGGAAGAAAAGCTCATGAAAAGGCCCCATAAAACAGTCACAGTATTTCAATGGGAAAGTCTCATTGACGTGTTGAAATCAGCGCCCACTTACTCATGGAAACATGAGTTTCTCATGAAAATATTAATTAGCTTGTTCAAGTGCTTTACTTAAAGCCATTATAAAAGTCACATGAGAATACATAAGTTACCATGGTCCAAGGATGGCAGCAGGTACGTTAATTTTCTGTTTGTTTATTTTCATTCTTCATCTTCTTCTTCTTCTTCTTCTTCTTCTTCTTCTTCTTCTTCTTCTTCTTCTTATTATTATTATTATTATTATTATTACTATTATTTCTTAGCAGACATCCTTATCCAGGGTGACAATTGTTACAAAATATCACATTATAAAATCACACTTTATAAAATATCACAATGCAGATAAACAACAAAGTGTACATGGTTACCTTTAAAAGTAAAATCAAGTACAAGATACAGAACATATAGTTTGAATTGAGAGTAGTAGTAGAATACAGCAAAGTGTGGAGCAGGTGTGAGTACAAGGTGATGCAAGTACTGATGCAGTTTGGAGATACGTAATGTCCAGTATAGTCGAGGGTTGTGAGGTTTACAGATGCTGCCTGAACAGGTGTGTCTTGAGGAACATAAGAACATAAGAAAGTTTACAAACGAGAGGAGGCCATTCAGCCCATCTTGCTTGTTTGGTTGTTAGTAGCTTATTGATCCCAGAATCTCATCAAACAGCTTCTTGAAGTTTCCCAAGGTGTCAGCTTCAACAACATTACTGGAGAGTTGGTTCCAGACCCTCACAATTCTCTGTGCAAAAAAGTCACACCTATTTTCTGTTCGGAATGCCCATTTATCTAATCTCCATTTGTGACCCCTGGTCCTTGTTTCATTTTTCAGGTCAAAGAAGTCCCCTGGGTCGACATTGTCTGCACCTTTTAGGATTTTGAATGCTTGAATCAGAGTGCCGCGTAGTCTTCTTTGTTCAAGACTGAATAGATTCAATTCTTTTTGCCTGTCTGCATATGACATGCGTTTTAAACCACGGGATAATTCTGGTTGCTGTTCTTTGCACTCTTTCTAGAGCAGCAATATTCTTTTTGTAATGAGGTGACCAGAACTGAGCACAATATTCTAGGTGAGGCCTTACTAATGCATTGTAAAGTTTTAACATTACTTCCCTTGATTTAAATTCAACACTCCTCACAATATACCCAAGCATCTTGTTGGCATTTTTTATAGCTTCCCCACATTGTCTAGATAAAGACATTTCTAAGTCAACATAACTCCTATGTCTTTTTCATAGTTCCCTTTTTCAATTTCAGTATCTCCCATATGATATTTATAATGCACATTTTTATTGCCTGCATGCAATACTTTACACTTTTGTACATTAAATTTCATTTGCCAATTGTCTGCCCAGTTCTGAATGCTGTCTAAATCACTTTGAATGACCTTTGCTGCTGCAACAGTGTTAGCCTATTTTTGTCGTCTGCAAATTTTACAAGTTTGCTTATTATACCAGAATCTAAATCATTAATGTAGATTAGGAATAGCAGAGGACCTAATACTGGTCACTGTGGAACACCACTGGTTCCCTCGCTCCATTTTGAGGTTTCGCCTCTAATCAGTACTTTCTGTTTTCTACATGTTAACCACTCCCTAATCCATGTGCATGCATTTCCTTGAATCCCTACTTCGTTCAGTTTGAGATTTAATCTTTTATGCGGGAGTTTGCCAAAAGTTTTCTGGAAATCTAAATAAACCATGTCGTATGCTTTGCAATGATCCATTTTCAATGTTGCATCCTCAAAAAAGTCAAGTAGGTTAGACACGATTTCCCTTTCCTAAAACCATGCTGACTGTCTCCAGGATATTGTTACCATATAGGTAATTTTCCATTTTGGATCTTATTATAGTTTCCATAAAGTTTACATATAGTTTACATATAATAGAATTCAGGCTTATTGGTCTGTAGTTATCTGGTTCAGTTTTGTCTCCCTTTTTGTGGATCGGTATTACGTTTGCAATTTTCCAGTCTGTCGGTACAACCCCTGTGTCAAGAGACTGTTGTATGATCTTGGTTAGTGGTTTGTAAATAACTTATTTCATTTCTTTGAGTACTATTGGGAGGATCTCATCTGGCCCAGGGGTTTTGTTTATTTTAAGAGCTCCTAGTCCCTTTAACACTTCTGCCTCTGTTATGCTAAAGTTATTTAGAACTGGATAGGAACAGGTCGACATGTGGGGCAGGTTGCCGTGTCCTCCTTTGTAAAAACCTGTGAAAAGTAATGATTTAATATATTTGCTATTTTTTTTTCTTGATCTATGATTTTGCCATTTGTGTCTCTTAGACATTTAACCTCCTCTTTGAATGTTCTCTTGCTGTTATAATATTGGAAAAACATTTTGGAATTGGTTTTAGCTCCCTTAGCAATATTGATTTCTATCTCTCTCTTGGCCTTCCTTTTTGACTTGTGTTTGCAGTTCCAAGTACTCTTTCTGTGTACTTTGTTTTTGGTCCCTTTTAAACGTCCTGTAAAGTGCCTTTTTTTGCTGAATATTTTTTTTAAATTGATCTATTAAACCATTTTGGCCATTTTGCTTTAGATTTAGATTTGTCTACTTTTGGGATGTAATTGTTTTGCGCCTTGTGATGGGGTGCAGCCTATTTTGTGGTGGTTCTGTGTTTTTTGTATTATTTAGAGTAGATATGAGTGAGTTTGGGGTGTGGTTCAGTGAATTTGTGTGAGGAATGTGTGGAATGTGCCTGGGCTAATGAGGTGCGAATTGCCCAATTAGCCCAGGCACCTGTATAAAAGGAAGTGGTTGGGTATGTTAGTTGGTGAGTGTTTGTAACAGTGAGAAGACGTGTGTGTGTGTGTGTGTGTGTGTGTGTGTGTGTGTGTGTGTGTGTGTGTGTGTGTGTGTGTGTGTGTGTGTGTGTGTGTGTGTGTGTGTGTGTGTGTGTGTGTGTGTGTGTGTGTGTGTGTGTGTGTGTGTGTGTGTGTGTGTGTGAGTGTGAGTGTGAGTGTGAGTGTGAGTGAGAGTGTGAGAGAGTGTGAGAGTGTGAGAGTGAGTGTGAGAGTGTGAGAGTGAGTGTGTGAGTGTGTGAGTGAGTGTGAGTGTGTGTGAGAGAGAGTGTGAGTGTGAGAGAGAGTGTGAGTGAGAGTGTGTGAGTGTGTGTGTGTGAGTGTGAGTGCGAGTGTGAGTGTGAGTGTGAGAGAGAGAGAGAGAGTGTGATTCTTTTTGTATAGTTCGTGTTTAGAGCCTGTTTTTGTGTTTGTCTTTTTGGTTGGCCATTGTGCCTTTTTATTTGTGTTTTGTCAATTAAAATATTTTGGTTTCACTGCATTTTCTGTCTCTGAGTCTTCCCTCTGCTGCTATCCTGCCACAGGTTGGTGTCAGAAGTGGGATAGTGCCCCCTGGAGACTCAGAGCGGAAGTGCAGTTTTTTTTTTGTTTAGTTTTTGGGGGAAAAAAAGGAAAAAAAAAAAAAAGAAAATGGAGCTGGCCCAGGAGGAGGCAGATGACAGCTGGGAGCTATTTTTAAAAGGGCTCGCAGCAGAGTTGTGCCCCGGCTGTGGGGCATATGGACACACAGTGGCCATCTGCCCCACCCAGTATGAGGAGGAGGAGCTGCCGCTGCAAGAGCCGGAAGAGGAGGAGCCAGTGTGTCCTGTGTCCGGAGGGGAGGAGCCAGTGCGTCCTGTGTCCAGAGGGGAGGAGCCAGTGCGTCCTGTGTCCGGAGGGGAGGAGCCAGTGCGTCCTGTGTCCGGAGGGGAGGAGCCAGTGCGTCCTGTGTCCGGAGGGGAGAAGCTGGAGACCCAAACCCCTATTTTTTTTTGGGAGGGACGAGGGCGCCGGCAGCGCCACCAGCCCTACCCCCGCTGTCGGAGGAGCCGGCAGCACCACCAGCCCTACCCCCGCTATCGGAGGAGCCGGCAGCGCCACCAGCCCTACCCCCGCTGTCGGAGGAGCCGGCAACGCCACCAGCCCTACCCCTGCTGTCGGAGGATCCGGCAGCGCCACCAGCTCTAACCCCGCTATCGGAGGAGCCGGCAGCGCCACCAGCTCTAACCCCGCTGTCAGAGGAGCCGACAGCGCCAACAGCTCTAACCCCGCTGTCGGAGGAGCCAGCAGCGCCACCGGAGGGAGACGAGCTGCTGTTCCTGCCTCCGCCACCAGAGGGAGACGAGCTGCTGTTCCCGCCTCCGCCACCAGAGGGAGACGAGTTGCTGTTCCCGCCTCCGCCATCAGAGGGAGACGAGCTGCTGTTCCTGCTCCCGCCATTAGAGGAACTGGAGCGGGCTCTACCTCCTGTCGCCAACAGCGAAGAGGAACTCTGGCCGCTGCCACCCTGGCCGGAGGTTCCTCCGCTGCTGCTGCTGTCGCCTCCCGAGGGTCCGCTGCTGCTGCCGTTGCCTCCCGAGGGTCCGCTGCTGCTGCCGTCGCCTCCCGAGGGTCCGCTGCTGCTGCCGTCGCCTTCCGAGGGTTCGCTGCTGCTGCCGTCGCCTCCCGAGGGTCCGCTGCTGCTGCCGTCGCCTGGGGTCGCCAGGGATCCTGCTTCGCCTGGGGTCGCCAGGGATCCTGCATCGCCTGGGGTCGTCGAGGGTCCTGCTTCGCCTGGGGTTGCTACACTGTGGCCGGAGCCCCACGGAGGGGAGCTGCCGGCCATGAAAAAGGGGAGATCAGGAGACCAGCTCCCTCACAGCAGTTTCGCTGCCGGAGATCGTGTGGTCGGAGCCCCACGGAGGGGAAATGCCGGCCATGAAGAAGGGGGGGGGGGTCACATGGACAAAATGCAATGAATCACTGATGCATGTGCATATCTCAAAATAATCTCAAGCGCGCTTAATGCATAATATATATGCATTAAGCCAATTTTCTTGTTTATTATGTTTTCTTTTGTGTTAAGGTTGTTTGTAGGTGTGTATCCCTTTAAAAAATACGATCCTGTTTCTTAATTAGTTGTTGCGCGCACTTTTTGAAAACAGGATACAGTTTCCTCGGTAAGGGGCCGCTGAGAGGAAACAGGTGAAGAAACAGGAGTAGCACATATAGAGAGGGTACACAGGGTGTGGATTTCTTGTTTATCTTGATTTATAGCTATTGAATGTTTGAAATACATTTGCTTCTCGGGTTCTTAGAAAAAGAAAAATGCCAATCAATGGAATAAAATAGTTAAATAATAATTTAGTGTGTGGTGTTTGCCTACAGACTATGATTGGTATGTATAAGTGACAAGATGAGTATTCTGAGTAATTAGTTTAAGACTGCGAGTTTGGAGACACTAATTGTACGTGATATTGGCTTATTTTAATACAGACAGACAGTATTCTCAGTAATTAGTTTAAGTCTGCCACTGCGGAGACACAGGATATCACCAAGGTAAACAACACGAGGAGACAGCGCTTACACCCTCACTTGACAGGAAGTGTCCAATGTGATGTGACCAGTCAACCAGGAACTTTCTCTGGCCACCTTTTTTCCAAAATCCCATAAAACAAGAGTGTTAGCACTACAACTGTTCCTTCACAGTGACTGCAGCGTTGTATTGTTGGTGTTCCACTGCTCCTGGTCCTCACAGTGACTGCAGTGTTGTATTGTTGGTGTTCCACTGCTCCTGGTCTTCACAGTGACTGCAGCGTTGTATTGTTGGTGTTCCACTGCTCCTGGTCTTCACAGTGACTGCAGCGTTGTATTGTTGGTGTTCCACTGCTCCTGGTCTTCACAGTGACTGCAGCGTTGTATTGTTGGTGTTCCACTGCTCCTGATCTTCACAGTGACTGCAGCGTTGTATTGTTGGTGTTCCACTGCTCCTGGTCTTCACAGTGACTGCAGCGTTGTATTGTTGGTGTTCCACTGCTCCTGGTCTTGACAGTGTCTGTAGCATTGTATTGTTGGTGTTCCACTGCTCCTGGTCTTCACAGTGACTGCAGCGTTATATTGTTGGTGTTCCACTGCTCCTGGTCTTCACAGTGACTGCAGCGTTGTATTGTTGGTGTACTGTAGACTTCTTTCTATTTTAACCGATTTGAGATACTGTGGTATGAAAGGTGCTATATAAAGCCCTACGTCCCTCTGGCAATGTACTTCTGTGGAGCAAAGGGATTAAAGATATTGTGTAATTGACATTTTCTTTTCACCAAAGGCCTGTTTTTTTTTTTTTTTCTTCTCCTCAGTGTTCAACACTAAGACTAATGGATTGTTCTTATTTTCCCATTTTACTGCAGTGTTTAGATTTAATTTGCTTTATAACACAGAACATTATTTATTAGCACTATTTCCCAGGGGGGGCTTATACAATTTAATTGCCAAGTTACCACTAGGTGGAGGGACCGTACACATTAATCTAATATTTCAGCAGTTGTTGTTAAGGTGATGTGTCTTGGAGCTTGCTTCAACACTTTGGAGCCCAAGAACTCTGGGTCTGTCCTTTCATTCATGTCAGCACCATCCCAGGAGATGGGCAGGGACATTACACATTAGGATCAGGCTGGGTCCAATCTATAATGGTGTTATCCAATGGAAGACCGGATGCTGCTTTGGCTAAAAACACTTTTATATACTGATATTCTTAAAAATAGTGCCGCCATATCTGACAGAGGTTGAGAATGTTAAACAAATAAGAATCCACTTCCTGCAGCCAGACAGAGTCAACCTCACATATAACATCTCAGGAAAACAAAAAGCAAGGACAAATTCACCAAGAATAAGATTTTTTTGGAGCTGAGGATCCCAAGATTTAAGGATGACAGAGAGGTCTTTGCAGTCTACAACCCTATGATCTGATGAAGAAATAAGAATTGAAATCAAGTTAATATCTTTACCTTTGATTATATTGCATGTAATCTGAGAGAGAGAGAGAGAGAGAGAGAGAGAGAGAGAGAGAGTGCCAGTGAACCATTGAAGTGGAGGAGGAGGCAGAATGAGAAGCAGTCGCGAACGAGAAGATTGGCAGGGAAGGGGGCGGGGCGGCGGAAGTGACAGGCTGCTGATGTGGCTGATGGGGGCGGGGCAGTGAAAGAGGCGGAAGTGACAGGCTGCTGAAGTGGCTGATGGGGGCGGGGCAGTGAAAGAGGCGGAAGTGACAGGCTGCTCAAGTGGCTGATGGGGGCGGGGCAGTGAAAGAGGCGGAAGTGACAGGCTGCTGAAGTGGCTGATGGGGGCGGGGCGGCGAAAGAGGCGGAACTGACAGACTGCTGAAGTGGCTGATGGGGGCGGGGCAGTGAAAGAGGCGGAAGTGACAGGCTGCTGAAGTGGCTGATGGGGCCGGGGAGGTGAAAGAGGCGGAAGTGACAGGCTGCTGAAGTGGCTGATGGGGGCGGGGCAGTGAAAGAGGCGGAAGTGACAGGCTGCTGAAGTGGCTGATGGGGGCGGGGGTGCTGTTTCCCGACAAGTAATCTTGTTATCAAATGTATCCAGGCAGTCAGAAACTGAAGAAACGGCAGCAGTGTGGAGTAGTGGTTAGGGCTCTGGACTCTTGAGACACTGCTGCTATACCCTTGCTGTACCCTTGAGCAAGGAACTTTATCTAGATTGCTCCAGTAAAAACCCAACTGTATAAATGGGTAATTGTATGTAAAAATAATGTGAAATCTTGTAACAATTGTAAGTCACCCTGGATAAGGGTGTCTGCTAAGAAATAAATAATAATAATAATAATAATAATAATAATAATAATAATAATAATAATAATAATAATAATAATAATAATAATGAATGAGTTGCTTGATGTCACTGGAGATTTACAGATGAAGCTCAGAGAAAGAATCTGGAGAATCCACAGTCTGGTGGAGAAGGAGCAGGATGGGGAGCATGTGGAGCTACTGTATCTGTTCAGAGACAGATAATAAGGGCTTATCACAGGTTTTAAATAGTCAGACTGGTTTATAATTTCGGTTACAATAAAGGCACTCTACCTCGCCAGAACTGCAGCTCTAACCTTCCAGTGTGGTAAACTAGCAGAAAGTACTGATCTCTCATCAAGGCTCTATTGCTTTTAAAAATGGTTAAAATGATGGCATTCCCCTGGTATAAGTGTTTTTTTTGTACATTTTAAATAGGCGCATATGATCCAAAGCTTTCTTCCTTAAATATGATCTGATTAGATCTGGGGAAAAAAACTGAAGTGAGATTAATACCTGAGTAAAGGGGGTATTTTGTATTGTGACGTCAGGAGGATGGATTTCATGTTGTGAAGAAGAATTATGGGAGTCCAAGCTTATGAGTTTGTGTGCGTGTGTCAGACTTTGATCGATGTGCATCCTTTTATATATACATTATTGTAGAGCACAAGCAACAGCTTTGGCTGGCTTCATTTCATTACACGTTGTCGGTTTGTGTGGTTTAATCTCCCAAGTATAAAGGTGGGAAACCAACAATGCTTTTACAAAGAAACACCTGTTGATCTTCATCTAGTAATTCTCCTTTCAGTTTTGTTTTATTCTAATGCAGTTTTTGCACAAACTGTGTAGGATTTCCAACATTGTGACTAAAAGCACAGTAATAAATGGTGGCGTCTTTCAGCTGAGAGTCTTCAACTTTGAAAGCTGTCAATTTTTCCCCTGCTTTTACTTCCATTGAAAAGCGGGTTTCAAGGCCATCAGATCTGGATTCTGTATTGTCTTCCCACCTCCGTATTAAAAACTGAGGTCCTGTTTCTCCATCATGTCTGCACCAGTAGAGGAGGTAGCTGCTAAGACTTGTTGTATAACTGCATGTAAAAAGAGCAGTTTGTTATTATTATTTGTTTATTAAGCAGACACCTTTATCCAAGGCGACTTACAGAGACTAGGGTGTGTGAACTATGCATCAGCTGCAGAGTCACTTACAACTACGTCTCACCCGAAAGACGGAGCACAAGGAGGTTAAGTGACTTGCTCAGGGTCACACAATGAGTCAGTGGCCAAGGTGGGATTCGAACCGGGGACCTCCTGGTTACAAGCCCTTTTCCTTAACCACTGGACCACACAGCCTCCTATACAGTGTTCTGTATTGTCTTGCCACCTCTCTATTAAAAACTGAGGTCCTGTTTCTCCATCATGTCTGTACCAGTAGAGGTGGAAGCTGCTAAGACTTGTTGAATAACTGCATGTAAAAAGAGCAGTTTGTCCTTCTCGAACTGTTATTATGGGAACAGCCTGTGTGACTGCATTTCCAGAGACAAGATCTGAAATAATAATAATAATAATAATAATAATAATAATAATAATAATAATAATAATAATAATAATAATATGCTGTTAATTTTAGAATAATAAAAGATTATAATTACCAAGTGCTGTAATTAGCAATACACACTGAAGGATCATTCCTTGCAAACGTCTACCAGAATCATCTTGCAGAGAAGGGACAGACATTATTCCCCTGTACAGTTTTCAAGTGGAGTACCAGGCTGTGCTTCATGAGTTGTGTGTTCCTGTGACACACTACAGATATCCTTTTTTTATCATGTGATAACAAAACAAGAATCAGGTATTTAGGACCCGCCTCCTTCCCCACACTTCAAGCTTGTTTTCAGACCAGGGCATTTTACACTTCGTAGTGGAAAGTTGATACATTTATAAACAGTATAAACACATGTATATCTAATGTCTATTGAGCGACTGTTTTTAAAGGTAAATGGCAGTGAACTTGTCAAATCATCAGGTGCATAAGAACATAAGAAAGTATACAAACGAGAGGAGGCCATTTGGCCCATCTTAATCTTTTGATTGTTAGTTGATCCCAGCATTTGCTTATTGATCCCAGAATCTCATCAAGCAGCTTCTTGAAGGATCCCAGGGTGTCAGCTTCAACAACATTACTGGGGAGTTGGTTCCAGATTCCCACTATTCTCTGTGTAAAAAAGTGCTTCCTATTTTCTGTTCTGAATGCCCCTTTATCTAATCTCCTCTTGTGACCCCTGGTATTGTTTCTTTTTTCAGGTTAGAACCAGAATATTAAAAAATACTAGATTTTCAGATTACATCCACAAAAATAATAAAATGCCAGGGGAAGATAGTTCTGAGGTTTTTTTTTTTATTTTTTATGTCTCATAAGGATATATTTACCCCATTTCTTCTAGATGTTTTCAACTATGACTTTTTAAATAAGGAGCATCCTAAATCTATGCTAGCATATATGTCTTATTCTAAAATGGGATAATGGCCCTTCACAGTGTAGCAGCTACCATCCTCGCTTCTCCAAACAGATTGCAAAATTCTATCAAGAATTGTAGCTGCTAGACATCAAAGGAATATTGATAACATTATTCATAGTGACCAGAAGGGCTTCATGAAAGGTAGATTTTCATCAGATCACGTTCGACAATTATTTACCTTACAAATAATGATGGTAACATAGAAACAATTGTGGAATATGAAGTGGAGGCACACTGGCCATGCTTCCACTATCCATTCTCTTATTTTACACACTGGCCATGCTTCCACTGTCCATTCTCTTATTTTACACACTGGCCATGCTTCCACTATCCATTCTCTTATTTTACACACTGGCCATGCTTCCACTATCCATTCTCTTATTTTACACACTGGCCATGCTTCCACTATCCATTCTCTTATTTTACACACTGGCCATGCTTCCACTATCCGTTCTCTTATTTTACACACTGGCCATGCTTCCACTATCCATTCTCTTATTTTACACACTGGCCATGCTTCCACTGTCCATTCTCTTATTTTACACACTGGCCATGCTTCCACTATCCGTTCTCTTATTTTACACACTGGCCATGCTTCCACTGTACATTATCTTATTTTACACACTGGCCATGCTTCCACTATCCGTTCTCTTATTTTACACACTAGCCATGCTTCCACTGTCCATTCTCTTATTTTACACATAGTAATGTATTTTCAATTAATGTATATGGGGATATAAGAAAGCAAGGTTTAAAATCAGTAAAGTGTATGACAGTCGTAATAGAGGAAGTATGAATATTCCCGATCCATACAGGTGTTATTTAGCTTATTAAGTTAGGCCTCTTAGAAATGTGTTTGTAAAATCAAGCAATCCATGAACTTGGGTTACATTGCTGAAAGTATTGCTGCCCCCTATATTTTAAAAGACGTATTGTTACATTGTCCTCCTTCCATTCTAAAGAAAAACTTTATTTTTAGATTTGCACACATATTCAGACGATCAGCCCTTCTTCTAAATGACTTTAAAATAATTTATTTCAGTTCAGGAATAACCCTAAAATTTTGTATAATATAATATTTAACCTCACTTGGATTAAAAAAGCTTTTTTTCCTTACATTAGAATTGTAGTGATTCAAAATGGGTTCTTTAAGTTCTGATGCCACCTTTGAATGTAAACATCAACCTCTCTTTCCATCTTTCACCTGAAGAAGAGATCTTTGAGGTCTTGAAAGCTTGTGATTCATTATTTTTTAAGTAGTCCAATAAAATGTATAGCATCTCCTTCTCTTTGTCTGTCATCATATCAAGAAATGTTTAGCCAACTTAATCCCTCAACTTCACGCCCTAATCTGACTAAACTGGAGATGTTTTTATTAAATCCATTTGTATCCAAGTTATACAAATGATTTAAACATCATTAGTGTAAAGTCAAAATGGGAGAGAAAGTTAGGAACTCCAATAATTGCATCATCCTGGAATAATGTTAATTTTAATGTATAATTATGTTATTTTTAGCCAACAATATGTAATGCTAAACTGAAATCACAAGCCCTTTGCTAAGTGTTACATTTGAAATGTGTAATACTATGTATTCAACTACCAGTTTTATTAAATATTTGTTTCGTATGTCTTTAATGGGCTATATTCCAGCACAGTGGTTTCTCTTCACCACTTGAAACAGGCACATCTGTGTTTTGCTATGTTGGGTTATATTTGCAGACTGATGTAGTTTTTGCACGGTATCTTAGCAAGATGCAGCATTGTGCGTCACTGAGAGCACAGTAATAGGTGGATGAATCTTTCAGCTGTGATCCTGTAATTGTTAATGTTGTCGACGTCTCACTGGTTTTCAGCTCCATGGAAAAACGTGTGTCGAGACCGTCAGCTCGCTCCTCAGCATTGCTGCCCGAATACCTCAGGATCAAAAACAGAGGAGGATTCGCCTCATCATGTCGGTACCAATAAAGATTATAGGTGGAATAACTTGTCGTGTATTTACAAGTAATATGGACATCTCCTCCTTCTTGAACTTCTATTTCATTTTCCATTGTTAGTGTATTTCCAAGGACAAAATCTTAAATAAATAAAAGATATGCTTCATTACATCTAGTTTTTACATAAACCACTTCACTGTCTTTCAAAAATAATAAAATAACAGGGATTATTATTATTATTATTATTATTATTATTATTATTGCAAACACATTTTTAAAGCAGAAATGAAACTTACCAATTACAAAAAGTACAATGAAACACACAGGTAACATTGCCTGCAGCCTTCGTTGAGAATCAGCTTGCATAGAAACTACAGACATGACACACAGACGGAGTATAGCTCCACTGAAGATCACTTGACTGTTGAGAATGAGCTGTATGCTCATACAGCTGGGCAGCATGGGTAAACAGAGTCATCCATTTCACATCATGTGACTGTTCTTGTCATCAGGAGGATTTATCTCAATACAGATTGGGTGAGCTGTGTCAGCTTTGCAGGGTATTGGAAGGTTCTGGAAACCAGTAGAAGTCTGGAGAATGTTAACTTGTTTTAAAGAGAGCTGCACACACTGGGCTGATGATCCTGGACTGATAGAGCTGCACACACTGGGCCGATGAGTCAGGACTGATAGAGCTGCACACACTGTGCTGATGAGCGAGGACTGATAGAGCTGCACACACTGGGCTGATGATCCTGGACTGATACAGCTGCACACACAGGATGATGATCCAGGACTGATACAGCTGCACACACTGGGCCGATGAGCCAGGACTGATAGAGCTGCACACACTGTGCTGATGAGCGAGGACTGATAGAGCTGAACACACTGTGCTGATGAGCGAGGACTGATAGAGCTGCACACACTGGGCTTATGAGCTAGGACTGATAGAGCTGCAGACTCAGAGCTGATTAGTCTGTTAATCATCCGTGATCAGAAGTGGGTTAGAGGAGTGAAACATGTGGACTATCCCTCCCTAACTGATATATAGAAACAGACAGCACCACATGCAGTTCTTAATTAGCACACTTAGTAACAAGGGACTATCCACAATGTTTATCTACTTGACTAAGTTTATTCTAGTTTTCTTAACACAAGGCATCAATGAGCTCATCATTGGGACACTATGGGCTTCGTAGTAGTACAGAACACACAGACCACTGACTGATCTAGGTGGCTATGCTTTCCTGTTCAGTCATGCACTTTGGAACTAAAATTAAATAAAACACACTACAACCGCAGCTAGGGACTGTATTCTGCATCCCGGTTTAGATTTTGCACTACATCTGCACTCACATGCAGCACTGTGGGTCGAACAAAGCACAGTAGTATGTGGCCGAGTCGTCCAGCTTCGTACTGGCATTTGCTAAAGTTGTCACCTTGTCCCAGGGTTTTAACTGTGTGGAAAAACGTCTGTCCAGGTTAGTAGCATGGTGTTCAGAATTGTCCTCCCGCCTCTGAGTTAAATAGAGAGGGGGCTTCTCTTGGGCATGTTTATACCAGGCAAGAGCATAGTAGGTGAAACTTGCAGTGTATTTACAAGTAAGCTGAATAGTTTTTCCCTCACGAACTGTACTTGAACGATCATCTTGTGAAACTGTATTTCCAGAGACAAGATCTGAAATAAATAAGTAAACGAATAAATTAAACATCATGCTTTATTAATGATGAGACTGTATTTGACTGGACCATTATTATTATTATTATTATTATTATTATTATTATTATTATTATTAGTAGTAGTAGTAGTAGTAGTAGTAGTAGTAGTAGTCGTATTAAAAGGTAAATTAAGTAACAGAACAGCAATTACCAGTGGCAAGGACAAGCATTGCAAATTGAATGATCATTGTTTGCAATCTTGCAGAAGAATCTACTCAGTAACACAGAGATTCCCCTGTATCCCCTTTATATGAACATGAAGAAGTAATCTGCTCTGTCTATAAGCTTCCTTCTCATGTGGGTGTGGGGTTCATCTGTGACATATCAATGTTAATTTCACATCGTGTGATGATAAAAAAAAGATGATGAAGAAAAGGATGCATCACACCCTCACTTCCATTTGGTTTCCTGCCAAGGCAGAAAATGTCTTTGAAAAAATAACCAGTGCTATGACTTCATTCTCTTTACTCAGTGACCATGGCTAATATCATGCATGTTTGTAGAACTAAAGGCAAATATAAACTGGATATAAAAAATAATCATTAATCAGTAAGCAGTATGGCATGTTCTAAGTATCAGATGTGTTTATTTATTTATTTATTTATTTTTTGGTTTATTTTGTGTTTACTTGTGGCACCTGCTCTGGAATGCATTTATAGTGCATTGTCTGACCATCAGCAATCTGTCACATCCTTATTTCCAGAAGTGACTGTATAAATGACTTGTCTGTTCATAGGATCTTTGGTCTTACACTGAGACACAGTGACATCTAGTGGTGTTTTTAGCCTTGCACGTAACCCAACTTCTATTCGAGTCACAGGAAAGCTGCATCATTCACCAAACAACATCTGGTGCAGCTTGTATTCTTCTGTTCAAAAGACCAGTCTTTCACATGTGCATTCATTCCTGCCAAATAGTTTCCCAGAAATCACTCCAATGCTCCTTATTTGTTTTCCAATACTATCTGTGCAGCCTTGGTATGGCAATGAAATCCCAGTTTTTAAGTTTGAGTGAAGGCACATCGGTACTTCAGTGCATGATATAAGGAGCTTGCACGCTCACACTTGAGTGCATGATATAAGAGCTTGCACACTCACACTTGAGTGCATGATATAAGGAGTTGCACGCTCACACTTGGCTTGTTGTTTTATTAAAGCGCATTGCTTGGTGTTCGTATCTGAATTGTGACACAAGCCTTGTGTAATAATGTATTTTAAATGATTCTGGTATTTGAGGATATACAGTACACCACATTGTAATGTTTCAAAACTAATACTAATACTAGCAATGCATTGCTTTCCAGGACCAGCTTTCTCCCATGTTGGCAATATTAAATCTTTAGCTAGCGTCATCATTAGGCCAGTTTACAACATGTGTGCTTTTCATTCACGTGAAGCGACCATGCCTGTGCTCGTTGGGAAGAAAACCTCATAAAAAGACCACAAAAATCAGTCACAGTATTTTAATGGGAAAGTCTCATTGACGTGTTGAAATCAGCGCCCACTTACACATGGAAACACGAGTTTCTCATGAAAATATTAATTAGCTTGTTCAAGTGCTTTACTTAAAGCCACTATAGAAAGGAAGGTGGGAGAAAACAAAAAAAAATCAGAAGGGAGACCACATCATAACAAGGGCAACAACTCAGGTAAGACAAATATTAAATGTATTTATCTTAATGCTAGAAGTCTCAGAAACAAAATGTTAGAACTTGAAGCCACTGCACTAACAAGTAACTACGATGTCATAAGTGTTACAGAAACTTGGTTGTCTGAGTGTGATGGAGACGAATATAACATTAGTGGGTACACACTGTATAGGAAATGCAGGCAGGACAGAAGAGGCAGAGGGGTAGTACTATACATATGAAATAGTCTTGAAGTCCTGGTGTTAAATCTGGACTAAGAAAACAATGCAGAATCAATATGGGTCAGAATAATGGACAGCAATTCAAAGGGCATAATAATAGGAGCATGCTATAGACCGCCAAATTCAGACACCGAGCAAAATAATCTGTTATACAATGACATTTGAAATGCGTGTATAAAAGGAGAAGCCATACTAATGGGGGATTTCAACTTCCCCCGTATAAAATGGGAAAACCCGATGGGGACACGACGGACGAAATTGTTTTTTATTTAATAAAAGACTTTTGCTTGAAATGCCGTCTGTCTCTGGGCCTCATCCGTTGTGCCATCCTGTCACAGGGGCCTAAAAATCTAAATGTTTTTCCAATATTATAACAGCAAGAGAACATTCAAAGAGGAGGTTAAAAGTCTAAGAGATACAAATGGCAAAATCATAGACAAAGAAAAAAAAATAGCAAATATATTAAATGATTACTTTTCAGAAGGTTTTTTACAAAGGAGGATATGGACAACATGCCCCACATGTCAACCTGTTCCTATCCAGTTTTAAATAGATTTAGCATAACAGAGGCAGAAGTGTTAAAGGGACTAGGAGCTCTTAAAATAAACAAATCCCCAGGGCCAGATGAGATCCTCCCAATAGTACTCAAAGAAATGAAAGAAGTTATTTACAAACCGCTAACCAACATCATGCAACAGTCTCTTGATATAGGGGTTGTACCGACAGACTGGAGAATTGCAAACGTCATACCGATCCACAAAAAGGGAGACAAAACCGAACCAGATAACTACAGACCAATAAGCCTGACTTCTATTATATGTAAACTTATGGAAACTATAATAAGATCCAAAATGGAAAATTACCTATATGGTAACAATATCCTGGGACACAGTCAGCATGGTTTTAGGAAAGGGAGATCATGTCTAACTAACCTGCTTGATTTTTTTTGAGGATGCAACATCGATAATGGATAATTGCAAAGCATACAACATGGTTTATTTAGATTTCCAGAAAGCTTTTGACAAAGTCCCACATAAAAGATTAATTCTCAAACTGAATGCAGTAGGCATTCAAGGAATGCATGCACATGGATTAGGGAGTGGTTAACATGTAGAAAACAGAAAGTACTCAAAATTATTATTTATTTCTTAGCAGTCACACTTATCCAGGGCGACTTACAATTGTTACAAGTTATCACATTATTTTTACAAACAATTACCCATTTATACATTTGGGTTTTTACTAGAGCAATCTAGGTAAAGTACCTTGCTGAAGGGTACAGCAGCAGTGTCCTCCACCTGGGATTGAAACCATGACCCTCCGGTCAAGAGTCCAAAAACACTACTCCACACTGCTCCACTACTCCACACTGATTAGAGGAGAAACCTCAAAATGGAGCGAGGTAACCAGTGGTGTACCACAGGGATCAATATTAGGTCCCCTGCTATTCCTAATCTACATTAATG
The DNA here is from genome assembly GCA_030684275.1 of Acipenser oxyrinchus oxyrinchus. Lineage (NCBI taxonomy): Eukaryota > Metazoa > Chordata > Actinopteri > Acipenseriformes > Acipenseridae > Acipenser > Acipenser oxyrinchus. The sequence continues at coordinate 11,743,395 of CM060273.1, read as the reverse complement.
ATTTAGATTCTGGTATAGTAAGCAAACTTGTTAAATTTGCAGACGACACAAAAATAGGAGGAGAGGCAAACACTGTTGCAGCAGCAAAGGTCATTCAAAATGATCAAGACAGCATTCAGAACTGGGCAGACACATGGCAAATTACATTTAATAGAGAAAAATGTAAGGTACTGCACGCAGGCAATAAAAATGTGCTTTATAAATATCATATGGGAGATGGTGAAATTGAAGGAGGAATCTATAAAAAAGACCTAGAAAAAGACCTATGTTGACTCATGTGGGGGAAGCTATAAAAAAGGCCAACAAGATGCTCGGATATATTGTGAAAAGTGTTGAATTTAAATCAGGTGAAGTAATGTTAAAACTTTACAATGCATTAGTAAGACCTCATCTAGAATATTGTGTTCAGTTCTGGTCACCTTGTTACGAAAAGGATATTGCTGCTCTAGAAAGAGTGCAAAGAAGAGCGACCAGAATTATCGCATATCGTATGTCGTATGCATACAGGCTCAAATAATTGAATCTGTTCAAACTTCATCAAAGCAGACTACGCAGTGATCTGATTCAAGCATTCAAAATTCTAAAAGGTATTGACAATGTGAACCCAGTGGAATTTTTCAACCTGAAAAAAGAAACAAGGACCAGGGGTCACAAATGGAGATTTGATAAAGGGGCATTCAGAACAGAAAATAGGAGGAACTTATTTACGCAGAGAGTTGTGAGGGTCTGGAACCAGCTCCCTGTAATGTTGTTGAAGCTGACACCCTGGGATCCTTCAAGAAGCTGCTTGATGAGATTCTGGGATCAATAAGCTACTAACAATCAAATGAGCAAGATGGGCCGAATGGCCTCCTATTGTTTGTAAACCTTCTTATGTTCTTAAGAAGCTGCTTGATGAGATTCTGGGACCAATAAGCTACTAACAACCAAACGGCCTCCTCTCGTTTGTAACCTTTCTTATGTTCTGTTTTTTTTAAGTAATTTAATCTTCCCATTTAATCTATATTCTGAGACACCTCTGAAAGCATTAAGGAAGGTGTCATGCTGAATATTGCATTAATCTGAGATGTGCTTTGATGTTTTAAAAGTAAATCTCATTTATAATAACTAAAGTTCACATTTTAAAAACACATTAATATTAGGGCACGTTATCATATGGACAAAATGCAATGAATCACTGATGCATGTGCATATCTCAAAATAATCTCAAGCGCGCTTAATGCATAATATATATGCATTAAGCCAATTTTCTTGTTTATTATGTTTTCTTTTGTGTTAAGGTTGTTTTTAGGTGTGTATCCCTTTAAAACATATAATCCTGTTTCCTAATTAGTTGATGCGCGCACTTTTTGAAAACAGGATATAGTTTCCTCGGTTAGGGGCCGCTGAGAGGAAACAGGTGAGGAAACAGGAGTAGCACATATAGAGAGGGTACACAGGGTGTGGATTTCTTGTTTATCTTGATTTATAGCTATTGACTGTTTGAAATACATTTGCTACTCTGGTTCTTAGAAAAAGAAAAATGCCAATCGATGGAATAAATGTGGTGTTTACCTACAGACTATGATTGGTATGTATAGGGTTTGTTGTATCTTACATAAAATAAACTTGATTTATACTGCGTTTGTATTTTTAGCAATATTAGCAATAAAAAGTATGTCTCTGCGATGGAAATGGAATTTATTATTGATAGCGAATGATATCGATATCATGTCAAAACATCGATATTGGTGCCCACCCCTAATAAAAATACAAAATATGCACAGGGGCGGGGTGTACCTACTGGCTTATTTTAACAAGTGACGAGATGAGTATTCTGAGTAATTAGTTTAAGTCTGCCAATACAGAGACACTAATTGTAGGTGATATTGGCTTATTTTAATACAGACAGATTGGTATTCTTAGTAAATAGTTTAAGTCTACCACTGCAGAGACGCAGGTTATCACCAAGGCAAACAACACGAAGAGACAGCGCTTACACCCTCACTTGACAGGAAGTGTCCAATGTGATGTGACCAGCCAACCAGGAACTTTCTCTGGCCACCTTTTTTCCAAAATCCCATAAAACAAGAGTTGTAGCAACTACAAGTGTTCTTTCACAATAACTGTAGTGTTGTATTGTTGTTCCACTGCTTCTGGTCTTCACAGTGTCTGCAGCGTTGTATTGTTGGTGTTCCACTGCTCCTGGTCTTCACAGTGACTGCAGCGTTGTTTTGTTGGTGTTCCACTGCTCCTGGTCTTCACAGTGACTGCAGCGTTGTTTTGTTGGTGTTGCACTGCTCCTGGTCTTCACAATAACTGTAGTGTTGTATTGTTGGTGTTCCACTGCTCCTGATCTTTACAGTGTCTGCAGCGTTGTATTGTTGGTGTTCCACTGCTCCTGGTCTTCACAGTGACTGCAGCGTTGTATTGTTGGTGTTCCACTGCTCCTGATCTTCACATTGACTGCAGCGTTGTATTGTTGGTGTTCCCCTGCTAGAAGAGAAGTCTAGAAGTCTAGTGGGCTTTACTTTCCTCACAAGAAGCCAGGAACGCTGAAAAAAGAAGGAAATAAACATGCAAAGACATGCAAAGAGGGTCTCCAGAGAGGGAGACTGGCACAGAAAAGCAGATATTTTAGGAAGGCATACAGGGTTTCCCATTGGCTCGTGGAGAGCCGCCCTCGCGGAGGTGACTGAACCGATTGGCTTACAAGGCTTGAAGCAGCGTTACTTCCCCAAGGGGAGCCTCGAGGGGAAACAACAGAAAAAGGGGTTCTATGACTAGATCATTGAAAGGTGAGAAACAACCTTGGAGGAAGATTTGAGATAAGGTGAAAGAGAATGTCAGTAGTGATGGGGAGACCGGAGGGAGAAGGAGGGAAACTTTGCCATCCCCTTGAGGAGAAGGTGAACCATGGGGATAGACGAGAGAGGAGGTGAAGAAATATATATAATAGGCGATAGCGGTATTGGATGCCAGCGAGATAAGCTTTGAGGGAACCCAGGAAGAGGTATAGATTGTCTTTTGCATGAACAAGGAAAGCCAGAATGCAATTGTGGTTGAAAGGTGAAGGGGATCTGAAGTAATAAGGAGGGTTGATTGTCATTTAGACCTATTGAACAGATCAGGATCAGGTTGGGACCAATCTATAAGGGTGTTATCCAGTGCTTGACCGGATGCTGCTTTGGCTAAAAACATTTTGTGATATTCTTAAAAATAGTGCCGCCATATCAGAGCGGTTGAAAATGTCAAACAAATAAGAATCCAGTTCCTGCAGCCAGAGAGAATCAACTTCACGTAAAACATCTCAGGAAAACAAAAAGCGAGGACAAATTCACCAAGGGTAAGATTTTCAGACTACAACCCTATGATCTGCTGTGGAAATAAGAATTGAAATCAAGTTAATATCTTTACCTTCGATCTTCGATTATATTGCATGTAATCTGAGGAGAGAGAGAGTGTCAGTGAACCATTGAAGCGGAGGAGGAGGCAGAACGTGAAGCAGACGCGAGCGGGAAGATTGGCAGGGACGGGGGCAGGGGGGCGAAAAAGGCGGAAGTGACAGGCTGCTGAAGTGGCTGATGGGGGCGGGGCAGTGAAAGAGGCGGAAGTGACAGGCTGTTGAAGTAGCTGATGGGGGCGGGGCAGTGAAAGAGGCGGAAGTGACAGGCTGCTGAAGTGGCTGATGGGGCGGGGCAGTGAAAGAGGCGGAAGTGACAGGCTGCTGAAGTGGCTGATGGGGGGCAGTGAAAGAGGCGGAAGTGACATGCTGCTGAAGTGGCTGATGGGGGTGAAAGAGGCGGAAGTGACAGGCTGCTGAATTGGCTGATGGGGGTGGGCTGGGTGCTGTTTCCAGGCGAGTAATCCTGTTATCAAATGTATCCAGGTGGTCAGAAACTGAAGAAATGGCAGCGTTGAGAGGATGAATGAGCTGCTTGTTGACACTGGAGATTTAGAGACGAGGATCGGGGAAAGAATCTGGAGAAGCTGCAGGATCGGGTGAAATTGCAGACTGAGGGCTAGAGAAGGAGCAGGATGGGGAGCATGTGAAGCTACTGTATCTGTTCAGAGACAGATAATAAGGGCTTAACACAGGTTTTAAATAGTCAGACTGGTTGATAATTTTGGTTACAATAAAGGCACTCTACCCTGCCAGAACTGCAGCTCTAACCTTCCCAGTGTGGTAAACTACCAGAAAGTACTGATCTCTCATCAAGGCTCTATTGTTTTGTTTTTTTAAGGGTTAAAATGATGGCATTCCCCTGGTATAAATGTTTTATTGTATATTTTAAATAGGGGCATATGATCCAAAGCTTTCCTCCTTAAGTATGATCTGATTAGATCTGGGGAAAAAACTGAAGTGAGATCAATTCCTGAGTAAATGGGGGACTTTGTATTGTAATGTCAGGAGGATGGAGTTCTTATTGTGAAGTAACTATATTATTGTTTACAATTAAGAAGAATTATGGGAGTCCAAGCTTATGAGTGTGTGTGTGTGTGTGTGTGTGTGTGTGACTTTGTTCTTTGTGCATCGTTTTATATATATGTTACTGTACAGCACAAGCTACAGTTTTGGCTTCATTCCATTACACGTTGTCGGTTTGTGTGGTTTAATCTCACAAGTATAAAGGTGGGAAACCAACAATGCTTTTACAAAGAAACACCTGTTGATCTTCATCTAGTAATTCTCCTTTCAGTTTTGTTTTATTCTAATGCAGTTTTTGCACAAGCTGTGTAGGATTTCCAGCACTGTGACTCACGAAAAGGACAGTAATAAATGGTGGCGTCTTTCAGCTGAGAGTCTTCAACTTTGAAAGTTGTCAATTTTTCCCCTGCTTTTACTTCCATTGAAAAGCGGGTTTCAAGGCCATCAGCTCTGAATTCTGTATTGTCTTGCCACCTCTGTATTAAAAACTGAGATCCTGTTTCTCCATCATGTCTGTACCAGTAGAGGAGGTATCTGCTTAGACTTGTTGTATAACTGCATGTAAAAAGAGCAGTTTGTCCTTCTCGAACTGTTATTATGGGAACAGCCTGTGTGACTGCATTTCCAGAGACAAGATCTGAAATAATAATAATAATAATAATAATAATAATAATAATAATAATAATAATAATAATAATAATAATAATAATAATAATATGCTGTTTATTTTAGAATAATAAAAGATTATAATTACCAAGTGCTGTCATTAGCAATACACACTGAAGGATCATTCCTTGCAGTCTTCTACCAGAATCATCTTGCAGAGAAGGGACAGACATTACTCCCATGTACAGTTTTCAAGTGGAGTACCAGGCTGTGCTTCACGAGTTGTGTGTTGCTATAGGTGGAGTGTTCCTGTGACATACTGCAGATATTCATTTCGTATCATGTGATAACAAAACAAGAATCAGGTATTTAGGACCCGCCTCCTTCCCCACACTTCAAGCTTGTTTTCAGACCAGGGCATTTTACACTTCATAGTGGAAAGTTGATACATTTATAAACAGTATAAACACATGTATATGTAACGTCTATTGAGCTACTGTTTTAAAAGGTAAATGGCACTGAACTTGATCACATGGCAATAACTAACACAGTGATCATTGTCAAATCATCAGGTGCCTTTGTTTCTGAAAGTGCAACCAATAAAGATAGTAGCTGGAATAACTTGTCGTGTATTTACAAGTAACAGGAACACTTCCTCTTTCTTGAACTGCTCTTTCAGAATCTTCCACTGTTAGTGTATTTCTAAGGACAAAGTCTTAAAAAAATAAAAGACATGCTTCAATACATATACTTTAAATCTATCTGCTTCCATCTCACAATATTAATATTATTATTACAAACACATTTTTTTAAAGCTGAAGCTTATCTTTTGCAAGAAATGAAATGAAACACAGGTAACATTTCTTGCAGCCTTTTTTGAGAATCAGCTTCAGACTACAGACACCATTATTCAAGTAGTTTCCCTGTAGATGACTTGACTGCTGTAAATGAACTTTATATCCATACAGAAGGTAAGCATGGGTGAAACAGAGACATCATGTGGTTACTTTTGCAATTAGTAGAACTTACCTTCAATATCCAGTGCTGTTTCATGTTTCCCTTCAATACCCAGTGCTGTTTCATGTTGTCTTCAATATCCAGTGCTGTTTCATGTTGTCTTCAATACCCAGTGCTGTTTCATGTTGTCTTCAATATCCAGTGCTGTTTCATGTTGTCTTCAATATCCAGTTTCATATGTTCCTGGTCTAATGCTACTGTTGAGACTTACATATTTCGGATCACGTTCGATTATTGCTACATAACAACATAAGAACATAAGAAAGTTTACAAACGAGAGGAGGCCATTTGGCCCATCTTAATCTTTTGATTGTTAGTTGATCCCAGAATTTGCTTATTGATCACAGAATCTCATCAAGCAGCTTCTTGAAGGATCCCAGGGTGTCAGCTTCAACAACATTACTGGGGAGTTGGTTCCAGATTCCCACGATTCTCTGTGTAAAAAAGTGCTTCCTATTTTCTATTCTGAAATCACCTTTATCTTATCTCCACCTGTGACCCCTGGTCCTTGTTTCATTTTTCAGGTTAGAACCAGAAGATTAAAAAATACTAGATTTTCAGATTACATCCACAGAAATAATAAAATACCAGGGGAAGAGAGTTCTAAGGTTTTTTTTTTTTTTTTTTACGTCTCATAAGGATATATTTACCCCATTTCTTCAAGATGTTGACAACTATGCCTTTTTAAATAAGTAACATCCTAAATCTATGCTAGCATATATGTTTTATTCTAAAACAGGATAATTGCCCTTCACAGTCTAGCAGCTATCATCCTTGCTTCTCCAAATAGATTGGAAAATTCTATCAAAAATTGTAGCTGCTAGATGTCAAAAGCTTATTGTTAACATTATTCATCGTGACCAGAAGGGCTTCATGAAAGGTAGATTTTCATCAGATCACGTTCGACAATTAATTATCTTACAAATAATGATGATAACATAGAAACAATTGTGGAATATGAAGTGGAGGCACACTGGCCATGCTTCCACTATCCATTCTCTTATTTTACACACTGGCCATGCTTCCACTATCCATTCTCTTATTTTACACACAGGGCATGCTTCCGCTATCCATTCTCTTATTTTACACACTGGCCATGCTTCCACTATCCATTCTCTTATTTTACACACTGGCCATGCTTCCACTATCCATTCTCTTATTTTACACACTGGCCATGCTTCCACTATCCATTCTCTTATTTTACACGCTGGCCATGCTTCCACTATCCATTCTCTTATTTTACACACTGGCCATGCTTCCACTATCCATTCTCTTATTTTACACGCTGGCCATGCTTCCACTATCCATTCTCTTATTTTACACACTGGCCATGCTTCCACTATCCATTCTCTTATTTTACACACTGGCCATGCTTCCACTGTCCATTCTCTTATTTTACACACTGGCCATGCTTCCACTATCCATTCTCTTATTTTACACACTGGCCATGCTTCCACTATCCATTCTCTTATTTTACACGCTGGCCATGCTTCCACTATCCATTCTCTTATTTTACACACTAGCCATGCTTCAACTGTCCATTCTCTTATTTTACACACTGGCCATGCTTCCACTATCCATTCTCTTATTTTACACACTGGCCATGCTTCCACTTTACATTCTCTTATTTTACAGACTAGCCATGCTTCCACTGTCCATTCTCTTATTTTACACACTGGCCATGCTTCCACTATCCATTCTCTTATTTTACACACTGGCCATGCTTCCACTGTCCATTCTCTTATTTTACACTCTGGCCATGCTTCCACTGTCCTTTCTCTTATTTTACACACTGGCCATGCTTCCACTATCCATTCTCTTATTTTACTCATAGTAATGTATTTTTCAGTTAATGTATAAGGGGATATAAGAAAGCAAGGTTTAAAATCAGTAAAGTGTATGACAGTCATAATAGAGGAGGTATGAATATTGCCGATTCATACAGGTATTATTTAGCTTAAGTTAGGCCTCTTAGAGATTTGTTTGTAAAATGAAGCAATCCAGGAACTTGGGTTACATTGCTGAAAGTATTGCTGCCCCCTATAGTTTGAAAGATGTATTGTTACATGATCAGTTAAAAGATCAAACCTTCTTTTAAAGGACTGTAAAATAATTAATTTCAGTTTAGGAGTAACCCAAACAGTTTGTATAATGAGCAACCTTTATTTAACCTCACTTGGATTAAAAAAAGCTTTTTTTTTTCCTTACATTAGAATTGTAGTGATTCAAAACGTGTTCTTTAAGTTCTGTTGCCACCTTTGAATGTAAACATCAATCTCTCTTCTTTCACATGAAGAAGAGACCTTTGAGGTCTTGAAAGCTATGATTCATTATTGTTTATTTAGCCCAATAAAATGTATCACATCTCCTTCTCTTTGTCTATCATCATATCAAGAAATGTTTAGCCAACTTAATCCCTCAACTGCACTGTCCTAATCTGACTAAACTGGAGATGTTTTTATTATATCCATTTGTATCCAAGTTATACAAATGATTTAAACATAATTAGTGTAAAATCACAATGGGAGAAAAAGTTAGGAACTCCAATAATTGCATCATTCTGGCATAATGTTATTTAACTAACAATTTTATAAAATTTTTGTTTCGTATGTCTTTAATGGGCTATATTCCAGCACAGTGGTTTCTCTTCACCACTTGAAACAGGCACATCTGTGTTTTGCTATGTTGGGTTATATTTGCAGGCTGATATGGTTTTTGCACTGTAACTTAGCAAGATGCAGCATTGTGCGTCACTGAGAGCACAGTAATAGGTGGATGAATCTTTCAGCTGTGATCCTGTAATTGTTAATGTTGTCAACGTCTCTCTGGTTTTCAGCTCCATGGAAAAACGTGTGTCGAGACCGTCAGCTCGCTCCTCAGCACTGTTGAATGAATTCCTCTGGATGAAAAACAGAGGAGGATTCGCCTCATCATGTCGGTACCAATAAAGATAGTAGCTGGAATAACTTGTCGTGTATTTACAAGTAATATGGACATCTCTTCCTTCTTGAACTTGTTTTTCAGACTCTTCCATTATTAGTGTATTTCCAAGGACAAAATCTTAAATAAATAAAAGATATGCTTCAATACGTCTAGTTTTTACATAAACCACTTCACTGTCTTTTAAAAATAATAAAATAACAGGGGTTATTATTATTATTATTATTATTATTATTATTATTATTATTATTATTATTATTGTTATTATTATTATTATTATTATTATTATTATTATTATTATTATTATTATTATTATTATTGCAAACACATGTTTAAAGCAAAATTGAAACTTACCAATTACAAAAAGTACAATGAAACACACAGTTAACATTGCCTGCAGCCTTCGTTGAGGATCAGCTTGCTTAGAAACTACAGTCATGACACACAGACTGAGTATAGCTCCCCTGAAGATGACTTGACTGTTGAGAATGAGCTGTATGTTCATACAGCTGGGCAGCCTGGGTAAACAGAGACATTCATTTCACATCATGTGACTGTTCTTGTCATCAGGAGGATTTATCTCAATAAAGATTGGGTGAGCTGTGTCAGCTTTGCAGGGTATTGGAAGGTTCTGGAAACCAGTAGAGGTCTGTATCATGTTAACTTATTTTAAAGAGAGCTGCACACACTGGGATGATGATCCAGGACTGATAGAGCTGCACACACTGTGCTGATGATCCAGGACTGATAGAGCTACACACACTGGGCTGATGATCCAGGACTGATAGAGCTGAACACACTGGGCTGATGAGCCAGGACTGATAGAGCTACACACACTGGGCTGATGATCCAGGATTGATAGAGCTGCACACACTGGGATGATGATCCAGGACTGATAGAGCTGCACACACTGTGCTGATGATCCAGGACTGATAGAGCTACACACACTGGGCTGATGATCCAGGACTGATAGAGCTGAACACACTGGGCTGATGAGCCAGGACTGATAGAGCTACACACACTGGGCTGATGATCCAGGATTGATAGAGCTGCACACACTGGGATGATGATCCAGGACTGATAGAGCTACACACACTGGGCTGATGAGCCAGGATTGATAGTCCAGAGACAGCATTGGCCTGGTTTCCATGCAGTTGAGAAACTCCATATCCTCTCTCCACCGTCATGACTTCTGTGATGTAGCAACACATACCGCACACACTCCTCACACTATAGGAAGAGTGCATTTGAAACATTGTAAACATTTAAAGGGGTGCAAATCACTTCTCACACAAAAAAAAAACTGTGCAATTGACATGGAAACATGTCTGAAAGCAATACCTATTGCTTACAAGACTTCAGCATTGAAAATCCCGTTTGTGACGTAACCTTGCACAACTTTCTACTATAACTAAAGGCCTTTATTATCTGATAATCCTTTATTATCTGAGATGTGCTGTAAGTAGCCCTGGCAAGCTTCTTTCACCAAATAGGAAAAAAAATATGCATAAAGTACGAGGGGTTTAGAGACCCATTCATCAGTGTTTTATTTTTAATTTTTTATGTGACACCATGTATTCAACATTTCAAATTATTGCCATAATTAAGGTTATAAAGCAATGTTATAAAAAATACTGTAAAAAAGTGCTGGGATTTTAGCTCCGTTTATACACTACGAAGGATGAGATTTGCTTAAGCTACGGGTTCTGTACAAAACTTGTACATGTGATATATGTACGTGTATAATAGGGTTATAATAAATATATATGCAGTCAAAAATGCTTAGCAAATAATACAAGCATAGTACACCCAGACAGAGTGCTTTCTTATGTATTGTTTTATTTGTGTAGCGCTATGTCTGGATTTTTTATTGCCCGTTCTTTTTTTATTACGTTTTTTTGGTGGGCAAATGAGGCAGGCTGCCTTGCCGTGCTTCAACCTAAAACCTCAGTGGAAACCCAGTTTATGAAAGCTGCATGATATCAGTACAAGGCCAGATTGGAACTCAGACAAACATTTAAATATACCCTCCCGCACATTAATATTAATTAGGTTATTTGCATTTAGAAGGATCATTTCTCTGACTCAAAGAAAACTACATGGAAACCCACACTGTCCGAAAGGTACTGCCAAAATAGCGTGAGAAAAAAGATGACACTTATTTTTCTTTGCTTTTTTTCTGTTTTGCTGGTATAGTCATGTGGATCTGATCCTGCCTAGGAGTTATCATTGCTGGTAGCCGTGACAACCAGTAATTATAAATGTAAATAAATCATGTGGCATTTCAACATCAGCTCCTGTGTCTCTCCCTTCTGTCAGTGGATACCCACAACCCTCTTTCACAAGATACTCATGAACACCCACAACCCCCTTTCACAAGATACTCATGGACACCCACAACCCCCTTTCACAAGATACTCATGGACACCCACAACCCCCTTTCACAAGATACTCATGGACACCCACAACCCCCTTTCACAAAATACTCATGGACACCCACAACCCCCTTTCACAAGATACTCATTGTTTTTATCTGTTTGAACTTCCATCTGACTGCTGATGGAAATCACTTCCAATCCTTATTAATTGTAACATATAAATGGAACATCATTGACTATGTAGTCTGCTTCCATTATTCTGATAATATTTTTTGATGTTTAGTAAACATTTTATCCATTCCTTTGCAAGTTCTTGTTGTTTTTTGTGGTTGTCTTGCCTTTTTAAACTGAGGAATAGTGACAAAATTGTATGTGAATACAACAATGATAATTCTGATTAGTCTGTTAATCATCCATGATCAGGAGTGGGTTAGGAGTGAAACGTGAACTATCCCTCCCAAACTGATATTTAGAAACAGACAGCACCACATGCAGTTCTTAATTAGCCACAATGTTTGTCTACTTGACTAAGTTTATTATAGTTTTATTAACACAAGGCATCAATGAGCTCACCAGTGGGACTCAATGGGCTTCGTAGTATTACAGAACACACAGACCACTGACTGATCTAGGTGGTTATGCTTTCCTGTTCAGTCATGCACTTTGGAGCTAAAACTAAATAAAACACACCACAACCGCCACTAGGGACTGAATTCAGCATCCTGGTTTAGATTTTGCACTAGATCAGCACTCGCATGCAGCACTGTGGGTCGAACAAAGCACAGCTGTATGTGGCCGAGTCGTCCAGCTTCACACTGGCAATTGTTAAAGTTATCACCTTGTCCATGGTTTTTAACTGTGTGGAAAAACGTCTGTCCAGGTTAGTAGCGCGGTGTTCATAATCGTCATACCGCCTCTGAGTTAAATAGAGAGGGGGCTTCTCTTGGGCATGTTTATACCAGGCAAGAGCATAGTAGGTGAAACTTGTAGTGTATTTACAAGTAAGCTGAACAGTTTCTCCCTCACGAACTGTACTTGAACGATCAGCTTGTGAAACTGTATTTCCAGAGACAAGATCTGAAATAAATAAGTAAACAAATAAATTTAACATCATGCTTTATTAATGAGACTGTATTTGACTGGACCATTATTATTACTATTATTAGTAGTAGTCGTAGTAGTAGTAGTATTAATAGGTAAATTAAGTAAAAGAACTTACCAGTGGCAAGGACTAGCATTGCAAATTGAATGATCATTGTTTGCATCTTGCAGAAGAATCTACTCAGAAACACAGAGATTCCCCTGTATCCCCTTTATATGAACATGAAGAAGTAATCTTCCCGTTCTATAAGCTTCCTTCTCTTGTGGGTGTGGGGTTCATCTGTGACATATTATTAATGTGAATTTCACATCGTGTAATGATAAAAAAAAGATGATCACAAAAACAATGCATCACACCCTCACTTCCATTTGGTTTCCTGCCAAGGCAGAAAATGTCTTTGAAAAAATAACCAGTGCTATGACTTCATTCTCTTTACTCAGTGACCATGACTAATATCATCCACGTTTGTAGAACTAAAGGCAAATATAAACTGGGTATAAAAAATAATCATTAATCAGTAAGCAGTATGGCATGTTCTAAGTATCAGATGTGTTTATGTATTTATTTATTTTTTGGGGGTTTATTTTGTGTTTATTTGTGGCACCTGGCTCTGGACTGCATTTATAGTACATTGTCTGACCATCAGCCAATCTGTCACATGCTTATTTCCAGAAGTGACTGTATAAATGACTTGTCTATTCGTAGGATCTTTGGTCATACAATGAGATACAGTGACATCTAGTGGTGTTTTTAGCCTTGCACGTAACCCAACTTCTATTCTAGTCACAGGAAAGCTGCAGCATTCACCAAACAACATCTGGTGCAGCTTGTATTCTTCAGTTGAAAAGACCAGTCTTTCACATGTGCATTCATTCCTGCCAAATAGTTTCCCAGAAATCACTCCAAAGCTCCTTATTGGTTTTCCAATATATCTGTGCAGCTTTGGTATGGCAATGAAATCCCAGTTTGAAGTTTGAGTGAAGGCACATTGTTACTTGAGTGCATGATATAAGGAGCTTGCACGCTCACACTTAACTTGTTTTTTTAAAAGTATTGTTTGGTGTTTGTATCTGAATTGTGACACGACCCTTGGGTAATAATGTATTTTAAATAATTCTGGTATTTGAGGATATACAGTACACCACATTGTAATGTTTCAAAAGTAATACTAATACCAGCAATGCATTGCTTTCCAGGACCAGCTTTCTCCCATGTTGGTAATATTAAATCTTTAGCTAGCGTCATCATTGGGCCAGTTTACACATGTGCTTTTTATTCACGTGAAGCGGCCATGCCTGTGCTTGTTGGGAAGAAAAGCTCATGAAAAGGCCCCAAAAAACAGTTGCAGTATTTTAATGGGAAAGTCTCATTTACGTGTTGAAATCAGCAGCCACTTACACATGGAAACACGAGTTTCTCATGAAAATGTTAATTAGTTTGTTCAAGTGCTTTACGTAAAGTAACTATAGAAAGGAAGGTGAGAGAAAACAAAAAAACAGAAGGGAGACCATATCAAAACAAGGGCAACAACTCAGGTAAGACAGCTATTAAATGTATTTATTTAAATTCTAGAAGTCTCAGAAACAAAATGTTAGACCTTGAAGCCACTGCACTAACAAGTAACTATGATGTGATAGGTGTTACAGAAACTTGGTTTTCTGAGAGTGATGGAGACGAATATAATATTAGTGGGTACACACTGTATAGGAGGCTGTGTGGTCCAGTGGTTAAAGAAAGGGGCTTGTAACCAGAAGGTCCCCGGTTCAAATCCCACCTCAGCCACTGACTCATTGTGTGACCTTGAGCAAGTCACTTAACCTCCTTGTGCTCCGTCTTTCGGGTGAGATGTAATTGTAAGTGACTCTGCAGCCAATGCATAGTTCACACACCCTAGTCTCTGTAAATCGCCTTGGAGAAAGGCGTCTGCTAAATAAACAAATAATAGGAAAGACAGGCAGGACAAGATGCGGAGGGGTAGCGCTATACATAAGAAATAGTCTTGAATCCCAGGTGTTAAATCTGGCCGAAGAAAACAATGCAGAATCAATATGGGTTAGAATAATGGACACAAATTCAAAGGGCATAATAATAGGAGCATGCTATAGACCGCCAATTCAGACGCTGAGCAAAATAATCTGTTATACAATGACATTCGGAATGCGTGTAGAAAAGGAGAAGCCATACAAATGGGGGATTTCAACTTCCCGCATACAAAACCGGTGGGGAGCACGACGGACGAAATTGAAACGGTGGAAATGACAAATTGCTGCTTCCTAACGCAATTTGTCAAGGCACCGACTAGAGCGGAAGCATGCCTTGATTTAGTCTTTTCAAATAGCAAAGACAGAATAACTAAAACAGAGGTCAGAGCTATTGGCAAACTCAGACCACAACATGGTTTCATTTGAAATGATTTTTTAAACCCAAAAAATAATGACTAAAGCTAAGGTTAGCAATTTTAGGAAAGCAAACTATGACAATATGAAACAGAGACTAACAGAAGTAGATTGGAGTAAAATAGAGAAAACATCCAGAAAAAAAGGATGGCTGTTTTTTTTTTTTTTAATGTAGTACTAGAGGCTCAAAACAATTACATCCCAAAAGTAGACGAATCTAAATCTAAAACAAAATGGCCAAAATGGTTTAATAGATCAATTTAAAAAAATATATCCTGAGAAAAAAGTCACTTTACAGAGTGTTTAAAAGGGACCAAAAACAAAACACAGAAAGAGTAAATGGAACTGTAAATGCAAGTCAAAAAGGAAGTTAGAAAGGCCAAGAGAGAGAAATAGAAATGAACATTGCTCAGGGGGCTGTGACAGAGCAGGGCTCTGCCCTTGGAAATATTGGCAGGGATGGGGTTAAATTCTCCTCCCTGCTCAGGTTTATTGTGTCAGG
The DNA here is from genome assembly GCA_030684275.1 of Acipenser oxyrinchus oxyrinchus. Lineage (NCBI taxonomy): Eukaryota > Metazoa > Chordata > Actinopteri > Acipenseriformes > Acipenseridae > Acipenser > Acipenser oxyrinchus. The sequence goes on along the minus strand of CM060273.1, from coordinate 11,728,046 downwards.
TGGGAGTAATTACCAATCAATTAGCACCCAGCCACCTGACATAAAAGGCGGCCTCAGCTCCTCAGTATAGAGAGGTAGCTGAGGAAGCAAGTGTGTTTTTCTTTGTGTGGTGGGTTTTGTTAATTTTGCTATCCAGTGAAGGCAAAGCTCAGTCTGGAAGCCTTATTTCTGTAAGTTTTCACTTTGTGTTTATTGTTTGTGTTTAAGAACCTTTTTGTTTGGCCCTCGTGCCTGTTTATTTTGTGTTTTTTATAAAATAAAAGTCTTTAGAGAGATACAAATGGCAAAATCATAGATGAAGAAAAAAAATAGCAAATATATTAAATGATTACTTTTCAGAAGTTTTTACAAAGGAGGATACGGACAACATGCCCCACATGTCAACCTGTTCCTATCCAGTTTTAAATAACTTTAGCATAAAAGAGGCAGAAGTGATAAAGGGACTTGGAGCTCTTAAAATAAACAAATCCCCTGGGCCGGATGAGATCCTCCCAATAGTACTCAAAGAAATGAAAGAAGTAATTTACAAACCTCTAACCAACATCATGTGACAGTCTCTTGACACAGTGGTTGTACTGACAGACTGGAGAATGCAAACGTAATACCGATCCACAAAAAGGGAGAAAAAACCGAACCAGGTAACTACAGACCAATAAAACTAACTTCTATTATATGCAAATTTATGGAAACTATAATAAGATCCAAAACGGAAAATTACCTATATGGTAACAATATCCTGGGAGACAGTCAGCATGGTTTTAGGAAATGGAGATCTGGTCTAACTAACCTGCTTGATTTTTTTTTGAGGATGCAACATCGACAATGGATAATTGCAAAGCATACAACATGGTTTATTTAGATTTCCAGAAAGCTTTTGACAAAGTCCCTCATAAAAGATTAATTCTCAAACTGAATGCAGTAGGCATTCAAGGAAATGCATGCACATGGATTAGGGAGTGGTTAACATGTAGAAAACAGAAAGTACTGATTATTATTATTTATTTATTAGCAGGCACCCTTATCCAGGGCGACTTACAATTGTTACAAGATATCACATTATTTTTACAGACAATTACCCATTTATACATTTGGGTTTTTACTGGAGCAATCCAGGTAAAGTACCTTGCTCAAGGGTACAGCAGCATTGTCCCCACCTAGGATTGAACCCTTGACCCTCCGGTCAAGAGTCCAGAGCCCTAACCACGACTCCACACTGCTCCACTACTCCACACTGATTAGAGGAGAAACCTCAAAATGGAGCAAGGAAACCAGTGGTGTACCAGAGGGATCAGTATTAGGTCCTCTACTATTCCTAATCTACATTAATGATTTAGATTCTGGTATAGTAAGCAAACTTGTTAAATTTGCAGACGACACAAAAATAGGAGTGGCAAACACTGTTGCAGCAGCAAAGGTCATTCAAAATGATCTAGACAGAACTGGGTAGACAAATTGCAAATGATGTTTAAAAGAGAAAAGTGTAAGGTACTGCACGCAGGCAATAATAATGTGCTTTATAAATATCATATGGGGGATACTGAAATTGAAGAAGGAATCTATGAAAAAGACCAAGAAAAAGACCTATGTTGACTCATGGGGGAAGCTATAAAAAAGGCAAACAAGTTGCTCAGATATATTGTGAGAAGTGTTTAATTTAAATCAAGGGAAGTAATGTTAAAACTCTACAATGCATTAGTAAGACCTCATCTAGAATATTGTGTTCAATTCTGGTCACCTTGTTACGAAAAGGATATTGCTGCTCTAGAAAGAGTGCAAAGAAGAGCGACCAGAATTATCGTATATCGTATGTCGTATGCAGACAGGCTCAAATAATTGAATCTGTTCAGTCTTCAACAAAGAAGACTACGCAGTGATCTGATTCAAGCATTCAAAATTCTAAAAGGTATTGACAATGCGAACCCAGTGGACTTTTTCAACCTGAAAAAAAAGAAACAAGGACCAGGGGTCACAAATGGAGATTTGATAAAGGGGCATTCAGAACAGAAAATAGGAGGAACTTTTTTACACAGAGAATTGTGAGGGTCTGGAACCAACTCCCAGTAATGTTGTTGAAGCTGACACCCTGGGATCCTTCAAGGATCTGCGTGATGAGATTCTGGGATCAATAAGCTACTAACAATCAAACGAGCAAGATGGGCCGAATGGCCTCCTATAGTTTGTAAACTTTCTTATGTTCTTATGTTCTTAAGAAGCTGCTTGATGAGATTCTGGGATCAATAAGCTACTAACAACCAAACGGCCTCCTCTCGTTTGAAACCTTTCTTATGTTCTGGTTTTTTTAAAGTAATTTAATCTTCCCATTTAATCTATATTCTGAGACATCTCTAAAAGCATTAAGGAAGGTGTCATGCTGAATGTTGCATTAATTTGAGATGTGCTTTGATGTTTTAAAAGTAAATCTCATTTATAATAACTAAAGTTCACATTTTAAAAATACATTAATATCAGGGCACGTTATCACATGGACAAAATGCAATGAATCACTGACGCATGATATTCAAAATAATCTCAAGCCGCTTTGAGATTATATATGCATTAAGCCAATTTTCTTGTTTATTATGTTTTCTTTTGTGTTAAGGTTGTTTTTAGGTGTGTATCCCTTTAAAACATATAATCCTGTTTCCTAATTAGTTGATGCGCGCACTTTTTGAAAACAGGATATAGTTTCCTCGGTTAGGGGCCGCTGAGAGGAAACAGGTGAGGAAACAGGAGTAGCACATATAGAGAGGGTACACAGGGTGTGGATTTCTTGTTTATCTTGATTTATTGCTATTGACTGTTTGAAATACATTTGCTACTCTGGTTCTTAGAAAAAGAAAAATGCCAATCGATGGAATAAAATTGTTAAATAATACTTTAGAGTGTGGTGTTTGCCTACAGACTATGATTGGTATGTATAGGGTTTGTTGTATCTTACATAAAATAAACTTGATTTATACTGCGTTTGTATTTTTAGCAATATTAGCAATAAAAAGTATGTCTCTGCGATGGAAATGGAATTTATTATTGATAGCGAACGATATCGATATCATGTCAAAACATCGATATTGGTGCCCACCCCTAATAAAAATACAAAATATGCACAGGGGCGGGGTGTACCTACTGGCTTATTTTAACAAGTGACAAGATGAGTATTCTGAGTAATTAGTTTAAGTCTGCCAATGCAGAGACACTAATTGTAGGTGATATTGGCTTATTTTAATACAGACAGATTGGTATTCTTAGTAATTAGTTTAAGTCTACCACTGCAGAGACGCAGGTTATCACCAAGGCAAACAACATGAAGAGGCAGCGCTTACACCCTCACTTGACAGGAAGTGTCCAATGTGATGTGACCAGCCAACCAGGAACTTTCTCTGGCCACCTTTTTTCCAAAATCCCATAAAACAAGAGTTGTAGCAACTACAAGTGTTCTTTCACAATAACTGTAGTGTTGTATTGTTGGTGTTCCACTGCTCCTGGTCTTCACAGTGACTGCAGCCTTGTATTGTTGGTGTTCCACTGCTCCTGGTCTTCACAGTGACTGCAGTGTTGTATTGTTGGTGTTCCACTGCTCCTGGTCTTCACAGTGTCTGCAGCGTTGTATTGTTGGTGTTCCACTGCTCCTGGTCTTCACAGTGACTGCAGTGTTGTATTGTTGGTGTTCCACTGCTCCTGGTCTTCACAGTGACTGCAGTGTTGTTTTGTTGGTTTTCCACTGCTCCTGGTCTTCACAGTGACTGCAGTGTTGTATTGTTGGTGTTCCACTGCTAGAAGAGAAGTCTAGAAGTCTAGTGGGCTTTACTTTCCTCACAGGAAGCCAGGAACGCTGAAAAAGGAAGGAAATAAACATGCAAAGACATGCAAAGAGAGTCTCCAGAGAGGGAGACTGGCACAGAAGAAAGCAGATATTTAGGAAGGCATACAGGGTTTCCCTTTGGTTCGTGGAGAGCCGCCCTCGCAGAGGTGACTGAACCGATTGGCTTACAAGGCTTGGAAGCAAGCGTTACTTCCCCCAAGTGGAGCCTCGAGGGGAAACAACAGAAAGATGAAAGAAAGTTAGGATTATTATTATTTTTTTTTATTATTTTTTAGCAGATGCCTTTATCCAAGGCGACTTACAGAGACTAGGGTGTGTGACCTTTGCATCAGCTGCAGAGTCACTTACAACTACGTCTCACCCGAAAGACGGAGCACAAGGAGGTTAAATGACTTGCTCAGGGTCACACAATGAGTCAGTGGCTGTCGTGGGATTTGAACCGGAGACCTCCTGGTTACAAGCCCTTTTCTTTAACCACTGGACCACATAGCCCCCTTGATTTGCGGTTGGAGAGGTGGCCCCCACATACTAGCAATACTCTGTTGGAGAGAAGAGCAGATGTAAGACTGCTGCAGTGGAAGGCCAGCACCCCATTTTTTTATTAAATGCTGATTGACATTGACTTTAGCTGCTGAGATTGCAACACCCATATGCAATGAATGGGAGAGACAGAATTGAGGGGACAGACTAGCTTTAGAAATGAGACAGGAAAAATGAGTAGAACACCAGTTTTTTTTTTTTTTTTTTTTTTGTTATGATAGTATGGCTAGCACTAATGTAAAGGGAATCAGTTTGCAGGGTTTGCGACACGAAAGAAAGCTGGAGAGATGAATAAGGGCAAAGAGGAGGGTTGAGTTTACAGAGCTGCACGAATTGACCCTGGTGGAGCTGGTCAGTTTTGTAGATGTATAGAAAGAGAAAGTTGGGGGACGAGAGAGAGGTTGTAGGAACAAAGACCTATGGAGGAAAAAAATGGAAAGGAAGTACACTGGAGAAAACCAAAGGCAGCAGAAAGACAAAGGGGTTCTATGACTAGATCATTGAAAGGTGAGAAACAACCTTGGAGGAAGATTTGAGATAAGGTGAAAGAGAATGTCAGTAGTGATGGGGAGACAGGAGGGAGAAGGAGGGAAACTTTGCCATCCCCTTGAGGAGAAGGTGAACCATGGGGATAGACGAGAGAGGAGGTGAAGAAATATATAATAGGCGATAGCGGTATTGGATGCCAGCGAGATAAGCTTTGAGGGTACCCAGGGAGAGGTATAGATTGTCTTTTGCATGAACAAGGAAAGCCAGAATGCAATTGTGGTTGAAAGGTGAAGGGGATCTGAAGCAATAATGAGGGCTGATTGTCATGTAGACCTATTGAACAGATCAGGATCAGGTTGGGACCAATCTATAAGGGTGTTATCCAATGCTTGACCGGATGCTGCTTTGGCTAAAAACATTTTGTGATATTCTTAAAAATAGTGCCGCCATATCAGAGCGGTTGAAAATGTCAAACAAATAAGAATCCAGTTCCTTCAGCCAGAGAGAATCAACTTCACATAAAACATCTCAGGAAAACAAAAAGCGAGGACAAATTCACCAAGGGTAAGATTTTCAGACTACAACCCTATGATCTGCTGTGGAAATAAGAATTGAAATCAAGTTAATATCTTTACCTTCGATTATATTGCATGTAATCTGAGGAGAGAGAGAGTGTCAGTGAACCATTGAAGCGGAGGAGGAGGCAGAACGTGAAGCAGACGCAAGCGGGAAGATTGGCAGGGATGGGGGCAGGGCGGCGAAAGAGGCGGAAGTGACAGGCTGCTGAAGTGGCTGATGGGGGCAGGGCGGCGAAAGAGGCGGAAGTGACAGGCTGCTGAAGTGGCTGATGGGGGCGGGGCAGTGAAAGAGGCGGAAGTGACAGGCTGCTGAAGTGGCTGATGGGGGCGGGGCAGTGAAAGAGGCGGAAGTGACAGGCTGCTGAAGTGGCTGATGGGGGCAGGGCAGTGAAAGAGGCGGAAGTGACAGGCTGCTGACGTGGCTGATGGGGGCGGGGCAGTGAAAGAGGCGGAAGTGACAGGCTGCTGAAGTGTCTGATGAGGGCGGAGGGGTGAAAGAGGCGTTAGTGACAGGCTGCTGAAGTGGCTGATGGGGGCTGGGGGCTGAAAGAGGCGGAAGTGACAGGCTGCTGAAGTGGCTGATGGGGGGGGGGGGGCTGGGTGCTGTTTCCAGGCGAGTAATCCTGTTATCAAATGTATCCAGGCGGTCAGAAACTGAAGAAATGGCAGCATTGAGACGATGAATGAGTTGCTAGATGTCACTGGAGATTTAGAGACGAGGATCAGGGAAAGAATCTGGAGAAGCCACAGGATCGGGTGAAATTGCAGACTGAGGGCTAGAGAAGGAGCTGGATGGGGAGCATGTGAAGCTACTGTATCTGTTCACAATAAAGGCACTCTACCTCGCCAGAACTGCAGCTCTAACCGTCCAGTGTGGTAAATGACCAGAAAGTACTGATCTCTCATCAAGGCTCTATTGTTTTGTTTTTTTTAATGGTTAAAATGATGGCATTCCCCTGGTATAAATGTTTTATTGCATATTTTAAATAGGAACATATGATCCAAAGCTTTCCTCCTTAAGTATGATCTGATTAGATCTGGGGAAAAAACTGAAGTGAGATTAATTCCTGAGTAAATGGGGGACTTTGTATTGTGATGTCAGGAGGATGGAGTTCTTATTGTGAAGTAACTATATTATTGTTTACACTTAAGAAGAATTATTGGAGTTCAAGCTTATGAGTGTGTGTGTGTGTGTGTGTGTGTGTGTGACTTTGATCCTTGTGCATCGTTTTATATATACGTTACTGTACAGCACAAGCTACAGCTTTGGCTTCATTCCATTAAACGTTGTCGGTTTGTGTGGTTTAATCTCCCAAGTATAAAGGTGGGAATCCAACAATGCTTTTACAAAGAAACATCTGTTGATCTTCATCTAGTAATTCTCCTTTCAGTTTTGTTTTATTCTAATGCAGTTTTTGCACAAGCTGTGTAGGATTTCCAGCACTGTGACTCACGAAAAGCACAGTAATAAATGGTGGCGTCTTTCAACTGAGAGTCTTCAACTTTGAAAGTTGTCAATTTTTCCCTGGGTCTTACTTTCATTGAAAAGCGGGTTTCAAAGCCATCAGCTCTGAATTCTGTATTGTCTTGCCACCTCTCTATTAAAAACTGAGGTCCTGTTTCTCCATCATGTCTGTACCAGTAGAGGTGGAAGCTGCTAAGACTTGTTGAATAACTGCATGTAAAAAGAGCAGTTTGTCCTTCTCGAACTGTTATTATGGGAACAGCCTGTGTGACTTCATTTCCAAAGACAAGATCTGAAATAATAATAATAATAATAATAATAATAATAATAATAATAATATGCTATTAATTTTAGAATAATAAAAGATTATAATTACCAAGTGCTGTAATTAGCAATACACACTGAAGGATCATTCCTTGCAGTCTTCCACCAGAATCATCTTGCAGAGAAGGGACAGACATTATTCCCCTGTACAGTTTTCAAGTGGAGTACCAGGCTGTGCTTCATGAGTTGTGTGTTGCTATACGTGGAGTGTTCCTGTGACACACTACAGATATCCTTTTTTTATCATGTGATAACAAAACAAGAATCAGGTATTTAGGACCCTCCTCCTTCCCCACACTTCAAGCTTGTTTTCAGACCAGGGCATTTTACACTTCGTAGTGCAAAGTTGATACATTTATAAACAGTATAAACACATGCATATCTAATGTCTATTGAGCGACTGTTTTTAAAGGTAAATGGCAGTGAACTTGTCAAATCATCAGGTGCATAAGAACATAAGAAAGTATACAAACGAGAGGAGGCCATTTGGCCCATCTTAATCTTTTGATTGTTAGTTGATCCCAGAATTTGCTTATTGATCACAGAATCTCATCAAGCAGCTTCTTGAAGGATCTCAGGGTGTCAGCTTCAACAACATTACTGGGGAGTTGGTTCCAGATTCCCACTATTCTCTGTGTAAAAAAGTTCTTCCTATTTTCTGTTCTGAATGCCCCTTTATCTAATCTCCTCTTGTGACCCCTGGTACTTGTTTCTTTTTTCAGGTTAGAACCAGAATATTAAAAAATACTAGATTTTCAGATTACATCCACAAAAATAATAAAATGCCAGGGGAAGATAGTCCTGAGGTTTTTTTTTTATTTTTTTATGTCTCATAAGGATATATTTACCCCATTTCTTCTAGATGTTTTCAACTATGACTTTTCAAATAAGGAGCATCCTAAATCTATGCTAGCATATATGTCTTATTCTAAAATGGGATAATGGCCCTTCACAGTGTAGCAGCTACCATCCTAGACTGCTAGACATCAAAGAAATATTGATAACATTATTCATCGTGACCAGAAGGGCTTCATGAAAGGTAGATTTTCATCAGATCACGTTCGACAATTAATTACCTTACAAATAATGATGGTAACATAGAAACAATTGTGGAATATGAAGTGGAGGCACACTGGCCATGCTTCCACTATCCATTCTCTTATTAATTACACACTGGCCATGCTTCCACTATCCATTCTCTTATTTTACACACTGGCCATGCTTCCACTATCCATTCTCTTATTTTACACACTGGCCATGCTTCCACTATCCATTCTCTTATTTTACACACTGGCCATGCTTCCACTATCCATTCTCTTATTTTACACACTGGCCATGTTCCACTGTCCATTCTCTTATTTTACACACTGGCCATGCTTCCACTGTCCATTCTCTTATTTTACACACTGGCCATGCTTCCACTGTCCATTCTCTTATTTTACAAACTGGCCATGCTTCCACTGTCCATTCTCTTATTTTACACACTGGCTATGCTTCCCCTATCCATTCTCTTATTTTACACACTGGACATGCTTCCACTATCCATTCTCTTATTTTACACACTGGCCATGCTTCCACTGTCCATTTTCTTATTTTACACACTGGCCATGCTTCCACTATCCATTCTCTTATTTTACACACTGGCCATGCTTCCACTATCCATTCTCTTATTTTACACACTGGCCATGCTTCCACTGTACATTCTCTTATTTTACACACTGGCCATGCTTCCACTATCCATTCTCTTATTTTACACACTGGCCATGCTTCCACTGTCCATTCTCTTATTTTACACATAGTAATGTATTTTCAGTTAATGTATATGGGGATATAAGAAAGCAAGGTTTAAAATCAGTAAAGTGTATGACAGTCATAATAGAGGAGGTATGAATATTCCCGATCCATACAGGTGTTATTTAGCTTATTAAGTTAGGCCTCTTAGAAATTTGTTTGTAAAATCAAGCAATCCATGAACTTGGGTTACATTGCTGAAAGTATTGCTGCCCCCTATAGTTTAAAAGACGTATTGTTACATTTTCCTCCTTCCATTCTAAAGAAAAACTTTATTTTTAGATTTGCACACATTTTCAGACGATCAGCCCTTCTTCTAAATGACTTTAAAATAATTTATTTCAGTTCAGGAATAACCCAAACATTTTGTATAATATAATATTTAACCTCACTTGGATTAAAAAAGCTTTTTTTCCTTACATTAGAATTGTAGTGATTCAAAATGGGTTCTTTAAGTTCTGATGCCACCTTTGAATGTAAACATCAATCCCTCTTTCCATGTTTCACCTGAAGAAGAGATCTTTGAGGTCTTGAAAGCTTCTGATTCATTATTTTTTAAGTAGTCCAATAAAATGTATAGCATCTCCTTCTCTTTGTCTGTCATCATATCAAGAAATGTTTAGCCAACTGTCACAAAGACGGCAGCAGTGAGTGACGTCAGACCAGAGACCGGGAGCAACACAGAACAGACAGAGACTTGGGGTTTTGGTGAAGCTGAGCGCGATCAAATTAAACAGCACAGAAAAATAAAAGGTTTGAACACAAAACACGGCACATTCGCCAAAACAAAAGAGATAAACAAAACGGACAGACACTAACAAACAGGGACGAACAAACAGGGTGAGCACAAACTAATATTCTTTTTACTATTTTTATCTCTCCTTCTCCACACCCGTTCTCCACTCTCGAACACCTAACCCCGAGTAGGTGAAAACATGCAGCTTTTATGCAGTTGTACCAAGACTCGATTGCTAATCAATCATTCAATCGGAGTCTCGGTACAACTGCACGTGAATTAACTAAGTGCAATCCCGTGACACACATTATACACATTTTATCTGCACGTGAAGTGAAGTGATGTGCAATCCTCGTGCCTAACTACAATTATACATTTTTAAACATACGTGAAACACAGACCCGCTTATATCCCGTGTACCAATACCTATACACCAACATTTACACACAACACGTAACATATAAACAAACTACGCACAAGGGCGTGGCCACATTGCCACATATACCCCCCTTGTGCAGCACACATGGCCTCAACGGCCACCTCCCCTTAAAACCCAGCAGTCCAGGACAAAGTCTCGGGCTGGGAAGGGAGGCTTCAGTGGGTCCATGGCTGGCAATGCTGTCAACACCCCTGCCGGTAGTGGCACGGCTGACAGCATGCTGGTCCACTCCTGCAGCGAAATTGCTGCGGGGATGCTGGTCTCCTGACCTCTCCCCTTTCTTCAGTAGCCGGTAGCTCCCTCCTGTGGGGCTCCGCCACAGGAACTCCTGCAGCGAAACTGCTGCTGGGGAAAGTGGTCTCCTGACCTCTCCCCCTGTCTTTGTAGCCGGTAGCTCCCCTTTCTGGGGCTCCGGCCACTGTACTCCCTGTGGTGGAGGTGCGGGAAGCAGAGACAGCTCCTGCTGTTCTGCTCCTGGCAGTGGCGGAGGCAGAGGCAGCTCCTGCTGCTCTCCTCCTGGCGGTGGTGGAGGCAGAGGCAGCTCCTGCTCCTCTGCTCCTGGCGGTGGCGGAGGCAGAGGCAGCTCCTGCTCCTCTGCTCCGGGCAGTGGCGGAGGCAGAGGCAGCTCCTGCTGCTCTGCTCCGAGTGGTGTCGGAACCAGCAGGTATTCACCCTCTGCTGGCGGAGGTTGGAGGGGCAAGCAGTCCTCCCACGACAATGAAGGCGGAACCAGCAGGTATTCACCTTCTGCTGGTGGAGGTGGGAGGGGCAAGCAGTCCTCCCACGACAAAGAAGGCGGAACCAGCAGGTACTCACCCTCTGCTGGTGGAGGAGGCAGAGGCAGCTCCTGCTGCTCTGCTCCTGGTGGAAGCAGTTGAGGGGGTGGAGGCAGAGGCAGCTCCTGCTGCTCTGCTCCTAGTGGAGGAAGCGGTGGAGGTGGGAGCAGCGTGTAGTCTCCTGGCGATGGAGGTGCGAGCAGCGTGTAGTCTCCTGGCGATGGAGGTGCGAGCAGTGTGTGGTCTCCTACTGTTGCAGGGGACTGGTGCGGCTCCGCCTCTCTTGCAGGGGACTGGTGCGGCTCTCCCGCTCTTGCAGGGGACTGTGGTGGAGGCAGAGGCAGCTCCTGTTCCTCTCCTCCAGGTGGTGACGGTGGGGGAAGTGATACCAGCAGACGTTCACACTCTGCTGGTGGATGGGAACCCAGCAGGCATTCACCCTCTGCTGGTGGACACGGGGACAGCAGGCATTCACCCTCTGCTGGTGGACACGGGGACAGCAGGCATTCTTCCTCTGCTGGTGGACACGGGGACAGCAGGCATTCTTCCTCTGCTGGTGGACACGGGGCCAGCAGGCATTCTTCCTCTGCTGGTGGACACGGGGACAGCAGGCATTCTTCCTCTGCTGGTGGACACGGGGACAGCAGGCATTCTTCCTCTGCTGGTGGACACGGGGACAGCAGGCATTCTTCCTCTGCTGGTGGACATGGGGACAGCAGGCATTCTTCCTCTGCTGGTGGACATGGGGACAGCAGGCATTCTTCCTCTGCTGGTGGAGATGGAACCAGCAGGCATTCTCCCTCTGCTGGCAGCTTGGGTCCTAGGGCTGTGGAAGCACCGACTTCCCCCTCTTGGGCTATGGAAGCACCGACTCCCCTCTTGGGCTGTGGACGCACCGACTCCCCTCTTTGGGCTGTGGACGACCGACTCCCCCTCTTTGGGCTGTGGACGCACCGACTCCTCCCTTTTGGGCTGTGGACGCACCGACTCCCCTCTTGGGCTTAGGACGCTCGGGCTCCCCCACTCAGGCGTAGGACGTTCGGGCTCCCCCACTCAGGCGTAGGACGTTCGGGCTCCTCCCACTCAGGCGTAGGACGTTCGGGCTCCTCCCACTCAGGCGTAAGACGTTCGGGCTCCTCCCACTCAGGCTGTGGACACTCAGGCTCCTCCCGCTTGGGCTGTGGACGCTCAGGCTCCTCCCGCTTGGGCTGTGGACGCTCAGGCTCCTCCCCAATCTCTAGGAAGGTGCAGCTGGCCATGAATCCTCCTGCTGGAGATCCTGCTATCTGGGCTGCTGTTCCACTTATAGCTGCCTCCAGGTAGCTGAGGACCAACTCCACACCTTCCTCCAGGGAATTTGGGGTGTGTTTCCTCTCATACGCCTCCCATCTCTCCCTGTCCATCAGCCACAATTGCGGTTCCTGCTCTGGTCTGCGTCTAGGAGGCGCTGGTAATCCCACGATGACACCACGTGTCACAAAGACGGCAGCAGTGAGTGACGTCAGACCAGAGACCGGGAGCAACACAGAACAGACAGAGACTTGGGGTTTTGGTGAAGCTGAGCGCGATCAAATTAAACAGCACAGAAAAATAAAAGGTTTGAACACAAAACACGGCACATTCGCCAAAACAAAAGAGATAAACAAAACGGACAGACACTAACAAACAGGAACGAACAAACAGGGTGAGCACAAACTAATATTCTTTTTACTATTTTTATCTCTCCTTCTCCACACCCGTTCTCCACTCTCGAACACCTAACCCCGAGTAGGTGAAAACATGCAGCTTTTATGCAGTTGTACCAAGACTCGATTGCTAATCAATCATTCAATCGGAGTCTCGGTACAACTGCACGTGAATTAACTAAATGCAATCCCGTGACACACATTATACATATTTTATCTGCACGTGAAGTGAAGTGATGTGCAATCCTCGTGCCTAACTACAATTATACATTTTTAAACACACGTGAAACACAGACCCGCTTATATCCCGTGTACCAATACCTATACACCAACATTTACACACAACACGTAACATATAAACAAACTACGCACAAGGGCGTGGCCACCTTGCCACACCAACTTAATCCCTCAACTTCACTGTCCTAATCTGACTAAACTGGAGATGTTTTTATTAAATTAATTTGTATCCAAGTTATACAAATGATTTAAACATCATTAGTGTAAAGTCAAAATGGGAGAGAAAGTTAGGAACTCCAATAATTGCATCATCCTGGAATAATGTTAATTTTAATGTATAATTATGTTATTTTTAGCAAACAATATGTAATGCTAAACTGAAATCACAAGCCCTTTGCTAAGTGTTACATTTGAAATGTGTAATACTATGTATTTAACTACCAGTTTTATTAAATATTTGTTTCGTATGTCTTTAATGGGCTATATTCCAGCACAGTGGTTTCTCTTCACCACTTGAAACAGGCACATCTGTGTTTTGCTATGTTGGGTTATATTTGCAGACTGATGTAGTTTTTGCACGGTATCTTAGCAAGATGCAGCATTGTGCGTCACTGAGAGCACAGTAATAGGTGGATGAATCTTTCAGCTGTGATCCTGTAATTGTTAATGCTGTCGACGTCTCACTGGTTTTCAGCTCCATGGAAAAACGTGTGTCGAGACCATCAGCTCGCTCCTCAGCATTGCTGCCCGAATACCTCGTGATCAAAAACAGAGGAGGATTCGCCTCATCATGTCGGTACCAATAAAGATTGTAGGTGGAATAACTTGTCGTGTATTTACAAGTAATATGGACATCTTCTCCTTCTTGAACTTCTATTTCATCTTCCATTGTTAGTGTATTTCCATGGACAAAATCTTAAATAAATAAAAGATATGCTTCATTACATCTAGTTTTTACATAAACCACTTCACTGTCTTTCAAAAATAATAAAATAACAGGGATTATTATTATTATTATTATTATTATTATTATTATTATTATTATTATTATTATTATTATTATTATTATTGCAAACACATTTTTAAAGCAGAAATGAAACTTACCAATTACAAAAAGTACAATGAAACACACAGGTAACATTGCCTGCAGCCTTCGTTGAGAATCAGCTTGCTTAGAAACTACAGACATGACACACAGACGGAGTATAGCTCCCCTGAAGATGACTTGACTGTTGAGAATGAGCTGTATGTTCATACAGCTGGGCAGCATGGGTAAACAGAGACATCCATTTCACATCATATGACTGTTCTTGTCATCAGGAGGATTTATCTCAATACAGATTGGGTGAGTTGTGTCAGCTTTGCAGGGAATTGGAAGTTTCTGGAAACCAGTAGAAGTCTGTAGAATGTTAACTTGTTTTAAAGAGAGCTGCACACACTGGGCTGATGATCCTGGACTGATACAGCTGCACACACAGGATGATGATCCAGGACTGATACAGCTGCACACACTGTGCTGATGAGCGAGGACTGATAGAGCTGAACACACTGTGCTGATGAGTGAGGACTGATAGAGCTGCACACACTAGGCTTATGAGCAAGGACTGATAGAGCTGCAGACTCTGAGCTGATTAGTCTGTTAATCATCCGTGATCAGGAGTGGGTTAGAGGAGTGAAACATGTGGACTATCCCTCCCTAACTGATATATAGAAACAGACAGCACCACATGCAGTTCTTAATTAGCACACTAGCCACAATGTTTGTCTACTTGACTACGTTTATTATAGTTTTATTAACACAAGGCATCAATCAGCTCCTCAATGGGACACTATGGGCTTCGTAGTATTTCTTCCCCTGGGACACTTATCACCCTTCCTTAAATGTGTTTTACTTGCTCTTATCTGCCACCTATTTTACTGCGTTTAATCCTGTACTTCAGAGTACTGTAATCTGCCAAGTGTTTAATCTGTAGTATTTTGTATTTAATCATATCCTGATGTAACTATCACTGACACTGTTATCTGCTGTATTATTGAATCGTATTTTGTCACACTTGTACTTGCTTGAACCTAAGTCATTGTATTTATCTTGCTCTTAATTGTATTATTACTTATACTATAATACTTGAAATGTATTTGCTTACGATTGTAAGTCGCCCTGGATAAGGGTGTCTGCTAAGAAATAAATAAATAATAAAAGTAATATACAGAACACACAGACCACTGACTGATCTAGGTGGTTATGCTTTCCTGTTCAGTCATGCACTTTGGAGCTAAAACTAAATAAAACACACCACAACCACCACTAGGGACTGTATTCTGCATCCTGGCTTATATTTTGCACTAGATCAACACTCGCATGCAACACTGTGGGTCGAACAAAGCACAGTAGTATATGGCTGAGTCGTCCAGCTTCGTACTGGCAATTGTTAAAGTTATGACCTTGTCCCTGGTTTTAAACTGTGTGGAAAAACGTCTGTCCAGGTTAGTAGCGCGGTGTTCAGAATCGGCCTCCTGCCTCTCAGTTAAATAGAGAGGGGGCTTCTCTTGGGCATGCTTATACCAGGCAAGAGCATAGTAGGTGAAACTTGTAGTGTATTTACAAGTAAGCTGAACAGTTTCTCCCTCACGAACTGTACTTGAACGATCATCTTGTGAAACTGTATTTCCAGAGACAAGATCTGAAATAAATAAGTAAACGAATAAATTAAACATCATGCTTTATTAATGATGAGACTGTATTTGACTGGACCATTATTATTATTATTATTATTATTATTATTATTATTATTATTATTATTATTATTATTATTGTTATTATTATTATTATTATTATTATTATTATTATTAGTAGTAGTAGTAGTAGTCGTATTAGTAGGTAAGTTAAGTAACAGGACTGAAATTACCAGTGGCAAGGACTAGCATTGCAGATTGAATGATCATTGTTTGCAGTCTTGCAGAAGAATCTACTCAGAAACACAGAGATTCCCCTGTATCCCCTTTATATGAACATGAAGAAGTAATCTGCTCTGTCTATAAGCTTCCTTCTCATGTGGGTGTGGGGTTCATCTGTGACATATTATTAATGTTAATTTCACATCGTGTGATGATAAAAAAAAGATGATGATGAAAAGGATGCATCACACCCTCACTTCCATTTCGTTTCCTGCCAAGGCAGAAAATGTCTTTGAAAATTAACAGTCCCATGGTTTTATTCTCTTTACTCTAAAAGGCAAAGGGCCAGCTTTTGTTGTTGTTGTTGTTTGCTTTGTATTGATTTTTGCCACCTGGCTCAGGACTGCATTTATTGTGTATTGCCTGACCGTGTTCCAGTCTGTCACATCCTTATTTCCAGAAGTGGCTGTATAAATAACTTGTCTATTCGTAGGATCTTTGGTTTTACAGTGCCCCACCCCCTCCCCCTCCCCTCACCCCAGTAGTTCTTTGTAAAATGGAAGAACATGCTTCACAAATGGGCACCGTTCCATCCCAAGAGGTTGTTGGCTTACAGTATGGTTTAGTTTCACACCTACAGGTTCTATAAACTGATGATGTTTTTTCACTGAAGCACAGCGACATCTAGTGGTGTTTTTAGTCTTTATTATTATGATTATTTATTTCTTAGCAGACACCCTTACCCAGGGCAACTTACAGTTGTATACAAAAAATACATATCAAGAATTGCAGTACAATGAAGAGCTAGATACAAAATACAATGACTTCAGTGCTAGTCTTGCATGTAGTACTATTCAAGTCACAGAAAAACTGCAGCATTCACCAAACAGCATCTGGTGCAGCTTGTATTCTTCAGTGAAAAGACTAGTCTTTCACATGTCACGACCCTTGTGTAATAATGTATTTTAAATGATTCTGGTATTTGAGGATATACCGTACACCACATTGTAATGTTTCAAAAGTAATACTAATACCAGCAATGCATTGCTTTCCAGGACTGCTTTCTTTCATTTGGTAATATTAAATCTTTACTTACCCTCATTGTTTGACCTAGGCCCACTATTGCTCTCTGAAATTGTTTATACTCTACCTGTCCTCTATCAAGACCTGAAATTTTTTCTATTTATTCTCATCCTGTCCACTATCAAGACCTGAAATGGCCAGACTTAACTATGATTATCTGGAGTACCAGTATTGTAATGGAACAGAACAACAACAAAGGTTTGTCAGGATGAGGACAAATACCATTTTGCAATATTTTGGTTCTTGTACACCTTACTGTACTGAAGGATTGAGATCAGAAAGGAGACGTTATATAATATTTAGTGCACATTTTGGGGATGATGCAAGGATACGAGCAGTGATGGCAGGTGCAAAACCTCCATAGTGCTGCTGTAAATCGTGTTTAGCAGCCGTAAAGTCTGGTTTTACTGGGCGCTAAAAATGTGGCGTATGTAAAGTATTGTGTTCATCTGGTGTTCTGTACCCGCTAACAAATTTCATCTCAGGAAAACAAGAAGCGAGGACAAATTCACCAAGGGTAAGATTTTCAGACTACAACCCTATGATCTGCTGTGGAAATAAGAATTGAAATCAAGTTAATATCTTTACCTTCGATTATATTGCATGTAATCTGAGGAGAGAGAGAGAGTGTCAGTGAACCATTGAAGCGGAGGAGGAGGCAGAACGTGAAGCAGACGCGAGCGGGAAGATTGGCAGGGAAGGGGCGGGCGGGAAGAGGCGGAAGCGACAGGCTGCTGAAGTGGCTGATGGGGGCAGGGCAGTGAAAGAGGCGGAAGTGACAGGCTGCCAAAGTGGCTGATGGGGGTGGGGCAGTGAAAGAGGAGGAAGTGACAGGCTGCTGAAGTGGCTGATGGGGGCGGGGGGGTGAAAGAGGCGGAAGTGACAGGCTGCTGAAGTGGCTGATGGGGGCGGGGCAGTGAAAGAGGCGGAAGTGACAGCCTGCTGAAGTGGCTGATGGGGACGGGGCAGTGAAAGAGGCGGAAGTGACAGGCTGCTGAAGTGGCTGATGGGGGCGGGGCAGTGAAAGAGGTGGAAGTGACAGCCTGCTGAAGTGGCTGATGGGGACGGGGCAGTGAAAGAGGCGGAAGTGACAGGCTGCTGAAGTGGCTGATGGGGGCGGGGCAGTGAAAGAGGTGGAAGTGACAGGCTGCTGAAGTGGCTGATGGGGGCGGGGCAGTGAAAGAGGCGGAAGTGACAGGCTGCTGAAGTGGCTGATGGGGGCGGGGCAGTGAAAGAGGTGGAAGTGACAGGCTGCTGAAGTGGCTGATGGGGGCGGGGTGGTGAAAGATTTAGAGACGAGGATCGGGGAATGAATCTGGAGAAGCCACAGCATCGGGTGAAACGGCAGACTGAGGGCTAGAGAAGGAGCAGGATGGGGAGCATGTGAAGCTACTGTATCTGTTCAGAGACAGATAATAAGGGCTTAACACAGGTTTTAAATAGTCAGACTGGTTGATAATTTTGGTTTCAATAAAGGCACTCTACCCTGCCAGAACTGCAGCTCTAACCTTCCCAGTGTGGTAAACTACCAGAAAGTACTGATCTCTCATCAAGGCTCTATTGTTTTTTTGTTTTTTAAGGGTTAAAATGATGGCATTCCCCTGGTATAAATGTTTTATTGTATATTTTAAATAGGGGCATATGATCCAAAGCTTTCCTCCTTAAGTATGATCTGATTAGATCTGGGGAAAAAACTGGAGTTCTTATTGTGAAGGAACTATATTATTGTTTACAATTAAGAAGAATTATGGGAGTCCAAGCTTATGAGTGTGTGTGTGTGTGTGTGTGTGTGTGTGTGTGACTTTGATCTTTGTGCATCGTTTTATATATACGTTACTATACAGCACAAGCTTCAGCTTTGGCTTCATTCCATTACACGTTGTCGGTTTGTGTGGTTTAATCTCCCAAGTATAAAGGTCGGAAACCAACAATGCTTTTACAAAGAAACATCTGCTGATCTTCATCTAGTAATTCCCCTTTCAGTTTTGTTTTATTCTAATGCAGTTTTTGCACAAGCTGTGTAGGATTTCCAGCACTGTGACTCACGAAAAGCACAGTAATAAATGGTGGCGTCTTTCAACTGAGAGTCTTCAACTTTGAAAGTTGTCAATTTTTCCCCGGCTCTTACGTCCATTGAAAAGCGGGTTTCAAGGCCATCAGCTCTGAATTCTGTATTGTCTTGCCACCTCTGTATTAAATACTGAGGTCCTGTTTCTCCGTCATGTCTGTACCAGTAGAGGTGGTAGCTGCTAAGACTTGTTGTATAACTGCATGTAAAAAGAGCAGTTTGTCCTTCTCGAACTGTTATTATGGGAACCGCCTGTGTGACTGCATTTCCAGAGACAAGATCTGAAATAATAATAATAATAATAATAATAATAATAATAATAATAATAATAATAATAATAATAATAATAATAAGCTGTTAATTTTAGAATAATAAAAGATTATAATTACCAAGTGCTGTAATTAGCAATACACACTGAAGGATCATTTCTTGCAGTCTTCTACCAGAATCATCTTGCAGAGAAGGGACAGACATTACTCCCCTGTACAGTTTTCAGGTGGAGTACCAGGCTGTGTTTCATGAGTTGTGTGTTGCTATAGGTGGAGTGTTCCTGTGACACACTACAGATATTCATTTCGTATCATGTGATAACAAAACAAGAATCTGGTGTTTAGGACCCGCCTCCTTCCCCACACTAAAAGCTTGTTTTCAGATGAGGGCATTTTACACTTCCTAGTGGAAAGTTGATACATTTCAAAACATTATAAACACATGTATATGTAATGGCTATTGAGCTACTGTTTTAAAAGGTAAATGGCTGTGAACTTGATCACATGGCAATAACTAACACATTGATCATTGTCAATTCATCAGGTGCCTTTGTTTCTGAAAGTGCTTCCAATAAAGATAGTAGCTGGATTAACTTCTCGTGTATTTACAAGTAACAGGAACACTTCCTCTTTCTTGAACTGCTCTTTCAGTATCTTCCACTGTTAGTGTATTTCTAAGGACAAAGTCTTAAATAAATAAAATATATGCTTCAATACATATAATTTAAATCTATCTGCTTCCATCTCACAATATTAATATTATTATTACAAACACATTTTTTTTAAGCTGAAGCTTATCTTTTGCAAGAAATGAAATGAAACACAGGTAACATTTCTTGCAGCCTTTTTTGAGAATCAGCTTCAGACTACAGACACCATTATTCAAGTAGTTTCCCTGTAGATGACTTGACTGCTGTAAATAAACTTTATATCCATACAGATGGTAAGCATGGGTGAAACAGAGACATCATGTGGTTACTTTTGTAATTAGTAGAACTTACCTTCAATATCCAGTGCTGTTTCATGTTGTCCTTCAATATCCATTGCTGTTTCATGTTGTCTTCAATACCGTGCTGTTTCATGTTGTCCTTCAATATCCAGTGCTGTTTCATGCTGTCTTCAATATCCAGCTTCATATTTTCCTGGTCTAATGCTACTGTTGAGACGTACATATTTCTGATCACGTCCGATTACTGTTACATAACAACATAAGAACAAAAGAAAGTTTACAAACGAGAGGAGGCCATTCGGCCCATCTTGCTTGATTGTTAGTTGATCCCAGAATTTGCTTATTGATCCCCGAATCTCATCAAGCAGCTTCTTGAAGGATCCCAGGGTGTCAGCTTTACTGGGGAGTTGGTTCCAGATTCTAACGATTCTCTGTGTAAAAAAGTGCTTCCTATTTTCTGTTCTGAATGCCCCTTTATCTAATCTCCTCTTGTGACCCCTGGTCCTTGTTTCTTTTTTCAGGTTAGATCCAGATTTTCAGATTACATCTACAGAAATAATAAAATGCAAGGGGAAGATATTTCTGAGGTTTTTTTTTTTATGTCTCATAAGGATATATTTACCCCATTTCTTCTAGATGTTTTCAACTATGCCTTTTTAAACAAGGAGCATCCTAAATCTATGCTAGCATATATGTCTTATTCTAAAACAGGAAAATGGCCCTTCACAGTGTAGCAGCTACCATCCTCGCTTCTCCAAACAGATTGCAAAATTCTATCAAGAATTGTAGCTGCTAGACGTCAAAAGCTTATCGATAACATTATTCATCGTGAACAGAAGGGCTTCATGAAAGGTAGATTTTCATCAGATCACGTTCGACAATTAGTTACCTTACAAATAATGATGGTAACATAGAAACAATTGTGGAATATGAAGTGGAGGCACACCGGCCATGCTTCCACTGTCCATTCTCTTATTTTACACACTGGCCATCCTTCCACTGTCCATTCTCTTATTTTACACACTGGCCATGCTTCCACTATCCATTCTCTTATTTTACACACTGGGCATGCTTCCACTGTCCATTCTCTTATTTTACACACTGGCCATGCTTCCACTGTCCATTCTCTTATTTTACACACTGGCCATGCTTCCACTATCCATTCTCTTATTTTACACACTGGCCATGCTTCCACTATCCATTATCTTATTTTACACACTGGCCATGCTTCCACTGTCCATTCTCTTATTTTACACACTGGCCATGCTTCCACTGTCCATTCTCTTATTTTACACACTGGCCATGCTTCCACTGTCCATTCTCTTATTTTACACACTGGCATGCTTCCACTGTCCATTCTCTTATTTTACACACTGGCCATGCTTCCACTATCCATGCTCTTATTTTACACACTGGCCATGCTTCCACTGTCCATTCTCTTATTTTACACACTGGCCATGCTTCCACTGTCCATTCTCTTATTTTACACACTGGCCATGCTTCCACTGTCCATTCTCTTATTTTACACATAGTAATGTATTTTCAGTTAATGTATATGGGGATATAAGAAAGCAATGTTTAAAATCAGTAAAGTGTATGACAGTCATAATAGAGGAAGTATGAATATTCCCGATCCATACAGGTGTTATTTAGCTTATTAAGTTAGGCCTCTTAGAAATTTGTTTGTAAAATCAAGCAATCCATGAACTTGGGATACATTGCTGAAAGTATTGCTGCCCCCTATAGTTTAAAAGACGTATTGTTACATTGTCCACCTTCCTTTCTAAAGAAAACCTTTATTTTTAGATTTGCACACATTTTCAGACGATCAGCCCTTCTTCTAAATGACTTTAAAATAATTTATTTCAGTTCAGGAAATTTTGTGTAATATAATATTTAACCTCACTTGGATTAAAAAAGCCTTTTTTCCTTACATTAGAATTGTAGTGATTCAAAATGGGTTCTTTAAGTTCTGATGCCACCTTTGAATGTAAACATCAATCCCTCTTTCCATCTTTCACCTGAAGAAGAGATCTTTGAGGTCTTGAAAGCTTCTGATTCATTATTATTTAAGTAGTCCAATAAAATGAATAGCATCTCCTTCTCTTTGTCTGTCATCATATCAAGAAATGTTTAGCCAACTTAATCCCTCAGCTTCACTGTCCTAATCTGACTAAACTGGAGATGTTTTTATTAAATTCATTTGTATCCAAGTTATACAAATGATTTAAACATCATTAGTGTAAAGTCAAAATGGGAGAGAAAGTTAGGAACTCCAATAATTGCATCATCCTGGAATAATGTTAATTTTAATGTATAATTATGTTATTTTTAGCAAACAATATGTAATGCTAAACTGAAATCACAAGCCCTTTGCTAAGTGTTACATTTGAAATGTGTAATACTATGTATTTAACTACCAGTTTTATTAAATATTTGTTTCGTATGTCTTTAATGGGCTCTATTCCAGCACAGTGGTTTTTCTTCACCACTTGAAACAGGCACATCTGTGTTTTGCTATGTTGGGTTATATTTGCAGGCTGATGTAGTTTTTGCACTGTAACTTAGCAAGATGCAGCATTGTGCATCACTGAGAGCACAGTAATAGGTGGATGAATCTTTCAGCTGTGATCCTCTAATTGTTAATGTTGTCGACGTCTCACTGGTTTTCAGCTCCATGGAAAAACGTGTGTCGAGACCATCAGCTCGGTGCTCAGCACTGCTGCCCGAATACCTCCAGATCAAAAACAGAGGAGGATTTGCCTCATCATGTCGGTACCAATAAAGATAGTAGTTGGAAAAACTTGTCGTGTATTTACAAGTAATATGGACATCTCCTCCTTCTTGAACTTGTTTTTCAGATTCTTCCATTGTTAGTGTATTTCCAAAGACAAAATCTTAAATAAATAAAAGATATGCTTCAATACATCTAGTTTTTACATAAACCACTTCACTATATCTCAAAAATAATAAAATAACAGGGATTATTATTATTATTATTATTATTATTATTATTATTATTATTATTATTATTATTATTATTGCAAACACATGTTTAAAGCAAAATTGAAACTTACCAATTACAAAAAGTACAATGAAACACACAGGTAACATTGCCTGCAGCCTTCGTTGAGAATCAGCTTGCTTAGAAACTACAGACATGACACACAGACGGAGTATAGCTCCCCTGAAGATGACTTGACTGTTGAGAATGAGCTGTATGTTCATACAGCTGGGCAGCATGGGTAAACAGAGACATTCATTTCACATCATGTGACTGTTCTTGTCATCAGTAGGATTTATCTCAATACAGATTGGGTGAGCTGTGTCAGCTTTGCAGGGTATTGGAAGTTTCTGGAAACCAGTAGAAGTCTGTCGAATGTTAACTTGTTTTAAAGAGAGCTGCACACACTGGGCTGATCAGCCAGGACTGACAGAGCTGCACATACTGGGCTGATGAGCAGGGACTGACAAAGCTGCACACACTGGGCTGATGAGCCAGGACTGATAGAGCTGCACACACTGGGCTGATGAGCCAAGACTGATAGAGCTGCACACACTGGGCTTATGAGCCAGGACTGATAGAGCTGCACACACTGTGCTGATGAGCGAGGACTGATAGAGCTGCACACACTGGGCTGATGATCCAGGACTGATACAGCTGCAAACTCTGAGCTGATTAGTCTGTTAATCATCCGTGATCAGGAGTGGGTTAGAGGAGTGATACATGTGGACTATCCCTCCCTAACTGATATATAAATACAGACAGCACCACATGCAGTTCTTAATTAGCACTCTTAGTAACAAGGGACTAGCCACAATGTTTGTCTACTTGACTACGTTTATTATAGTTTTATTAACAAAAGGCATCAATGAGCTCCCCAATGGGACACTATGGGCTTCGTAGTATTTCTTCCCCTGGGACACTTATCACCCTTCCTTAAATGCGTTTTACTTGCTCTTATCTGCCCCCTATTTCACTGCATTTAATCCTGTACTTCAGAGTACTGTAATCTGCCAAGCGTTTAATCTGTAGTATTTTGTATTTAATCATATCCTGATGTAACTATTACTTACACTTATCTGCTGTATTATTGAATTGTATTTTGTCACACTTGTACTTGCTTGAACCTAAGTCATTGTATTTATCTTGTTCTTAAGTGTATTATTACTTGTACTATGATACTTGAAATGTATTTGCTTACGATTGTAAGTCGCCCTGGATAAGGGTGTCAGCTAAGAAATAAATAAATAATAATAATATTACAGAACACACAGACCACTGACTGATCTAGGTGGTTATGCTTTCCTGTTCAGTCATGCACTTTGGAGCTAAAACTAAATAAAACACACCACAACTGCCACTAGGGACTGTATTCAGCATCCTGGTTTAGATTTTGCACTAGATCAGCACTCGCATGCAGCACTGTGGGTCAAACAAAGCACAGTAGTATGTGGCCGAGTCGTCCAGCTTCATACTGGCAATTGCTAAAGTTGTCACCTTGTCCCTGGTTTTAAACTGTGTGGAAAAAAGTCTGTCCAGGTTAGTAGTGCGGTGTTCAGAATCGGCCTCCTGCCTCTCAGTTAAATAGAGAGGGGGCTTCTCTTGGGCATGTTTATACCAGGCAAGAGCATAGTAGGTGAAACTTGTAGTGTATTTACAAGTAAGCTGAACAGTTTCTCCCTCACGAACTGTACTTGAACGATCAGCTTGTGAAACTGTATTTCCAGAGACAAGATCTGAAATACATAAGTAAACGAATAAATTAAACATCATGCTTTATTTATGATGAGACTGTATTTGACTGGACCATTATTATTATTATTATTATTATTATTATTATTATTATTATTATTATTAGTAGTAGTAGTAGTAGTAGTAGTAGTAGTAGTAGTCGTATTAGTAGGTAAGTTAAGTAACAGGACTGAAATTACCAGTGGCAAGGACTAGCATTGCAAATTGAATGATCATTGTTTGCAGTCTTGCAGAAGAATCTACTCAGAAACACAGAGGTTGCCCTGTATCCCCTTTATATGAACATGAAGAAGTAATCTGCTCTGTCTATAAGCTTCCTTCTCATGTGGGTGTGGGGTTCATCTGTGACATATTATCAATGTTAATTTCACATTGTGTGATGATAAAAAAAAAGATGATGACGAAAAGGATGCATCACACCCTCACCATTTCGTTTCCTGCCAAGGCAGAAAATGTCTTTGAAATATAACAGTCCCATGGTTTTATTCTCTTTACTCTTTGACCGTGGTCCATGGCTAATATCATGCATGTTTTTAGAATTAAAGGCAAAGGGCCAGCTTTTGTTGTTGTTGTTGTTTGCTTTGTATTGATTTTTGCCACCTGGCTCAGGACTGCATTTATTGTGTATTGCCTGACCGTGTTCCAGTCTGTCACATCCTTATTTCCAGAAGTGGCTGTATAAATAACTTGTCTATTCGTAGGATCTTTGGTTTTACAGTGCCCCACCCCCTCCCCCTCCCCTCACCCCAGTATTTCTTTGTAAAATGGAAGAACATGCTTCACAAATGGGCACCGTTCCATCCCAAGAGGTTGTTGGCTTACAGTATGGTTTAGTTTCACACCTACAGGTTCTATAAACTGATGATGTTTTTACACTGAAGCACAGCGACATCTAGTGGTGTTTTTAGTCTTTATTATTATGATTATTTATTTCTTAGCAGACACCCTTACCCAGGGCAACTTACAGTTGTATACAAAAAATACATATCAAGAATTGCAGTACAATGAAGAGCTAGATACAAAATACAATGACTTCAGTGCTAGTCTTGCATGTAGTACTATTCAAGTCACAGAAAAACTGCAGCATTCACCAAACAGCATCTGGTGCAGCTTGTATTCTTCAGTGAAAAGACTAGTCTTTCACATGTCACGACCCTTGTGTAATAATGTATTTTAAATGGTTCTGGTATTTGAGGATATACAGTACACCATATTGTAATATTTCAAAAGTAATACTAATACCAGCAATGCATTGCTTTCCAGGACTGCTTTCTTTCATTTGGTAATATTAAATCTTTACTTACCCTCATTGTTTGACCTAGGCCCACTATTGCTCTCTGAAATTATTTATACTCTACCTGTCCACTATCAAGACCTGAAATTTTTTCTATTTATTCTCATCCTGTCCACTATCAAGACTTGAAATGGCCAGACTTAACTATGATTATCTGGAGTACCAGTATTGTAATGGAACAGAACAACAACAAAGGTTTGTCAGGATGAGGACAAATAACGTTTTGCAATATTTTGTTTCTTGTACAGCTTACTGTACTGAAGGATTGAGATCAGAAAGGAGACATTATATAATATTTAGTGCACATTTTGGGGATACGAGCAGTGATGGCAGGTGCAAAACCCCCATAATTCTGCTGTAAATCGTGTTTAGCAGCTGTAAAGTCTGGTTTTACTGGTCTCTAAAAATGTGGCGTATGTAAAGTATTGTGTTCACCTGGCGTTCTGCACCCGCTAACAAATTTGCACTTTGCCATCATTAATCCATTAAAATTATAGCGAAATGTATTCAAATGAAGAAAAGAGCATGGAATTGGATGGGGTCTAAGTATTAAGCTGGCGCAAAAATTATAATGTGATGTAAAGATTTTGCCTTGCATTTAGGCAATTGCTGACCCTCCAAAACTTTACACCTCTTCTTACAAGGTGCAAACCATTGTAGAAGCGAGTAACTAAAAGATGTATAAAAGCACACACCTGCAGAAGCCTGTCATTGACTTCAGGATGGCTGCTGTGGTACACATCCTGATGCGGTGACACTTGGCTCTTGTTAAGGAAGGAACACGTTTAGATGAGAAGGGCAAGACAAAGAAGACCCTGCATATTAAATCCCAGGGTCACTTTGTTTGGGACGCCGGAGGATGCAGTGCTAAAGTGTTATCATCTCACTCCGCAGGTCATTCTAGACCTAATAGCTGAATAGCGTGACAGTTGGAGAGTAAGAAGGGTTTGGAGAGAGAGTGAGACAGATAGACGTTACTTGAGTATTCCCACCTTGTCTCCTGAGTCCTGCTTCACTTGAACCTGGCGAACGCTACATTGGTGTTTAGAAGTGGGATCATGCAACGCCTGCCTCATGGAGTGAAGCAGGAACAGAGAGAGGAAATGGTGGACTCGACACCTGCAAGCCTGACTAGAGGAGCTGATAGTTGATCTGATGGTCAGGAACGGGCTGTAGACGAGCGCCATCTGAGAGAGAGAGCGCAGAGTGAGAGATAGGTGAGAGCCCACATGCTGAGGAAAAGAGAGGGGGCAAAATGAGCTGGGAGGCTGGCAGACTACCCTGCGAGCTGAGGGGGTACTGCGTCGTTATTATTGAGGGAGAAGCGGAGACAGCGAGAAGGTCATCATGTACGCGGTGGGAGGAAAGCAAGTGTGCATCAAGCAGGAGGTGACATCACCACCGGACACACACTCGGCTCGGCAGAACGTAAACAAAGGGGCCTACCATAGCCAGCTACAGTATGACGGTAAGGCCGACTAGCAAGACTTTCTAAAATAATTTGAAATGATGCTAATGATAAATGGATGGACTGATAGGGAATAAGCCAGCGACTTACTAGCCTGTTTGAGCCAGGATGCCTTGCCTTGTTTACAAACCATCAACATTAATTGCTGTGGTAGTTACAGCACACTGGTAGCTGAGCTGAGTGTGTGCTTGGTGGGAGAATGCAGAGTTAAGCCCTGTCATGGCCCCGTGCCGATCGTGGGAGATGAGCAGTGTGGAAGTGACAGGATGCCAGGGGCGGGGAAGCATGCAGTGAAGGCAGGCCGCTATGATGGGAAATCCCCGTGGGAGGCTTACCAAGCCACGTTGAAAATGGCAGTGGTCACTAATGGCTGGAGGCCTACTGAGAAGGCTGGACAGCTGGCAACTGCATTGGAGGGGGAAGCACTGCAGGTTCTGCTGGACCTGGGCCCAGACGAGATGATCAGTTATGACAGTTATGTGCTAGCCACAGCTCTAGAACACCGCTTCGGGAGACTTGAGCCTGCAGTCGGCCTGCACCTACAACTGGCTGCTCAGTCCCAAGGCCCAGGAAAGAAACTGAAAAGAAATTTGAGGCTGCTGTCAGGTATCTGGCCCGGAGGCGGTACCCTGAATTTCTGCAAGTCGTCCAGAAGGACCTGGCCATGAAGGCCTTTGTCCGCAACCTGACCCCTTCTGCCCTGTGCCAGAAGGTCTGGCTTGTTGCCCAAACCTCCCTAGAGCACGCAGAATGGGTTGAGGCTGTGCTCCAGGAGGGTGAGCATGACCGAACCTCTGGGGGGGACCAGTGTCTGGAGAAGAGGCGGCCCGACCATACACCACCCGGAACCCGCATGACCCAACCCTGTGAAGATGAAGACACAGACGGCACCACCACCCCCGCCTGGCCTACAGAGCTAGCCACCCTCATACAGGCCATGATCACCCAACCCGCCCAGGCGCCTGAGCCCCACACATGGCTGGGGCTGGGACTGGGACTGCGGCCAACCTGTCCATCTACAGTGCCACTGCCTCGCAACAAAGATTGCACCACCCCACCTGACAGCAGTCACCGGGAAACGCCAAGGGGTCCCCCAACCAGTCTGTGTCCAATTCAGCAATGACCACCAGTCCAAAACACCTGCAACCAGGGCCTGCCAGTCAAGCTGGGAGAGGGGGGCTTCACTCTCCCTGGAAGCTACTGACCACAGCCAGCACAGGCCGGCCATAGTGGTTGGGAGGAACATTGCAGGGGACTTCTGCCACATCCCCGTCCGAGTCGAGGGGGTTCCATGCACTGCTCTGATGGACACCGGTTCAACTCTGGTCTGACTGGATGTGCTCCCAGCAGGGGACCGGCTGGAACCCACCACTGTACAATTATGCACTGTGATAGGGGAGCTAGTACCGATGAAAGGGAAGGGAAACCTCACCAATGAAGTAGCTGGACAGATGGTACAACACTCTGTATGGGTAGTGGCTGTCCAGGACATCTGCATACTGGGCATGGACTTCCTGTGCAATTAAACCTCAGAACCGGGACACTGCACTTGCAGGAGGGCCCGGCCTTGGCCCTGGTCAAGGCAGTCAGGCCAGGATCGGGACCCTTTTGCTCGACAAGTTCAGTCCCTGCTGATGGCTCCGCGTCACGCTGCAGCGAGCCGGGGTTCCACCAAACGACATGCTGCAAGCCCAGTCATGCACCAGCGCCGGCAAAGGCAACGCAGCCTCTCGACAGGCCCAACACTGCCAACACACACCAACACAACCGCCTGCACACCCCTGGGGGACCTCAGCCCTCCCCTGAGCCGTCCAACAACCTGTCGGAAAATGTTGCTGCCCGCCACCTCCGATCCCCTTGTCCGGTG
Organism: Acipenser oxyrinchus oxyrinchus; assembly: GCA_030684275.1. NCBI lineage: Eukaryota > Metazoa > Chordata > Actinopteri > Acipenseriformes > Acipenseridae > Acipenser > Acipenser oxyrinchus. The sequence goes on along the minus strand of CM060273.1, from coordinate 11,698,517 downwards.
AACTTTGGCCCTGGAACAATGCCAATGCCAGGATGGAGCCACTGGACTGGAACTCAGCCCTCCCCCGGCCCAGGCAAGCTCAGTGACATGGACCCCCTCCCCCCGCTCACCTTCTTCCAACGCTAACGTCATCGAGCTCCCTCAATGCGGCCTTGGCAGCCCCGAGGATTGATGCCCCCATACCCACGACCTGGTCCGAGATGCCAGCCCCTCCAGAGGACCCCACCGTTGACACGGTGATCACAGTCTCGTGTCAGAACTGCGAAGAGCTTTGTCTGGAGCAACAGGCCCAGCTGTGGGAGTTGTTATTTGCTTATCGGTCCAGCTTCACTAACACTTCGGAGGACGTGGGCCGGACACAGCAGATTGAGACAGGGGAGGCCCATCCCATTAAGATGTGCTCCCGCCGCCAACGACTGGCACCTCAGGAGGGAACAGAACAGGTTCTCCAGGAGATGAGGGAAGCCGGCATCATTGAGAACTCGGACGGCCCCTGGACATCACCAGTGGTCCTGGTCCCCAAGAAAGATGGCAAGTGGTGCATCTGCGTCGACTACAGGTGCTTGAACGATGTGACGAAGACTCACACCCCCTCCCCCGTATCGATGAGTCCTTGGATCCATTGGCCGGGTCCAAATGGTTCTCCTCTCTCGACCTCCGAAGCGGCTACTGGAAGGTAGCTTTGTCCCCTTCTGTGCGACCCAAGACTGCCTTCTCCACTGACCGAGGGCTAGGGCAGTTTACAGTGATGCTGTTCGGGCTTTGCAACGCCCCCGCAATCTGGACAACCTGCTGGTTCATGGGAGGATCTTCCAGGCAGACCTGGCTTCCCTTCGGGAGGTGCTCTGGTGAGTGAAGGAGGCGGGGCTCAAGCTGCACCCCCAAAAATGTCAGCTGATGTGCAGGGAGGTCACCTTCCAGGGGCATCGGGTCAGAGAGGAAGGCATCAGCACAGAGGCCAGTAAAATCAAGGCTGTCTAGGACTAGTCCACCCCCGTCAACTCCTGCCAACTCAGAAGCTTTCTGGGGCTTGCCTCTTACTGTAGGAGGCTTGTGCAGGGCTTTGCCACCTTAGCCGCCCCCCTGCACAGCCTACTATGGAAAGACGAGTCCTTTGGCTGGACCCGAGTGCCAGGAGGGGTTTGGCAGACTGAAGAACACTCTGTGCCAGTCTCCTGTGCTGGCTCCCCTGGACCCCTACTCCCCCTTCCTGCTGGACACAGATGCGAGCGATGAGGGCATCGGAGCTGTCCTGTCCTAGGAGCGCTGGTACTGTGTTACCCGACAGAAGCTGCTGGCAGTAGTTGAGTTGGTACGCCAACTTCCGCCACTATCTCTGTGGCCTCCCCTTCACCACCCGGACGGAGCACGCCGCCCTGCAGTGATTAATGACGTTCCGCGAGCCAGAGGGGCAAGTTGCCCACTGGATCAGGCATCTGCAGGAATTTCACTACCAGATTCAACACCGGACTGGTGAAAAACATGACAATGTTGATGCCCTGTCCCGACGACCCTGCGCACTCAAGGGCTGCACTCACTGCTGCAGGAAGGAGGAGAGGGAGGCCGAGTTGTCTCGAGGACAGGAGGAGCGGTGCTGCGTGGTGGTGCTGGTGGAGAGGGCTGAGTGGAGAAGGCACCAGGAACTTTGTCCAGTCTTACAATGGCTGGAGGACCAGCAGAGGCCCCCCTGAGAGGGCAGCTCGACACTCCCCTGCCACCTGAGGGCTGTGGTCGCAGTGGGCTGGACTGGCCCTGAGGGATGGAGTCCTCCAGCAACAGTGGAAGGAGCCAGAAAAGGGAGAGGTGAGGTGGCAGGTAGTGGTCCCCCAAGCACTGCACCAGGAGGTCCTCGACTCCCACCATGGAACCCCAGGTACCGGACACATTGGAGTGACGAAGATGCTGCTGCGGCTCCACCAGTCCTTCTACTGGGGCAGTGCAAACAGGACATCGAGGCGCAGCGACACCTGCCCACAAGTGACCCCCGGGCCGGTCGCACACCCCTCTCCAGCAGTACCAGGTCAGCGGACCCATGGAGAGGGTCGGGGTGGATGTCTTAGGCCCAGTCACTGATAGCTTGTGGTGACGTCAGGCCAAGAAATGCAGGACACAGAATGGTGAGTGAAATGTGCTGTTGCACCGGTTTATTATAAATAAAAGATTTAAACACAAAACAAAACAGTGGAACAAACAAAATGGCACGTTGGTCAAAATAAACAGACAAACAGACAAACAAACAGTGGATGAACCCCAAACAAGCATTGTGCCGGTCCTCCCACACGAGTAGCAATTGCTTTATTTCTATTATTATTTCTTTCTCCTCTCTCTCTCTCTCTCTCTCTTTCTGTCTCTCTCTCTCTCTCTCAATTTTTTTTTTCAATTTCAAGTGCTTTATTGGCATGACTGATTTTTTACAAGTATTGCCAAAGCAATGATGGGTAAATTCCATCTTTACAATGAACATTTAAAACATATGTAAATAAAACAAAAACAACACAGTACTTCAAACACATCACAACAACAATAATAATGAGAATAATGATATACATTTATATATGCATTCTATAACATTTATTTATTTATTTATTTATTTATTTTTCTTTTCCTCCCTGTGTGAGGAGCCTCAGTGTCACTCCCTGTCCCTCAGGTTTTGGCAGGCGCTTGTGTACTGGGCTGCCACTTCTATACAGCTTGTCTACTCTCCGAGGAGGATGGGGAGTTTTTCTGGGTCTGGCAAGTCTGAGAAATCTATGCAGAGATTTTGTATTTTTGGGAAGAAGGTTTCCCTTATATTCTTATATTTTGTGCACTGCAGTAAAAAGTGTATCTCTGTCTCGACCTGATTGAGCTGACAGTGATCTCTCTCTCTCTCTCTGTCTCTCTGTCTCTCTCTCTCTCTCCCTCTCTCTCTCTTTCTTTCTCTCTCTTTCTCTCTCTCTCTCTCTCATTTTATCTATACGTAAAGTGATTCTGCAATCCCTGTGATTAAATGCATATATACATTTTAAATCACTCGTGATACACAGCCCACATTATACCCTGTGCACCAATGCATACACACCAGCAATAACACACCACATAAACCATAAAGCACAAAATATGCACAGGGGTGGGGAACCCCACCACAGGCCCCTTCCCATGCTCAGGGAAGGGGAATTGGTTCGTCTTGGTGGCTCTCGACTACTTCACCAAGTGGTCTGAGGCGTACGCTCTCCAGACCAGGAGGCAGAGACGGTTACCGAAGCACTTGCTGGAGGGGTTCAGCCAGCTCGGGATCCCCCAGGAGCTCTATTCAGACCAGGGGCACAACTTCAAATCCCTGGACTTTGCAGAGATGTGATGGCACCTGGGTATCCAAAAGACCAGGACCACCCCCCTCCACCGGTAGAGTGATGGAATGAAGAATGGAATGAAGAATGATTCTTGGTAATAAATTCTCTCTCCCGACCTGTGAGGGTGGTGTGTAAAGGGAACAGAGTGCCCTGGACTGGATGGGCAGAAAATTCATTCCCAGGGTTAGATGGAAGTCTGTCATCTAGAAAGAGGGCAGAGCTATGATACATTAAATCATCAACCCGGAAGAGCAACGACGTGGAAGCCGCAGATTGGAGAAGCAGTTCCACTAGTTAACCAAGGGGTCATGATTGACGGCATGAAAGGGGGCATAACAAAGTGATATGCTCCTTGTTATGGTTAAGCTGAACCGGAAGGTGTTAATAAATATACTGTTTGTTGTTATTTAGACGGCTAACATGATCCGACGCTGTCGCTAAAAGGCCAGCACTAACCCAACAACACTGCACTTTGTTTTACGATAAACTGTATTTGCACCACGAGCACTAGAGCACTGTGGACTGGTGATTGTGTTTGTGTTACGTGTCGGTGTAAAAAGAACAGTTACAACTGTTATTATTTCGGGACCAACCCATGGATTACAACGAAGCACACCACTGTATTGCTTGTTATCATTATTATTTACTGTGTTTTGTGTCATCAGTCCATTGGATTTGTCACGAATTCTGCGTGTTCAGATTTCTTCACGTACTCTTTTTATTTGCTCAGCACACACTCTTATCTCAGGGGAGACGTTAGGAGGACAGAGATGTTATTACTCCTAGTGGGGTATAGTTCCTGCACTGGACCCGCAATATATTCAGATGACTAATGTAGTACCCAAGTAATTCACAGACTCATGTATTTAAAGTTTTTACGAATCAGAGTATGATCAGTACTCCTTCGGTTTATGAACGGTTAAATATTGGATTGAGTAGCTACAGGCTACTTCATATCCCCAGCTGACAGACGCTCTGGGCAGTCCAGTGTCTTAACAGATATTAACGTTAACACTTTAATACATTTATATGTATGTGCAAGGCCGGCAAGCAGGCCAAGAACACATCACCCAAAGCACCCGATGGTATATTTCAGCACATTCAACAAAATACTCTCATTTCTAAAACATAGTGCGAGTCCTCTATAGCAATGCATGCAATACATGTGAGATAAAATAATAATTCATTAATGCTTACCCTCTAATATAAATCGTAAAAGAATATGACTGTCTTCACCAGGCAAATGAAACTGAGTTCAATCAGCTCAACTGTGTAGGTCTACAGACAATGGACCACATTACCCTGTCAGGTATGAGTGTGGAGCTCCATTGTAATTACTTAGGACTTATATAGGTTTTTCGTCTCATTGGAATACATGGGACGTCTCAATTAAATCCAATCATTAATCTGTTGAGACAGCTCATATCTTTTTTACAAATAAGTTTTCAAAAGATCCGGACCAACCTTTCAGAATTAATTGGAGTCATGTACCGATAAATTCAAGACTTCATATTTGTCCAACTCCAAACCTATGATCTCATTCCTTGTTTTCCTCCGAGCCCCTCCTTTATCTGAAAAGTCGAGTGAACCAAAGTTCCCTGGATCTTGGTTTATAATATAATATAAAATCACTACTGTTATATGTGCATGCTAACACTATGTTTTATATGTGTTATATATGAGAGATGTTCTTAATATATGACATCATCTTCTAATTGATTATATTTTGCTAAATTAAAGGTATGTGTTTCTTTTAACCTCATACTGTGTTTCATCATGTTTTTAATGAGTCAGTTTTGATTCCATATACTATTGTCTAACAGAGTATTTGACAAAAGATTGCCTTATACAATATTCAAGTCAATTAGTTTCACAAAGTTTAAGTGGTAATAATTTTCATTACAATTATTTATCCCTTAAAAGATGCACTAACCAGGCTCTGACCTGTACCTGACTCTGAGAATATGCTATTGCAAGCAATTTCCACAGTCTCTTGTTTCTTCAAGGCCAGAGTCTGTGCAAACACTTTTTTAGATATATGACCTATCAATGTCTGTTATGCCATAATTTTTGTATATTATTCCAAGATATATTCTTATCTGTGCTAAACCACTAATTCCATAAAACTTAACACTCCCAATCTATAAGACTTGCAGCTTCGCTGGAGTGGAATGTAAGAAGACTCCTCCTTTCTCTACAGCCCGCACATCTTGATAAGGAGAGAGACCCCTTTTTCAATGCAGCAGTTTCAAAGAACCACATTATAATGACTCCATCTACCATCATTAGACAATAGTATAGTGGATTAACAACACGGTACATTATAGTATATTATTACAAACTAACACAAAAACATAGCATAATACATTTTTATATTCTGTTATTCAATGGATATTATAATGTCTAAAGGTCTTTTTGTTTAATAGAAGGAGAAAGAAACTGTACCACTTTCCCAATTAATTAAATCGAATACTGCTCCAGCTTTTAATCTTCTTATCACTACAGCAAAATCATGAACAAGCAATAACACTCGTCAGTTTAAATAATATGTTTTCTTATTATAGCAATTTTTATTTTATTAACCTGTAATACCTGGCTTTTGTGTCTAATTTCTATTTTTCTTTGACCATTATAAACTATAAACAGTGTCAATTAGCACTGAGCCTTTTTTAACTATAAATGTGGCATTATAAGATAAACTTTTAATGAATTTACTTCAGTTTAACAATTGCTCCAAGAATTTATAATATCACTTTATTTCTTTGGTGATTCCCTCTAAGATTTAAATCCAAATACAGGCCAGTATAAATGCATTCAACTTGTAAATATTTTATAATGACTGAACTAGGCTTGACCCTGTCCTTTGTTCATACAAAATCCAGCCGAATCAGGTTTTTTTCTTAAGACCTTGGCTGCTAAGTTTTAATGTTGATTTATATGTTGCAAAGAATCCCTTTCGTATCTTGTTTTTGGAAGCATAAATTTATAGGTGTGATTAACGTCCACTTTTCAGCTGGAATGGTGCTTTTTATCAAGCGTCATGCTTTCTGAAGATTAGATATACAAACAGTAAATCGTTTATTATATATTTTCTTAGAAATTCCCAGATTACTAAATACTTAATTAATTTCCTGTCAAAACAACGAGTGGACTGACCTATTTCATGGAGTAAGGGATCCATCTACTGACAATACAAGGATACTCTCTCTTTATCCTTCCTTCCAAAAAAACCTCTAACCCTTCATTTTTATATCAAAGTACATTTCATATTTGAAATCGCCTAGTACATGTCCAGCATATCCACACATTCCCAGCAGGATTCAGCTTCTGTACCAGGTTCAGCTCGAGTTAGTTCCACAACAAATCCCTTGATCCAAAGTTTCTCCATCACAGGTGTGGATTGCCATTGTCTGACTTCATTCCTATAAGATACTTGGACACGTTTAGTTGTACATATTATTTCTATATATTTTTTCACACAGGGTCATTTTGCAAGGTATACCCTCCATCCAGAATACTAAAGGAGGTCAAAACTCACTGTTATTCATATTTTCGGGCACTCAGTAGTTGCCTTTCCCTCCATCATCAGTTGGCAAACTTAACATAACTGAATCTGAATCAGTTGATGAACCGTGCACTGTAGCTTACTGAGAGCAAAGGAGTCCAATGTTTTACTACACGGAATAACTAGTTCAGCATCACCTGCGACAGATTGTACAAATAAAACACCATTGCACCTGGATTATCATTGTCGGTCTGTTCATTGATCACTGCTGCATTTCTGTACCTGCACACTGTTAACCATTTTGCCACAGACACCCACCTGCCTCTTGTGTTGCTGGCCTGTCATTCAGCTGTGCAGGACTCCTGTGCCTGCACTCCAGCCCTGCTCATGCTGGGGTGCGAGCTCTGCACGCCAGAGGATATGGCCTTCACCACCCCCAGACACCCCCAGTGTGCCCCCAGGTACTGAGTAAACCAGGAGGCTGCAGGACTGGCTGGCTAAAACAATTGAATCTATTCAGTCTTGAACAAAGAAGACTACACGGTGATCTGATTCAAGCATTCAAAATCCTAAAAGGTATTGACAATATCGACCCAGGGGACTTTTTCGACCTGAAAAAAGAAACAAAGACCAGGGGTCACAAATGGAGATTAGATAAAGGGGCATTCAGAACAGAAAATAGGAGGCACTGTTTTACACAGAGAATTGTGAGGGTCTGGAATCAACTCCCCAGTAATGTTGTTGAAGCTGACACCCTGAAGCTGCTTGATGAGATTCTGGGATCAATAAGCTACTAACAACCAAACGAGCAAGATGGGCTGAATGGCCTCCTCTTGTTTGTAAACTTTCTTATGTTCTTATGTTCGTATGAGGCATGTGTTATTTATGAGGTAAGGGTCAATTAACAGCACAATACAGATTTATGAATCAGAGGAATAATATGCTAATGAGAATTGGTCTCGAAGGGCACATTATAACGCTGTGATGACTGAAGTTTTTAGATGGTAAATGCTGTTTATGCATCACCCAATGAAATACTGTCATGTTAGGCAGTAGGTTTTATGCATATGGGCCAGATAATGATATTTTTCTCTGTTAAAATTGTACAGGTAGTAATGGATTTGGTTTACTGTGTCAACGCAGCTTTGGTACCAACTGAAAACAGGATACTGGTTTACCACATGTCAACCAACAGGAACCTGTAACTGACATCCGGTTTGCAAACTCTTTATACTTCTTCTTCTAGTGGTAAACTGATAAAGGTTCAACCAGATAAAGTACTCTGCATGTTCAATACGCTATTAAATGCAGCAGGTGTGTTGTGAAACGTTATGGGAGTCAGGACTGTCATGTTTGTATTTGTTTAAGAATAATTTCAGAAGTTAGTGACACTAGTGGTCTAGAAGTAAACATTAGCTGTGTACATATGTCATTGCACATACAGTAGTCAACACTGTAGCAACTATAGCTGCGACCACATGAAAGCTACTGTTGTGTATTTCCGTATAAAGTCGCTAGTAGCATATACGTGCATCTATAGCATATACATGTATTTCCTGAAACCCCATATGAACAACATAACTTCGATGATGATTTTGGTTTTACAGTTGGCGCTGAATAATAGATCAGTCAAATATAATTTTAGATTTATATAAAAAGGATAACATTTGTAAACAATTTTTTTTTTTTTTTTATTCCACAGCACACATTCAGTATGGCTTGCCTACTTGATTACTGAAGGTAAGCAGTAGCCTACTGTTTTATTGATATAACGTGTGGAGGTGTTTTTTTTTTTAATTGTGATATTTATTTTATTTCTATTATTTTTTGGGGGGGGCGGGGGGGGGGGGTCACCGCCTAGGCCCCCCGTCTAGAGCCCCACAAGACTAAGGCCGGCCCTGACGATGGTGACGCGCTCACTCTCTTTTCTTACTCGTCATTTCGCCTGTTGTCTCCTTCTACCCCGTCGCATCGTTCCCGCCGCTCTTATAACTTGGCCCGCCCCCCTCTCGCTCCTAATATCCGGTTGGAGGGGATCTCGTTAGCCTTTGCACCCTGCCCAATCAGCGTCCTCGTCACCTGTCCATATATATAATATAACTATGCGACTGTATTGTTGGGTTCTTGTTGTGGTAAACGGATTATTAGCCCAGAGCATTTAATAATTAGAAAATAATAATTGTTCAAAACAAGAGAAGACACACAAGCCCTGACGCCCCATAAGCATTGTCTATTGGAGGAAATATTTACAGAATACTTAAAAACTGCTTCTACAACCATGATTCATGTATTATTAATAGCGTTTTAATTAAATTATACGTCGCCCATGCTTATAATGAAAACATGTATTGTTTTCCCGTAATTAAACAAAGTGACGTCGCAATTAATTGACATACATAGCATTGGGAAGACCCGTCTCCCAGAGTTGTATCCCATTTAAGCAGCAATCCCGGTTATCAGGATCCCGATTAGGCGGCGCCGACGGTATTATTATTATTATTATTATTATTATTATTATTATTATTATTATTATTATTATTATTATTATTATTATTATTATTACTGACAGTGCTGGCCGCAGTATTAGTTGCAATAGATGCAGCAGTCATACAAGTTGTTGAACTACTTTTTTGTATTGAATTTTTATTAAGATATGACAATAACAATCAATAACCGATGACAAAACAAGCGTATGGGATACAAAAAAGAAATAAACAAAAACAGAAAGAAGGAAACATAAGAAAGAGAAGGAAGAAAATAGCAGAAAGGAGAGAGAGATTGCTGCTTTTCAATGACAAGGAGAGTGTAAGATTATGGGATGGAGTCAGCCTGAGTTGGTCAACATACAGCAGAACAGGTTCCCATGCCTTGTACAACTTTGAATTGTATTAAACTGCCGGACTACTTTTTGTCATCTTCTGAACTTGAATTCATTCAAATAATTAGTTTGATTAAAACAAAACATTGTGTTTCCACATTTCATACCAAATATGAATACCATTCATATGTGTAATAACAACAATATGTATTCAGGGCCTACCATTATTTTTATTTACAGGTAATAATTTCAGACGGAGATGTTTTAGCTCTGTGGCCTTTTCGTATCTAACCAAACTGTGCCGCCTAGTGTTTCTTTTCCGTTACTGTAGAACATATTTACCGAATCCGCTTCAATACAAAATTAGCATGGGGCAAATCTGTGATCCCTTGTATCATTTGTACCAAAATCAATACTAATAATAAGACTCTCTCGTTACAAATATGCACTCCAAAGTAACTGAATCACCCGCTGGTACATTCAGAGGTGTTGAGTCCTCGGTGGAAAAGAAAGAAAACATATACAGAATATACAGTTAATGTGAAATTAAAATGGTGTCTTTCAGTCCATTGCAGTGATGCAACGTCGCTGGAAAGCTCTGACTGTGACTGCAGCTGTTCGATATTAAGGGCCAGTGTGCTATGGTCTGGGTGTTCTCTATCAGACACCTTATTAATAGGCTGATAACTTCCTTGTAACGCCACAGAGTTCAGACCAGGAGAACATTCGGCTGCAGTCTGGACGGGGCTGCGGTGTTGGTCCATACGCTGTCCTCGGCACTGAAATCCCTGATGAAATAAAGTGCTGTCTCTCTTTTCTATATTATAGAAAGGTATAATGACTTGTTCTATGTGTTATCATGTGTCATGCAAGTGTCTGTCCCAGCCGGTTCAATCTGTTTGTTATTTGATGAGTTCACACATTAACATCTAGTGTGTGTTTAATTTAGTTCTGTTTGTGTTTATTTACTTAAGTTAAATCATTTTGGAGTTTACTTACACTGTAAATGAAAATATAAATTGATTAGCTGTATGTAAACGCAATGTGTGTTTGCTCGTGAATAGAGCTGTACGCTAGTATATGGTATGAGAAGGACAGAAAGGAGGTTAGTGGGACAGGCAATCTCACAGTCGGGCTGAGTTTTTGTAAGAAAGTACACCTTGTTTGCAACACAGTGCCAGCCGAAGGGCACAGAGATATATCGCAGCATCACTGAACTCTGCGTCAGAGATGGATAAAACCGTAACGCTTGTATTGTACGTTAATGAAAAACGCTTTTTTGCAAACGCTGCCATGTCCCGAACTGAGCTATAGCCGAGCCGCTCATAGATGATGAAGTGTGGAGCCCTGCCAGGGTATTGCCGGTACCACAGTAAGTAGACATCACTGCCAGTGTATTTGCAAGTCAGCTCTACAGAGTCTCCTTCTGGCACAGAGGTTTCAGGATTGTTTGTGTGGATTGTGTTGCCTCGAGTTCTGGGGATAACTGAAACAGAAAATAAAATAGTACAGGTGGTTAATAATAATAATAATAATAATAATAATAATAATAATAATGATAATAACTAGTTACCTGAAATAATGTAGACAATGCTGAAGAAGAAAATGAGATAAGTCTTCATTTTAGCAGCAGGATTACAGTAAGAATGGAAATCATTGGTTTTAATCCTGCAGTATGCGTGTAGATGTAGGAGGGAGCTTCTTATCACACTCGTAAACTACTAATCTGATTGGCCGCTGAGATGACTCGATAGTAGGAATGATGTTGCAATTGCATTCATAGCTGCTACACTAAAAAAATGACATGTTGTAAAAACAATGTATCTAGTTTCAATGTGGTTGTTTTACAGGCTTTGTGAGTCCATTTTGGAATGAATCTGTGTTTACTAATTAATTAGTCATTTAGCAGACTTTTTTATCAAAAGTGATGTACAGAGACTAGGGGATGAACTATGTATCACAACCGATGCTGAAGAGTCACTTAGAATAGGACCTTGGTTTTACGTCTTATCCGAAGGACGGAGCACAAGGAGGTTAAGTGACTTGCTCAGGCTCACACACGGTGAGTCAGTGGCTGAGCTGGGCTCGAACCAGGAACGTCCTGGTAACAAGCCTCTTTCTGTAACCACTGGACCAACAAGCCTTCTTGCGTCAGATAGACATACCAATGCCAGATACATATAGAAACACGTGCGCTAACACACAAAAAGGCTATAGGCAGCCAGGCTGTTTGACTTGAAGTGTGTGGTGTTTTGTGTGATGTAAGTTACAGCTGTAAAAGCTTTTAGAATAGTTTTTGTTATTTGTTTTTTTTGTTTGTTTTTTTGTGTGTGTGTTTTTAAAAGAAAATGAGCAAGTAGCATCATCTAGTGGCAGAAAACAAACCAACATGAACACATACCACCTAAACACAAGCAAGGTAACGCATACCACCTAAACACAAACATGAACACATACCACCTAAACACAAGCAAGGTAACGCATACCACCTAAACACAAACATGAACACATACCACCTAAACACAAACATGAACACATACCACCTAAACACAAGCAAGAACACATACCACATAAACACAAACATTAACACTACCACCTAAACACAAACATGAACACATGCCACCTAAACACAAACATGAACACATACCATCTAAACACAAACATGAACACATACCACCTAAACAAGACATGAACACATACCACCTAAACACAAACATGAACACATACCACCTAAACACAAACATGAACACTACCAGCTAAACACAAACATGAACACTACCACCTAAACACAAACATGAACACATACCACCTAAACACAAACTTGAACACATACCACCTAAACACAAACATGAACACATACCACCTAAACACAAACATGAACACATACCACCTAAACACAAACATGAACACTACCACCTAAACACAAACATGAACACTACCACCTAAACACAAACATGAACACATACCACCTAAACACAAACATGAACACATACCACCTAAACACAAACATGAACACATACCATCTAAACACAAACATGAACACTACCACCTAAAAACAAACATGAACACTACCACCTAAACACAAACATGAACAGATACCACCTCAACACAAACATGAACACATGCCACCTAAACACAAACATGAACAGATACCACCTCAACACAAACATGAACACATGCCACCTAAACACAAACATTAACACATACCACCTAAACACAAACATGAACACATACCACCTAAACACAAACATGAACACTACAACCTAATCACAAACATGAACACATGCCACCTAAACACAAGCAAGAACACATACCACCTAAACACAAACATGAACACATACCACCTAAACACAAACATGAACACATACCACCTAAACACAAACATGAACACTACCACATAAACACAAACATGAACACATACCACCTCAACACAAACATGAACACTGCCACCTAAACACAAACATGAACACATGCCACCTAAACACAAACATTAACACATACCACCTAAACACAAACATGAACACATACCAAATAAACATAAACATGAACACTACCACCTAAACACAAACATGAACACATACCACCTCAACACAAACATGAACACTGCCACCTAAACACAAACATGAACACATACCACCTAAACACAAACATGAACACATACCACCAAAACACAAACATGAACACATACCACATAAACACAAGCAAGAACACATACCACATAAACACAAACATTAACACTACCACCTAAACACAAACATGAACACATACCACCTAAACACAAACAGGAACACATACCACCTAAACACAAACATGAACACATACCACCTAAACACAAACATGAACACATACCACCTAAACACAAACATGAACACTACCACCTAAACACAAACATGAACACATACCACCTAAACACAAACATGAACACATACCACCTAAACACAAACATGAACACATACCACCTAAACACAAACATGAACACATACCACCTAAACACAAACATGAACACATACCACCTAAACACAAACATGAACACATACCACCTAAACACAAACATGAACACATACCACCTAAACACAAACATGAACACATACCACCTAAACACAAACATGAACACATACCACCTAAACACAAACATGAACACATACCACCTAAACACAAACATGAACACATACCACCTAAACACAAACATGAACACATACCACCTAAACACAAACATGAACACATACCACCTAAACACAAACATGAACACATACCACCTAAACACAAACATGAACACATACCACCTAAACACAAACATGAACACATACCACCTAAACACAAACATGAACACATACCACCTAAACACAAACATGAACACATACCACCTAAACACAAACATGAACACATACCACCTAAACACAAACATGAACACATACCACCTAAACACAAACATGAACACATACCACCTAAACACAAACATGAACACATACCACCTAAACACAAACATGAACACATACCACCTAAACACAAACATGAACACATACCACCTAAACACAAACATGAACACATACCACCTAAACACAAACATGAACACATACCACCTAAACACAAACATGAACACATACCACCTAAACACAAACATGAACACATACCACCTAAACACAAACATGAACACATACCACCTAAACACAAACATGAACACATACCACCTAAACACAAACATGAACACATACCACCTAAACACAAACATGAACACATACCACCTAAACACAAACATGAACACATACCACCTAAACACAAACATGAACACATACCACCTAAACACAAACATGAACACATACCACCTAAACACAAACATGAACACATACCACCTAAACACAAACATGAACACATACCACCTAAACACAAACATGAACACATACCACCTAAACACAAACATGAACACATACCACCTAAACACAAACATGAACACATACCACCTAAACACAAACATGAACACATACCACCTAAACACAAACATGAACACATACCACCTAAACACAAACATGAACACATACCACCTAAACACAAACATGAACACATACCACCTAAACACAAACATGAACACATACCACCTAAACACAAACATGAACACATACCACCTAAACACAAACATGAACACATACCACCTAAACACAAACATGAACACATACCACCTAAACACAAACATGAACACATACCACCTAAACACAAACATGAACACATACCACCTAAACACAAACATGAACACATACCACCTAAACACAAACATGAACACATACCACCTAAACACAAACATGAACACATACCACCTAAACACAAACATGAACACATACCACCTAAACACAAACATGAACACATACCACCTAAACACAAACATGAACACATACCACCTAAACACAAACATGAACACATACCACCTAAACACAAACATGAACACATACCACCTAAACACAAACATGAACACATACCACCTAAACACAAACATGAACACATACCACCTAAACACAAACATGAACACATACCACCTAAACACAAACATGAACACATACCACCTAAACACAAACATGAACACATACCACCTAAACACAAACATGAACACATACCACCTAAACACAAACATGAACACATACCACCTAAACACAAACATGAACACATACCACCTAAACACAAACATGAACACATACCACCTAAACACAAACATGAACACATACCACCTAAACACAAACATGAACACATACCACCTAAACACAAACATGAACACATACCACCTAAACACAAACATGAACACATACCACCTAAACACAAACATGAACACATACCACCTAAACACAAACATGAACACATACCACCTAAACACAAACATGAACACATACCACCTAAACACAAACATGAACACATACCACCTAAACACAAACATGAACACATACCACCTAAACACAAACATGAACACATACCACCTAAACACAAACATGAACACATACCACCTAAACACAAACATGAACACATACCACCTAAACACAAACATGAACACATACCACCTAAACACAAACATGAACACATACCACCTAAACACAAACATGAACACATACCACCTAAACACAAACATGAACACATACCACCTAAACACAAACATGAACACATACCACCTAAACACAAACATGAACACATACCACCTAAACACAAACATGAACACATACCACCTAAACACAAACATGAACACATACCACCTAAACACAAACATGAACACATACCACCTAAACACAAACATGAACACATACCACCTAAACACAAACATGAACACATACCACCTAAACACAAACATGAACACATACCACCTAAACACAAACATGAACACATACCACCTAAACACAAACATGAACACATACCACCTAAACACAAACATGAACACATACCACCTAAACACAAACATGAACACATACCACCTAAACACAAACATGAACACATACCACCTAAACACAAACATGAACACATACCACCTAAACACAAACATGAACACATACCACCTAAACACAAACATGAACACATACCACCTAAACACAAACATGAACACATACCACCTAAACACAAACATGAACACATACCACCTAAACACAAACATGAACACATACCACCTAAACACAAACATGAACACATACCACCTAAACACAAACATGAACACATACCACCTAAACACAAACATGAACACATACCACCTAAACACAAACATGAACACATACCACCTAAACACAAACATGAACACATACCACCTAAACACAAACATGAACACATACCACCTAAACACAAACATGAACACATACCACCTAAACACAAACATGAACACATACCACCTAAACACAAACATGAACACATACCACCTAAACACAAACATGAACACATACCACCTAAACACAAACATGAACACATACCACCTAAACACAAACATGAACACATACCACCTAAACACAAACATGAACACATACCACCTAAACACAAACATGAACACATACCACCTAAACACAAACATGAACACATACCACCTAAACACAAACATGAACACATACCACCTAAACACAAACATGAACACATACCACCTAAACACAAACATGAACACATACCACCTAAACACAAACATGAACACATACCACCTAAACACAAACATGAACACATACCACCTAAACACAAACATGAACACATACCACCTAAACACAAACATGAACACATACCACCTAAACACAAACATGAACACATACCACCTAAACACAAACATGAACACATACCACCTAAACACAAACATGAACACATACCACCTAAACACAAACATGAACACATACCACCTAAACACAAACATGAACACATACCACCTAAACACAAACATGAACACATACCACCTAAACACAAACATGAACACATACCACCTAAACACAAACATGAACACATACCACCTAAACACAAACATGAACACATACCACCTAAACACAAACATGAACACATACCACCTAAACACAAACATGAACACATACCACCTAAACACAAACATGAACACATACCACCTAAACACAAACATGAACACATACCACCTAAACACAAACATGAACACATACCACCTAAACACAAACATGAACACATACCACCTAAACACAAACATGAACACATACCACCTAAACACAAACATGAACACATACCACCTAAACACAAACATGAACACATACCACCTAAACACAAACATGAACACATACCACCTAAACACAAACATGAACACATACCACCTAAACACAAACATGAACACATACCACCTAAACACAAACATGAACACATACCACCTAAACACAAACATGAACACATACCACCTAAACACAAACATGAACACATACCACCTAAACACAAACATGAACACATACCACCTAAACACAAACATGAACACATACCACCTAAACACAAACATGAACACATACCACCTAAACACAAACATGAACACATACCACCTAAACACAAACATGAACACATACCACCTAAACACAAACATGAACACATACCACCTAAACACAAACATGAACACATACCACCTAAACACAAACATGAACACATACCACCTAAACACAAACATGAACACATACCACCTAAACACAAACATGAACACATACCACCTAAACACAAACATGAACACATACCACCTAAACACAAACATGAACACATACCACCTAAACACAAACATGAACACATACCACCTAAACACAAACATGAACACATACCACCTAAACACAAACATGAACACATACCACCTAAACACAAACATGAACACATACCACCTAAACACAAACATGAACACATACCACCTAAACACAAACATGAACACATACCACCTAAACACAAACATGAACACATACCACCTAAACACAAACATGAACACATACCACCTAAACACAAACATGAACACATACCACCTAAACACAAACATGAACACATACCACCTAAACACAAACATGAACACATACCACCTAAACACAAACATGAACACATACCACCTAAACACAAACATGAACACATACCACCTAAACACAAACATGAACACATACCACCTAAACACAAACATGAACACATACCACCTAAACACAAACATGAACACATACCACCTAAACACAAACATGAACACATACCACCTAAACACAAACATGAACACATACCACCTAAACACAAACATGAACACATACCACCTAAACACAAACATGAACACATACCACCTAAACACAAACATGAACACATACCACCTAAACACAAACATGAACACATACCACCTAAACACAAACATGAACACATACCACCTAAACACAAACATGAACACATACCACCTAAACACAAACATGAACACATACCACCTAAACACAAACATGAACACATACCACCTAAACACAAACATGAACACATACCACCTAAACACAAACATGAACACATACCACCTAAACACAAACATGAACACATACCACCTAAACACAAACATGAACACATACCACCTAAACACAAACATGAACACATACCACCTAAACACAAACATGAACACATACCACCTAAACACAAACATGAACACATACCACCTAAACACAAACATGAACACATACCACCTAAACACAAACATGAACACATACCACCTAAACACAAACATGAACACATACCACCTAAACACAAACATGAACACATACCACCTAAACACAAACATGAACACATACCACCTAAACACAAACATGAACACATACCACCTAAACACAAACATGAACACATACCACCTAAACACAAACATGAACACATACCACCTAAACACAAACATGAACACATACCACCTAAACACAAACATGAACACATACCACCTAAACACAAACATGAACACATACCACCTAAACACAAACATGAACACATACCACCTAAACACAAACATGAACACATACCACCTAAACACAAACATGAACACATACCACCTAAACACAAACATGAACACATACCACCTAAACACAAACATGAACACATACCACCTAAACACAAACATGAACACATACCACCTAAACACAAACATGAACACATACCACCTAAACACAAACATGAACACATACCACCTAAACACAAACATGAACACATACCACCTAAACACAAACATGAACACATACCACCTAAACACAAACATGAACACATACCACCTAAACACAAACATGAACACATACCACCTAAACACAAACATGAACACATACCACCTAAACACAAACATGAACACATACCACCTAAACACAAACATGAACACATACCACCTAAACACAAACATGAACACATACCACCTAAACACAAACATGAACACATACCACCTAAACACAAACATGAACACATACCACCTAAACACAAACATGAACACATACCACCTAAACACAAACATGAACACATACCACCTCAACACAAGCATGAACACATACCACCTAAACACAAACATGAACACATACCACCTAAACACAAACATGAACACATACCACCTAAACACAAACATGAACACATACCACCTAAACACAAACATGAACACTACCACCTAAACACAAACATGAACACATACCACCTCAACACAAACATGAACACATACCACCTCAACACAAACATGAACACATACCACCTAAACACAAACATGAACACATACCACCTAAACACAAACATGAACACATACCACCTAAACACAATCATGAACACATACCACCTAAACACAAACATGAACACATACCACCTAAACACAAGCAAGGTAACGCATACCACCTAAACACAAACATGAACACATACCACCTAAACAAGACATGAACACATACCACCTAAACACAAACATGAACACATACCACCTAAACACAAACATGAACACATACCACCTAAACACAAACATGAACACATACCACCTAAACACAAACATGAACACATACCACCTAAACACAAACATGAACACATACCACCTCAACACAAACATGAACACTACCACCTAAACACAAACATGAACACATACCACCTAAACACAAACATGAACACATTCCACCTAAACACAAACATGAACACATACCACCTAAACACAAACATGAACACTACCACCTAAACACAAACATGAACACATACCACCTCAACACAAACATGAACACTGCCACCTAAACACAAACATGAACACATACCACCTAAACACAAACATGAACACATACCACCTAAACACAAACATGAACACATGCCACCTAAACACAAACATGAACACATGCCACCTAAACACAAACATGAACACATACCACCTAAACACAAACATGAACACATTCCACCTAAACACAAACATGAACACATACCACCTAAACACAAACATGAACACATACCACCTAAACACAAACATGAACACTACCACCTAAACACAAACATGAACACATACCACCTCAACACAAGCATGAACACATACCACCTCAACACAAGCATGAACTCTACCACCTAAACACAAACATGAACACATACCACCTAAACACAAACATGAACACATACCACCTAAACACAAACATGAACACTACCACCTAAACACAAACATGAACACATTCCACCTAAACACAAACATGAACACTACCACATAAACACAAACATGAACACATACCACCTCAACACAAACATGAACACTGCCACCTAAACACAAACATGAACACATTCCACATAAACACAAACATGAACACATACCACCTAAACACAAACATGAACACATTCCACCTAAACACAAACATGAACACATGCCACCTAAACACAAACATGAACACATACCACCTAAACACAAACATGAACACATACCACCTAAACATAAACATGAACACTACTACCTAAACACAATCATGAACACATACCACCTAAACACAAACATGAACACATACCACCTAAACACAAACATGAGCACATACCACCTAAACACAAACATGAACACATACCACCTAAACACAAACATGAACACATACCACCTAAACACAAGCAAGAACACATACCACATAAACACAAACGTTAACACTACCACCTAAACACAAACATGAACACATACCACCTAAACACAAACATGAACACATACCACCTAAACACAAACATGAGCACTTACCGCCTAAACACAAACATGAACACTACCACCTAAACACAAACATGAACACATACCACCTAAACACAAACATGAACACATACCACCTAAACACAAACATGAACACATACCACCTAAACACAAACATGAACACTACCACCTAAACACAAACATGAACACTACCACCTAAACACAAACATGAACACTACCACCTAAACACAAACATGAACACATACCACCTCAACACAAACATGAACACTGCCACCTAAACACAAACATGAACACATACCACCTAAACACAAACATGAACACATACCACCTAAACACAAACATGAACACATACCACCTAAACACAAACATGAACACATACCACCTAAACACAAGCAAGAACACATACCACATAAACACAAACGTTAACACTACCACCTAAACACAAACATGAACACATACCACCTAAACACAAACATGAACACATACCACCTAAACACAAACATGAGCACTTACCGCCTAAACACAAACATGAACACTACCACCTAAACACAAACATGAACACATACCACCTAAACACAAACATGAACACATACCACCTAAACACAAACATGAACACATACCACCTAAACACAAACATGAACACTACCACCTAAACACAAACATGAACACTACCACCTAAACACAAACATGAACACTACCACCTAAACACAAACATGAACACATACCACCTCAACACAAGCATGAACACTACCACCTAAACACAAACATGAACACATACCACCTAAACACAAGCATGAACACATACCACCTAAACACAAGCATGAACACATACCACCTAAACACAAACATGAACACATACCACCTCAACACAAACATGAACACATACCACCTAAACACAAACATAAACACATACCACCTTAACACAAGCATGAACACATACCACCTAAACAAAAACATGGGTCTGTATATTCATCTGTTTAAACCTGTTATTCTAACTGAGATACTGAGTGCACTGCATGTGTATGCTGTCTCATCTCCTTTTGCTGGGCTGACCTGATTTTACTGAAATGAGTGTACTGTACCGCCACCTCCTGGCTGAAAATAAGATTACATGTCCTATTACTTTATTCCAGAGCATTTGGTTAAAGTATTGAGTAACCAGTTTATCATGATGTCAATATCTCAGGTTCTACTCTAGTCGAGCCCGTTCTATATAGAGGGGCTGGTCGTATGAACAAGGCTACAGATGGGTCTGCTCAGCACAGCAGTGTATTTTTAATAACATGTACTGTGTAGAATAGGATAATCCATGTTAGTGTATATATATATATATATATATATATATATATATATATATATATATATATATATATATATATATATATATATATATATAACTCCGTTATAACTCAGTTATTCCTCTCTACAGAACTATAAACTCTGAGCAGTTAATAATGAGCAGGTTTATTCATTCACCTTTTTCATTAAGTTTGGGTCTGGTGTTGTATTATTTTCTGCACCGTAAGCCTGACATTACATGTTGCAATGGCTGTGTTTGCTCTACACAGTAATATGCAGTACAATATTTAGAATTATGAGGTGCCACATAGTCTTGTCCACAAGAGGGCAGTATAGACATTTGACAGTCAGTTCACTCTTAATGAAAGTAACCATCATTAAATTATGTGACTCATAACAAACAAAAAAGAAATATTACAGATTCAGATCCAGTAAGAACAATGATGTACATTCTGCAACGCATAAGAACCACTGTACATGACCTGAAACTTGGTGTATTGTGTCTCCACATATCTACTCTCAATATCACATATTGGACAGGCACCTCTGCTTTCCCTTCAATGTCACTGTGTTTGTCCTTCGCTAAACATCTCTAAGAAAAAAAAAATAGTTTCAACTATTGTGACTGCTAAACCAGACAGGCTAGATTAAAAGGAGACCCCCAAATTAAATGCACTTGTGAGATGTCGTGCTGATTACTAGGGCATGGTGATCTATTCATGGTCTTTTAGGAGATGCCTCAGTAGATGAAGTAACTGTCAGGGACATAGATCTAGTGTTGTGTCTCTTCATGAAGAGACTTCGGTTAATCCTTTATTTCAGGAAGGATTTTAGGTGAAGGGGGTTTATGTGTTGCTCCATCTATAAAAATATATAATTTATAGTTTAGAGAAAGATCTTCAATGATATAGGTAGTTTTAAAACCACCTTGAATGCTAAAGTGTAGAAGTAAAACACGCCACGTTGTTTAGAAGCACATTTGAATGTTTTTAATAATCCTGATAAAAATGTTACATATAAATTTCAAGTGCAAAGCTTGTCCATTCATTGCAATCCATGGCTTGGTCTCATCAATACAACAGTCTACTGTGTTATCTAATGTTACTGGACTGCACTTTGGTACATTCAAAACAAAGAGGTTTTCTATTATTAAAATAAAACATATTTTCAATAAAACTGCGGGGTGAAGTTTGAGAGATACATAATGCATAGTGTAGCTCTGTCTGTAGAGGAAAACTGAGTACATGTAGTAGTATTATTATTATCTATGTTCCTAGCCCAAGAAAAAATTCCAGAATGAAAACTCCCAAAACAGAAATGGCTGTGCCCGCATGTGTTCTTGCGCTCTGGTGCCAATAGTCTTTGTAAACATAATCCGAGTTGAATACTTGTTACAATGGCTGTTTAGAGACGTTTGACCCCAGAATGGAATGTTGATTTTCTAGAATATAGATGTCATCATTGGCAGCAGTGTGGAGTAGTGGTTAGGGCTCTGGACTCTTGACTGGAGGGTTGTGGGTTCAATCCCAGGTGGGGGACACTGCTGTTATACACTTGAGCAAGGTACTTTACCTCGATTGTTCCACTAAAAACCCAACTGTATAAATGGGTAATTTGAATGTAAAAAATAATGTAATTGTATATAAAAAATAATGTGATATCTTGTAACAATTATAAGTTGCCCTGGATAAGGGTGTCTGCTAAGAAGTAAATAATAATACCATCATTGAACTATAGGGTTCTAGATTTTGGAAATTTACGTTCCAATCATGGAACACCTGGAGGGGTTAGGCCAGTGACAGTTTGGTACAATTAACATTGTTCCATGGGTCAAAATGCATTGAATTCAAGAGACAAACTGAAGAATCATGTTTGAACAATATAATAAATACCTTCTTCAATGTGTTGCTTTAAATAGCTTTCTTGTTCATGTTGGTATCTACAGACTTAGCAATACTGCAATGAGGCACAGACAACGCTAGTTTTACCATGCAGCCTGGAAAGGTTAATTTAAAACAATGACACATTAAATATCACACCTGCTTGCCACAGTTTAAAGCATTCACATTTCCAATGCAATGCTGAAGTGCAAAGAGCAGCAGGTGGTTGTTGCAGGGATGTAGAGTTCCTGTGACTGTTGGCCTCAGAGCACAGTAATACACTGCAGAGTCAGTGAGCTCACACTGCTGTATTCTCAAAGGCACTGTTCGGCTGCTGGGGTTCAGCTCAGCTGAGAAACGGGCTGGAAACTCACTTGAGGCATCACTCAGATACTGGTTGGTGTGCAGTATATATTCAGGAGATGCCCCAGGGGTTTTGTTTATACCAGTATAGATCAGGGCTGCTGTCTGTTGTATTATATTGACAGGTTAATATTGTTTAATTTCCTTCAGGTGTCAATATCTCAGCTGGAGACTGTGCCACTGAATCTCCAAGACTTCTCTCTGAAATACAGTTCAATAAATCCATGTTAAAGATATAGAATATGTGTGTGCTCCTATGTGAATAATGCGAGTATTTGAATTGAACCCAAGCCCTGCATACACACCTATCAGAATCAGCAGAAGAGCTGTAGAGAGAACACTGCGCTGCTGATTTCCTCGCCCCATGCTCGGTGCCTGTGTGAGTGCAGAATGAGGAGAGCTCAAGAACTGCAGTGTTGGAAGATGAGACAGAAGCTGCACACGTGACCGATGATGCAGATGAGAACTATTCCACACTGGAGTGTTCACTGGAGACATGATGATATGAAACGACACGAGTGATGTGTACTTGAAGCAGCTGCAGTGTGAAGCAGGAATACTTTACCATCCATGTGGAAATGTTGTGGATTCAATCTTAATATCTAAACAATATGTTGCATCAATGTACTGTACCCCTGATACTATCTATCTACAGTATCTAATTATACATTCTGAATGTCATCTTCAAGTAACTTGATTGATATGAGGAAAGGAGCTCTTTACCTTCAGTACATAATGACTTTAAAACATAAAGAATGTTATCTTTTTATTTTTTAACATCATTTATATGGGTAATAGCAAGACTGCATTTTAATAAAACAAATATGTTAAATGTGTCTGTGCAGCCAAGCAAACTCACTAAAACTGTGACTGGTCAAAGCCATATACAGAGACAGTTTGGCCAGCTGTCGGCATAGGCGCCATGTTGTCACCAAACAGGTGCGCGCGTGCACACTACACAATGTGAATCAATGAGGAAATCCGTGGTATAAAAACATTTTATTTGTAGTAATAAGTTATTAAAATCGCATTTAAAAAAATGGTGGCTGGGTTCATTTTTATTAAAAGAAAATATTACCGGTCGATCATCTGTAAATTGAACGTTAACCCTTTGCTAAATTGATTTTGTTTCTTCATTATCCGGGCTGGCATGACAAGCCGGTATCTTATAAAGAAATGCCGCCTTTAATGCTTATACTTTGTATTGATTTCTATTTATTTATTAATATGTTAAAGTTTATTTTTATGTTAACTAAAAATATATCACAATAATATTTAATAAAATCAGCACAGCAAGACGCTATTCACTATTCCTGTTACCGCAGATGAGTGAACAGCACATCAGTGTATTGAGGGCAGCAGTGTGGAGTAGTGGTTAGGGCTCTGGCCTCTTGACCGGAGGGTTGTGGGTTCAATCCCAGGAGGTGGGGGGCACTGCTGCTGTACCCTTGAGTAAGGTACTTTACCTAGATTGCTCCAATAAAAACCCAACTGGGTAATTGTATGTAAAAATAATGTAATTGTATGTAAAACAAAAATGTGATATCTTGTAACAATTGTACGTCGCCCTGGATAAGGGCGTCTGCTAAGAAATAAATAGTAATAATAATTTATCGGGAGAGACGATGTAAATTAAGCTAATTCTTGTTTTCCTTCAAAAACTAAATACAAAATTCACTTCACTATATATCATTATAATATTATGAGTACATTTTGTTTAACCAATATTTAAAAGTTCCTGTCCTTATTTTCATTTTGAGATCTTGATTTCATACTTATTTTCTTTCAAACTCTAACAAAGTTAAATAAATCAACAGGAAACAGCATATTTTGAATAATTGTAATTTGCTTGTATATTTGGAAATTAGAAGAATTTACACACTGAAAGTCTGAAGTGGCAGGGGAACCTTAATGCCAACTCGATGTAAAGAAAATCAATATCAACGTGAACATAAATAAACAAATTCAGTTAATACGCCTTTTCTAGTTTAAAATAATCTAAGTTGTAAGTTATATTAAAACATTATCTCCTAATTGCCTGCCTGAGTAGCCTAAGTACTGTTCCCCTTTCAATTCGAAGACGACCACCAATGACATTACGTATTGGATATGCCTGCCCATTGGGTACTGTAGGTATCGCTGAGCTCTCTATACCAGAGCTGCCCGATAGGCCCCTTCCTGGGATGATGCACTCGGTCCCGCCCACCGAGGGAATAAAACTGTCATCCCAAGGAAGCCATTTCTCTTTTTCCTTCTCAAGACGGTACGGTAAGACCTCTGTGTTGAGCTGAGCGTGTTGATAGAAAAGAGCTTCTCGAGTCGAATCGAGTCGATTGTATTTCCCTTGCATTCATGCTGAAAGCTGTCTCACCGCTTTCCCGGAATCAACGACTTTGAAAAGACAGAGCCTTTTTCCTTTCTGTCTTTCAGCTGCCTCCTCGCTTGCGTGGTAGGCCAGTATTTGTTATCTGTCTGTCGTGTGTGAGCGACTGCCTGTGCAGTCACCTGCAAGTGGTTGCCTATTTCTTTCTAAGAGTACACACTTCCTCCACGGGGTTAGGCCTTGCCACATCTCTGCTGTTGAGTAGACCTTGCCGGCTGTGTAGGCCCGTCCACCTTGGTGAGTTGGGCCTTGTAAACAAACAGTGTGTTCTCCCCTATACTATCTATTCTACTGTGGTTTTACTATCTGCTTCAACTCGCCCACCGCGGCTTCGGCCCTTGTGTCCCCCTGGTCCACGCTACGTGCTGACCAGGTGTGTGTGACCGCACGGTTAGGGTAGGCACAATTGCGTAGCGGCCCCCCCACCTGGTGCTTCGGTACTGAGCGCACGCAAAGCCCTTGGTACTTAGAGGTATCTCGGTGCGCAAAGTGTTCAGTGATACGGCACACGGTGCCCAGCGCTACAGCATCAGTGCACAGTCACAGCGCTGCACGGTACACGGTGCACATAGTGCTCTCGGTGCTCAGTACGCACGGTGCACACGGTGCTTGGTGCCCACGGTGCTTGGTGCCCACTGCTACAGCGCTAGTGCACGAACGCACGGTGCTAGGCCACTGCCACAAAACTAGCGCAAGAGTAATGCCACGGTACTCAGTGCAGCGCATGGTGCTCAGTACGCATGATGCTTGGTGCCACTGCTACACTAGTGCACAGGCATACGGTGCTGCACGGTACACGGTGCATGCGGTGCCCACGGTACTTGGTGTGCACGGTGCTCAGTACGCATGGTGCACAGGGTGCACGGTGTGCACGGTGTTCAGTACCCACTGCTACGACGCTAGTGGGTAAGCGCACGGCGTCACACTATTAATCAGTGCTTGAGCGCAGTGCAAGCATTGTTCAGTGCACAGCCCATGCACAACACCAGACCCATGTCAGGCAAGTCGGGGTTCCACCCCTGCAAATATCCCGCTGGAGGATAAACATACCCTCTGTGCGCGGTGCTTGGGCGTCCAACATGCCACCTTGGCCCTCGAGAGGGACGAGGCCTGCAGCATCTGTGCGGCTTTTCAGCTCCGGGAGAAGGAAGCTAGGATGGAGAGGGCCACGAGGGCGAGCTCCGCGTCCTCAATGGCCGGACCGTCGGCAGCTCTTGGAGCCCCAGAGCCCCTCCTCCATGATCTGTCCCAGGACCCCTTGCTGGACATCCCCAATGCGCAGGCCTCCCGTAGTTGCTCCCCATCTCCAAAGGCGAGAAGGGTGAAGCATTCCAGGCAGGCGAGGGACATTAAAAGATAGCCCAGATCCTGGAGCTCTTGGCCAAAAAGGCACCTGCGGCCCTGGCCGCAGTCCCAGCTCCGTTGCAGCCCCAATTGCCATACCCCCCCTCCCCAGGGGAGATCAGGGTGGATGGGAAGAGGCATCCCAGCTGGCGCAAGAGGACAAACTTTCTGTAGTGGCCTCTGGGGAGGGGGCCTCCTCCTCTGACATGCAGGTGGGCGAACCCCCTGCTGAGGAAGAACCTGGCATCGAGGTAGCCTCGGAAGCCAGTGCTCCCCCGTTGTCTAGCTCAGTTTCGGCACTTATGGGATGCACTGCAGCCTTCCTGCAGGTCCCCTGGATGCCAGCGGCAGAACCGTGCCGATCCGTTTTCCGGACGCAGACGATGGCTTCTCGCCCTCAAAAGTTCCTGGCCTTCCCAGATTTCATGGAGGGTGTACGCTCCTCCTGGGATCGTCCGGCCTCAGGTCCTAGCGTACTAAAGCAGGCCGCACCACTTGCCTCTCTTGAAGGTGTGGAAAAGCTTGGCCTAGCGGGGGTCCCCCCAGTAGACTCCACCACCCTGGTTCCCAGCCGGTGGGTGGGTTTGCTAGAGACCCGGCATGCCCGAACCATCAATACAAGATGACGGAAACGCATCTCAAGTGGGCGTATGCAGCAGAGGCACAGGCAACTCGTCTGTCAAACATGGCAAGTGTGCTCACGGCTTATATGGATGGTGTACTGCGCGAGGCCCCGCTCCCTGAGCCGGTGGCCATGGAGCTATGTCTCCCGTCCAGTTTGCTGCTGCGGTCTCCAAGGGCAAGCTCTCCGTTCTCCAAGGGCAAGCTCTTGGCCAGAGCCTGGCTAGCTTGATTGTGGCTCATACAGCTGTGGCTGTCACAAGCCAGAGTTCCTGATGCAGATAAGGCCGTGCT
Source organism: Acipenser oxyrinchus oxyrinchus (assembly GCA_030684275.1). Classification (NCBI taxonomy): domain Eukaryota; kingdom Metazoa; phylum Chordata; class Actinopteri; order Acipenseriformes; family Acipenseridae; genus Acipenser; species Acipenser oxyrinchus. Next base: position 11,669,097 of record CM060273.1, on the reverse strand, counting down.
ACTAGAAGTGCCTATATCCCCAGGACATACCTTTGGGCCAGCCATGGAGGAGGTCTTACAGAGATCCCACCGGGAACCCGAGGCGTCCCGGCAGGTGGCCGCATTGCTCCCTCCCTGCGCTCCCGCGTGGGACAAGTAGAACTGCTGGCAAGCTCCTCAGATGCAGACTGTCACCAGGACAGTTCCAGTCCCCACAGCTCCACTGGATGTCCTAAAGCATCGCCTACAGGGCACACCAGCAGCAAGCAACCAAGCCCAACCGGCAGGCAGAGGGAACGCAGGACATGGCCAGCCCACACACCAGCATCACAGGAGGCGTTTTCAGGACCAGCACCCTGAACAGCCACCCCAAACTGCCCCGCCTCAGCCTCAGCAGCCCGAGCAGGGCACCTGAAGGCTGGCAGCTTCAGACCCCATTTTCAGCACAACAGCTGCAGTACTGGCGCGCTTGCACCTCGGAAAAAAGTTACGCGCTTCAGTTCTGCTTGGGACCACCTCACTTTCAAGGTATCACAAATACTTTCATGGCAGACCCTCTCCAGGCCTCAGTACTTCAGAAGGAAGTGGCCGCCTTGCTGTGCAAGCGAGCCATTTGTCTCGTAGACCCCACCTCCCACGGAGAGTGGTACTACTCAAAAAAGATGGCTTTCGCCCCATCCTAGACCTGAGGCTCCTCAATGGGTTCTTAAAAGAAAAGAGGTTCCAGATGCTGATTCACCATCACAGTGGCCCACACGGCAATCATGAAAGAGCATCTGGCAAAGCTGGGCCTCACCATCAATGATGCAAAGAGTCAGTTTACACCGGTGCAGTGCACGACGTACTTGGGGCTCTGGATGGACTCCAGTACCTGTCAGACGACAACCCTATACAGGGTTACCTCTCCCTGTTCCAACAGAGATCACAGGTCATCCTCCTATTGTGCCAGAAACTATTGTGCCTGATGGCTGCAGCCATATCGGCCATTCAGCTGGGTCTGCTTTGCATGCGCTCGCTACAAGCGTGGCTCAATGCGTTCCACCTCAACACCAACCGCGACAGAGACCATCAGCTGACAGTGTCTCATGCGTGCTCGGCAGCCCTACGCTGGTGGAGGATGACCTCTCACCTGCGCGAGGGTGTGTGGATGGGAGTAGTGTTAAACTGCCAAGTTGTAACGACAGACGTCTCCAACTTGGGTTGGGGGCAGTCTGGGAAGGCAGAGGAGTACGCGGAACCTTGCCGACCGCTGGATATCCCTGCACATAAACATGCTGGAGTTGCAAGCGGTCTCCCTTGCTCTCCATCACTTTCTCCCAGTCCTGAGCGGTACACATGTGTTGATCCGGACTGACAGCACGACAGTGGTGGTATATGTCAACCACCAGGGTGGCCTATGGTCCCCAGGGTTGCATCACATGGCCTTCAGGCTATTGACATGGGCTCAGAGGAATTTGCTGTCCCTTCGGGCGACGTTCATTCCCAGAGCGGTGAACTGGGCAGCGGACCTCCTCTTCAGGAAGGGTCCACATCCGTCAGAGTGGCGTCTCCACCCTCAGGTAGTGGAGCACATTTGGGAACGGTTTGGGATGGCACAGGCCGATCTCTTCGCCTCGGCAGAGATGACACATTGCCCCCTGTGGTACTCCCTCCACCACTTAGGCGGTCCACTCGGTGTAGACGCCCTAGTCCACAAATGGCCCAAAGCGTTTTTGTATGCTTTCCCGCCTATACCGTTGCTCACAGCCTTTCTCGAAAAGGTCTGGTTAGAGGAAGCGTCAGTTCTCCTAGTGGCCCCCAAGTGGTCCAGGAGAGTCTGGTTTTCGACCCTATGCCAGCTGTTGCATGGCCAGCCCTGGGAGATTCCACTTTGCTTGGATCTCCTCAGTCAGGCGAAAGGCTCTCTTTGGCACCCGTAACCGGTCAGTTTCTGGTTATGGGTCTGGCCCCTGAAAGGGACCACTGGTTAGCCCTAGGGTACATTGCAGAGCACCAGGGCAGAGTCCACTAGGTCTTTGTACACCTATAAGTGGAGGTATTTCCAAGCTTGGTGTCTGGCTGGAAGCCATGACCCCATATCTTGCCCTATGCCAGTCATCTTATAGTTTCTGCAAGAACTGCTTGATGCTGGTAGGTCACCTTCCACTTTGAAGGTGTATTTAGTGGCTATCTCTGCATACCATGCCCCCATGCTACCCAATTTCTTGAAGGCGCTTGGTGATTAAGCCCTACCAGGAGGACTGTTCTCCCAGAATGGAGCCTTAATATTGTACAGGAGGCTCTCACGAAGGCCCCGTTTGAGCCCATACACTCCATAGAGTTGAAGTACCTGTCTATGAAGACAGCATTCCTTGTGGCTATCACCTCCCCTAAGCAGGTCAGTGAGCTGCAGGTGCTGTCTGTGCACAGCTCCTGCATGCGTATTTGGGAGGTGATCACAGCCTTCCACATTAATCAGTCTGTGGAACTGGAATCCTTCCATTCACCTCCGTTTGCTTCAATGGAGGATGAGAGATTGAATTTCCTCTGCCCATTGCGGGCATTCAAATGCTATGTGCATAGGATAAGAGCCCTGCGTCAATCTGACCAGCTCTTCGTCTGTCACGGGACACGGACCCTAGGACAGCCCCTCTCTAAGCAGCGTCTGTCACACTGGATTGTGGACACAGTCTCGACTGCGTATAATTTGTACTGCAGCTAGCTGGGCTACGTCACATACCTTCTCCAGGTTCTACCGTCTTAATGTGGTAGACCCTGTCCTGCCTTCATTAGGCACGAGGGTCCTTGAGGGTGTAAGTTCACACCTCTAACCCCTGGGTTAGACAGTGCTTGTGTGTCCCTCATATGCTGCCATTCCTTCTCCCTCGCGACGGCTCTGGTATACATTATCCCATACATAATGTCATTGGTGGTCGTCTTTGAATTGATATATATTAGCCATGTTTATCACACGGAAATGTCTGATAAACAATGACATCATTAGTTGTGCAGAAATCCACTGAGCACCAACTGCAGTTGTGTTAGTGCGGTTGTAATACACACACACAGTTAGTGCGCATTAAATAACCGAACTGAATTATAACCACACTCGATACTTGCTCTGAAAAGGATTAACTAGTGTGGTTGTTGCTGCCTTTTGTAACCAAACTATGTGTGTATACAAACTGTATTAAGAGCGAAAGGTGAACTCACAACCGCATTTAGCCTGTGTGTGTATTTAGTGGCAGAATTATTGTACACTAATGTGGTTGAAAGCAGACTGTTCCAAGGCTTGGTCGTATGTTTACATTGTTGACTGACATCTCTGAATTATCGTCTTCATTCCTTTCAATCAGGTAGCAGCACAGTGCACCCAGATACAAGTCAGTGATGCACCTATTCATTATTCTCATCGAGAGTTCCCCTGAGATAACAATTACAGACAGCAGCTGCTCAGGTTGCTAGGACACGGTCTGCATCATGTGCAGCAGTGTCACCTGGGATAAATGAACTCAGTGGTCTATCTGTTTTAGACCTGTATTCATTTTGTATTTTTATACACCATTAAAATGTTTTTTTTTTTTTTAAATCAAGCTTTAAATCATAAAATGTCTAAATTAAATACCAAGAGGAGCTGTGTTTTCAAGACCGCTCTGATTGTGAGCTGAGTTCAGAACCACAGTGTTGTGAGCTGACTTCAGAACTACAGTGTTGAGCTGAGTTCAGAACTACAGGGATGTGAGCTGAGTTCAGAACCACAGTATTGAGCTGAGTACAGATCCACAGTGCTGTGAGCTGAGTTCAGAACCACAGTGTTGTGAGCTGAGTTCAGAACCACAGTGTTGTGAGCTGAGTTCAGAACCACAGTGCTGTGAGCTGAGATCAGAACCACAGTGTTGAGCTGAGTTCAGATTCACAGCGCTGGTCGCTGTTCATGGTACTGAACTGGTCTGACATGGAACTGCATAGATCTAAAGGGCTTAGAACATAAGAACATAAGAAAGTTTACAAACGAGAGGAGGCCATTCAGCCCATCTTGCTTGTTTGGTTGTTAGTAGCTTATTGATCCCAGAGTCTCATCAAGCAGCTTCTTGAAGGATCCCAGGGTGTCAGCTTCAACAACATTACTGGAGAGTTGGTTCCCGACCCTCACAATTCTCTGTGTACAAAAGTGCCTCCTATTTTCTGTTCTGAATGCCCCTTTATCTAGTCTCCATTTGTGAGCCCTGGTCCTTGTTTCTTTTTGCAGGTCAAAAAAGTCCCCTGGGTCAACATTGTCTATACCTTTTAGGATTTTCAATGCTTGAATCAGATCACCGCATAGTCTTCTTTGTTCAAGACTGAATAGATTCAATTCTTTTAGCCTGTCTGCATACAACATGCCTTTAAACCTGGGATAATTCTGGTTGCTCTTCTTTGCACTCTTTCTAGAGCAGCAATATCCTTTTTGTAACGAGGTGACCAGATCTGAACACAATATTCTAGGTGAGGTCTTACTTATGCATTGTAAAGTTTTAACATTACTTCCCTTGATTTAAAATCAACACTTCTCACAATATATCCGAGCATCTTGTTGACCTTTTTTATAGCTTCCCTACATTGTCTAGATGAAGACATTTCTGAGTCAACAAAAACTCCTAGGTCTTTTTCATAGATTCCTTCTTCAATTTCATTATCTCCCATATGATATTTATAATGCACATTTTTATTGCCTGCGTGCAGCACCTTACACTTTTCTCTATTAAATGTCATTTGCCATGTGTCTGCCCAGTTCTGAATGCTGTCTTGATCATTTTGAATGACCTTTGCTGCTGCAACAGTGTTTGCCACTCCTCCTATTTTTGTGTCGTCTGCAAATTTAACAAGTTTGCTTACTATACCAGAATCTAAATCATTAATGTAGATTAGGAGTTGCAAAGGACCTAATACTGATCCCTATGGTACACCACTGGTTGCCTAGCTCCATTTTGAGGTTTCTTCTCTAATTAGTACTTTCTGATTTCTACATTTTAACCACTCCCTAATCCATGTGCATGCATTTCCTTGAATCCCTACTGTGTTCAGTTTGAGAATTAATCTTTCTGGAAATCTAAATAAGCCATGTCATATGCTTTGCAATTATCCATTGTCGATGTTGCATCCTCAAAAAAATCAAGCAGGTTAGTTAGACACGATCTCCCTTTCCTGAAACCATGCTGACTGTCCCCCAGGATATTGTTACCATATAGGTAATTTTCCATGGATCTTATTATAGTTTCCATAAGTTTACATATAATAGAAGTCAGGCTTATTGGTCTGTAGTTACCTGGTTCGGTTTTGTCTCCCTTTTGTGCATCGTTATTACATTTGCAATTTTCCAGTCTGTTGCTACAACCCCTGTGTCAAGAGACTGTTGCATGATCTTCGTTAGCGGCTTGTAAATAACTTCTTTCATTTCTTTGAGTACTATTGGAAGGATCTCATCCGGCCCAGGGGATTTGTTTATTTTAAGAGCTCCTAGTCCCTTTAACACTTCTGCCTCTGTTATGCTAATGTTATTTAAAACTGGATAGAAACAGGTTGACATGTGGGGCATGTTGTCCCTATCCTCCTTTGTAAAAAACCTTCTGAAAAGTAATCATTTAATATATTTGCTATTTTTTTTTCTTTGTCTATGATTTTGCCATTTGTATCTCTTAGACTTTTAACCTCCTCTTTGAATGTTCTCTTGCTGTTATAATATTGGAAAAACATTTAGATTTTTAGGCCCCTGTGACAGGATGGCACAACGGATGAGGCCCAGAGACAGATGGCATTTCAAACAAAAGTCTTTTATTAAATAAAAAACAATTTCGTCCATCGTGCCCCCATCGGGTTTACCCATTTTATATGGGGGAAGTTGAAATCCCCCATTAGTATGGCTTCTCCTTTTATACACGCATTTCGAATATCATTGTATAACAGATTATTTTGCTCGGTGTCTGAATTTGGCGGTCTATAGCATGCTCCTATTATTATGCCCTTTGAATTGCTGTCCATTACTCTGACCCATATTGATTCTGCATTGTTTTCTTAGTCCAGATTTAACACCAGGACTTCAAGACTATTTCTTATGTATAGCGCTACCCCTCCACCTCTTCTGTCCTGCCTGTCTTTCCTATACAGTTTGTACCCACTAATATTATATTCATCTCCATCACTCTCAGACAACCAAGTTTCTGTAACACCTATCACATCGTAGTTACTTGTTAGTGCAGTAGCTCCAAGTTCTAACATTTTGTTTCTGAGACTTCTAACATTTAGATAAATACATTGTTGCCCTTATTTTGATGTGGTCTCCCTTCTGTTTTTTTTTTCACCCCACTTCCTTTCTAGTTTAAATGCTTCTGGACCTCCTCAAGGATCTTTTCTCTGAATGTATTTCACATTCTGTGCTATTAATGTATCGTCATCTCCTTATTGCCTGGTATCTGCCTTGTTAAATGAGTGAAGCATTGTCTGATTGTGAATATTGAGCTACAATGACAATTCATTGTCGTACACTGCCCCCTTGTGGGGGTTCATTTGAATTGATTAATAGAAACGAAGCCTAGAAATTAGCAGTCGTATGAAATAAGATGCAAAAAACAATCCATCAGTGTTGACGCAGTAGCCGAAAACACTGAGGAAGCAAAGCAGGTATTTCCTAAAAATAATGTGAAGGTTGTTAATAGTGTGAGTTTAACTCTGATATAGATACACGTTGTATAGATCTCAATCAATGCAGGTTAATTATTATTATTATTATTATTATTATTATTATTATTATTATTATTATTATTATTATTATTTATTTATTTATTTATTTATTTATTTATTTCTTAGCAGGACTTACAGTCGTAAACAAAAAATACATTTCAAGAATTACAGTACAAGTACTAATACAATTAAGAACAAGATAAAATACAATGACTTCAATTCTAGTAAGTTAAATTAACTCTTAGGAGTATGTGTAGCAGTAGATTCTTCTCCATTGTGCGTGGGGCTCCCAGTCTGTGCTCTGCGCTCTGCACAGGAAGTGATGTGCTGCTTGTTGCTCTGGTTTATACCCTGCAGGTGTCTGTGCACGAGGTGAGAGGTAGTGTGTGTACGTTGATATTGTGACTAGATAGTTCCTTTAAAAATGTATTTATTTAACGCTTTGTACACATGTTTATCAAAAGTTGTTTGTCTTTTTAACGCATTAAATACATGTAAACAATGAGCACATTGCTGTTTCTTTGTAAAGTAACTCTATGTAAATATTATTTTTCATTAATAGGAAAGATCATACAAATTTGTAATATGTATCAGTATTACACTACCAGACCATAAGAGGGTGCAGCGGGGTAGTTAAGAAGAATGTCTCTGAGTAGCTTCTACACAGAACACAGGCTGCACTGCCATTTTCACCAGCGAGACTCACTCGGCAGGCAGCAGGAGGTTTTTGTATGAAGTGATCTAGAGACTCTCACAGTGTGGGACTCAGAGCACAGAAGTACGTGGCAGAGTCAGACAGCACAGCCGCAGCGATATTCAGATGAAAGGTCTTCTCTGCGTTGTTATGAGATGCAGAGAAACGATTTCGAAACCTTGGTGGAATGTCCTCCTGCTTAGAATATTCATTCAGTATGAGCTGTGGAGCTTGATTGGGATCCTGAATGTACCAGAAGAGAACTGGAGTACTGCCTGATGTTATAATATATTTACAGTGTATAGCGGTGTTCTCTGTTTCTTTAACGAGAGGTGAATTTGAAGGTTGAGCCACTTTATCTCCCTGGATTCTTTCTAAAAGAGGAGACAGAAAGATAATCACTGTGAAATTAGAATGAAATAGACTGCAGATACATGTTGCCTTACAGTAAATAGTATAAATAAATACATAGTTATGCTGCATATTTGTTGATAAACTGTAAAATGGGGTACCAGGCAACAGATAAAGTAACATGAAAGGCATTGCAAAAATCTTGTCAGAAGTTGTGTCTAATTGTGTAGCACTTTATTTACCTATGATTAAACAGAGAAGTATCAAAGTAAAAACAGCGCATTCCTGTTCCATTGTCAAAACTTTCAAACGACAAACCTCCCTCCAGCGTCTGTTTCAATCTGCAGCTGAAACTGTGAAGAATGCGTTTCTATAGCAGTGATGTCATGAAACCAGTGCCCCGCCCCCACACAGTGCACGCCTTTATTGCATCATCACCCTTTTTCGTTCACGGTTAGTCTGTACATCTCAGAAGTGCAATAAAGATTCATTCTGATCTGCTGAAAATGTCTAGAAAGTACACAAACTTTCGAGACCACATTGGAAACTGAAGGTAAAGAAAGAGGGAGATAGTTACCAGCAAATATATATTCCTTAGCAGACGCCCTTATCCAGGGCGACTTATAATTGTTATAAGATAACACTTTATTTTTATATACAATTGCATTGTTTTTTTACACATTATTTTTACGTACAAATACCCATTTTTACAGTTGGGTTTTATTAGAGCAAGCTAGGTAAAGTACCTTGCTCTCAAAGGTAAAGCAGCAGTGTCCCCCACGTGGAATTGAACCCACGACCCTCCGGTCACGAGTCCAGAGCCCTAACCACTACTCCACACTCCACATTATTATTAGTCTTTTTTCCGGATTCTTACTAGGTTGCCTACCTGACCGCACGTCACTGGCGTACCAGAAGAGCTTGTGGAGTGCCTGCTGTTCATACGCGCACTGAATAATGGAGCGCTCTCTCTCGCTGTTTAAGAACAATTAGATGTGAAGGTTAAACCACTGACTCTGCTTGGGTCATTTTTTTAAAAGACAAAAACATAATTAATAAGATTATACGAAAGCATACTTATAAATAGTTGTAAAACTCGACATGATAGCATACAGCTATTTATAACGTGAACTCCCTTCTATGTTCAATGATTTGAACTCACTTCGCATTTTCCAATAACCAAATTGCTACCAATTGCACTGTTTACTATGTAATATAAATCACCATTTATGTTTGTCATTTATTTCTAAACTTTGCGATTTTAAACTGCATTTCATTTTAAGGCTTTAGAAAAGAGAGAGAGTCCAATATTTTAATTGTACGATAGCGTATAATAGACTGACACACGTGTTTTACAAATTGCATAACCAGTATGTATACAAGGACCTACACAGAACCAGTGGTTAATTTGTGCAGGGGCTGGCAGGGGCTCAGGCCTGGCACCTCTGGGCTTGACGAGGCATAGCCCCGGCCCCTCTTCAGCTACTTAAAAATGTCATAAAATGTTTTGCTGGCAAATGCGTTTTCTTAAAATTCTAAACACAGTCCACTACCAGGGACATTTAATTACTTTACGATTTCAGCTAAGTGCCATAAAGATGACACTGGCTGTGAAAGAAGGACTGCGACTCTGTTGTCGTTTTTTTATATACACAAATAAGTTTACTTGCTTTGGAAAACGTCTTGAACGATACAAGCAGACTCTTACACTACTTCTTGGCTTGATTGAATGAGTAGCACACAACAAGCTTCAATATGAAAGCTGAACATTAATTTCAATAACAAGTTAAATCACACAGGGGCAAATACTTTTCACGGCACTGTATATATATATATATATATATATATATATATATATATATATATATATATATATATATATATATATATATACAGTACTGTGCAAAAGTTTTAGGCAGGTGTGAAAAAATGCTGTAAAGTAAGAATGCTTTCAAAAATAGACATGTTAATAGATTATATTTATCAATTAACTAAATGCAAAGTGAGTGAACAGAAGAAAAATCTAAATCAAATCCATATTTGGTGTGACCAGCCTTTGCCTTCAAAACAGCATCAATTCTTCTAGGTACACTTGCACAAAGTCAGGGATTTTGTAGGCATATAGTCAGGTGTATGATTAAACAATTATACCAAACAGGTGCTAATGATCATCAATTCAATATGTAGGTTGAAACACAATCATTAACTGAAACAGAAACAGCTGTGTAGGCGGAATAAAACTGGGTGAGGAACAGCCAAACTCAGCTAACAAGGTGAGGTTGCTGAAGACAGTTTACTGTCAAAAGTCATACACCATGGCAAGACTGAGCACAGCAACAAGACACAAGGTAGTTATACTGCATCAGCAAGGTCTCTCCCTAGCAGAAATTTCAAGGCAGACAGGGGTTTCCAGATGTGCTGTCCAAGCTCTTTGAAGAAGCACAAAGAAACGGGCAACGTTGAGGACCGTGAGCGCAGTGGTCGGCCAAGGAAACTTACTGCAGCAGATGAAAGATACATCATGCTTACTTCCCTTCGCAATCGGAAGATGTCCAGCAGTGCCATCAGCTCAGAACTGGCAGAAAACAGTGGGACCCTGGTAAACCCATCTACTGTCCGGAGAAGTCTGGTCAGAAGTGGCCTTCATGGAAGACTTGCGGCCAAAAGCCATACCTCCGACGTGGAAACAAGGCCAAGCGACTCAACTATGCATGAAAACACAGGAACTGGGGTGCAGAAAAATGGCAGCAGGTGCTCTGGACTGATGAGTCAAAATTTGAAATATTTGGCTGTAGCAGAAGGCAGTTTGTTCGCCGAAGGGCTGGAGAGCGTACACGAATGAGTGTCTGCAGGCAACAGTGAAGCATGGTGGAGGTTCCTTGCAAGTTTGGGGCTGCATTTCTGCAAATGGAGTTGGGGATTTGGTCAGAATTAATGGTCTCCTCAATGCTGAGAAGTACAGGCAGATACTTATCCGTCATGCAATACCATCAGGGAGGCATCTGATTGGCCCCAAATTTATTCTGCAGCATGACAACGACCCCAAACATACAGCGAAAGTCATTAAGAACTATCTTCAGCGTAAAGAAGAACAAGGAGTCCTGGAAGTGATGGTATGGCCCCACAGAGCCCTGATCTCAACATCATCGAGTCTGTCTGGGATTACATGAAGAGAGAGAAGCAACTGAGGCTGCCTAAATCCACAGAAGAACTGTGGTTAGTTCTCCAAGATGTTTGGGCCAACCTACCTGCCGAGTTCCTTCAAAAACTGTGTGCAAGTGTACCTAGAAGAATTGATGCTTGATGCTGTTTTGAAGGCAAAGGGTGGTCACACCAAATATGGATTTGATTTAGATTTTTCTTCTGTTCACTCACTTTGCATTTAGTTAATTGATAAATATAATCTATTAACATGTCTATTTTGAAAGTATTCTTACTTTACAGCATTTTTCACACCTGCCTAAAACTTTTGCACAGTACTGTATATATATATATATATATATATATATATATATATATATATATATATATATATATATATATATATATATATATATATAGTTTTCAATGAGGTTCAAGTCCGGAGACTGAGATGGCCATTACAAAATGTTGATTTTTTGGTCAATTAACCATTTCTTTGTCTATTTTCATGTGTGCTTGGGGTCATTGTCTTGCTGGAATATCCACTTGTGGCCAAGTTTCAGCCTCCTGGCAGAGGCAACCAGGTTTTTGCCTAAAATGTCCTGGTACTGGGTAGAGTTCATGATGCCGTTGACCTTAACAATGGCCCCATGACCAGTGAAAGCAAAACAGCCCCATAACATCAAAGATCCACCACCATATTTTACAGTAGGTATGAGGTTCTTTTCTGCACACACATCCTTCTTTCGGTGCCAAACCCACCGCCAGTGTGTGTGACCAAAGACTATTTTCGAAGTGCCAATGCCATTTAGCAAACTCCAGGCGCTTATGTTTGTTGGCTGCTCTCAATAAAGGCTTTTTTTCTGGCAACCCTTCCAAATAGCCTATTGGCATGGAGGTGGCATCTAATTGTAGATTGGAGACTTGGTGACCGCAAGATGCAACCAAGTTCTGTAATTCTCCAACTGTGGCCCTTGGATTTCCCTTTGCCTCCCGATCCATCTGCCTCACTGTGCGTGTGGGCAAGATACACTTGCGTCCTCTACCAGGCAAGTTTACCACTGTTCCAGTGGTTTTGAACTTCTTAATTATTGCCCTAATGGTGGTAAGTGGTATGTTTAGTTTTTAGCTATTGTTTTGTACCCATTGCCTGATTTATGAAGGTCAACAACCATTTGTCTCTTTTCATTTGTGAGTTCTTTGCCTTTCCTCATGGTGATGGATAACAAATGGATTTCATATGCGTGTTACCTCATTTTTATACACCAGTGAAACAGGAAGCCATGGAAGGCCACAATACAGTTCCTTAAGACTGAGATGAACTTAAAGAAGTAGAATGTTAATGCAGATTTAATTTTGTTTGATTTTATTTATAAGAATCTTTAGGGGTGCCAATAATTCTGACACCTAGCTTTTTGAGAATAAAAATGTATTACTTGTTAATAAAAAAAACTTTTTCTCTGAGGAATTGTATTAGAATATGGTTTTCCCATAATCTGAGCATAAAATATAGATCATTACCTGTGTTGTTTATTTTATACAGCCCTTTTTGCTCATCTTTATCAAGGGTGCCAATAATTTTGGAGGTGACTATATATATATATATTTTGTAAATACCACTGCTTCCGATTATACTGCTACTTAATAACAGGAACAACCTTGTATTTAGGGTTAGTGTTGAACTTAAACGCGTTCATGCCTGCCTGTACCGCTACCCCACACAGGAACATTGCCTGCTAACTTCCTCTATTCAAAAAATACATAAAAACAATAATAACGGTCTGGTTTTCTCTTGCCTTTTTTCAATGAATAGACTTTCATTAATAGACAATAAAAACAGACCAAGCTAACAACTATCTAGCCTAAAGTGAATTATTATTATTTTTTTCAATCTCCACAAACTGCGGGTTCTGTTGCATTCACAGCACTGAAAATGTTAGGTATTGCTTGATACACTAGTACATGCTCTTTCAAATAAACTTATTATGATTTTGAATGTGTGGTTCATAAGAACGATAGGCCTATTATTGTCATTACTTGAGCCCCGGCACCTCTTTCTTTACAGATTAAGCACTGAACAGAACAGCAGCACAGTAACCCAAGTACGTTCTTGTTCCATTCTCAACACGACAAACCTCCCTCTGCTGTCTGGTGCAATCTGAAGCTGGAACTGTGAACCATGTGTTTCTATAGAGGCGATGTCATGGAAACCAGTGCCCCTCCCCTACACCGTGTGCTTGCTGTCCTCCATGGACACCTGGGCCCCGAAAATCAAAGCAAAGAACAAGCAGCGCATTTAGTACAAAAGACGTTATGTTACGGAGCAAGAGAAATAAAATAATTCATTCATTCATTTGCTATAGCCTAATATCGCAGTCTAAGGCTAGCATGGTTAATATTAGTATCGTTTTTTATGTCTACATTTATAATGTCTCTGTTTCATATTAATGATTATCAGTCCTAGATGGTCAAATAAAGCAAGCTTACTTAATTGTAGATGAACTATAACACAATAGCATTGATCACAGCTACTGAAGCAATGTGCTGTAGACTTTTAGCTGATGGGAGTATTGTGAAAATAAAACAAAATAAAAATAACTTATATTTTACCCACATTGTCAATATTTTTGACTTATTATTTTGTGAGATTATTTTTTATTACTATTTTTATTATAATTAGAATTTAGCCAGTTTGAATTATTTGAAGTGATTAATTCCACATCAATCGGAAATATTCAGATTCACTTTTACTTTAATGAAATGATTGAAAAGGTGTTGTTGCATGCATGTAAAATAGCGTTTAGATTTTAAACTATTATTATTATTATTATTATTATTATTATTATTATTATTATTATTATTATTATTATTATTATTATTATTATTATTATTATTATTATTATTAAAAACAACATTTTGGAATTACATTTATCTATTTGATCACATCGTATTCATTCTTCTGGCTCTGAGTAAATGTTTTTTATTATTATTATTATTACAGGATGCCTCACTGTCACTTCTTGCTGAAGGATTGCCTTGTTCCTCAGGATCTGCTATTTTTGTAACTGCTATGACGTAAAACCTGTCATTTACATACATGTTTCTCATTTAAATACAGAACAGTGTTTCCGCCACTTTTTATGTTAATTACACCCATTCCGACTGTCGGAAACCCTCACGAAAGTGTTTGATTTTGTGGCGGAAAAAAACATCGGGATAAGTGTCGGGTTAAAACTGGCGGTGTCATCAAGTTTTGAATTGTCGAGAGACACTTGATATTTGGGGCCCTGGAGGTAGTTCAGTTTATCTGCATTCAGATGGTGTTGAGCTGCACGTTGCAGTTCAGATTCATTGCAGGCTGATCATTAAATGAATTACTGAGAGCATCAGTGCTCAGCAGTACGTCGCATATTCAGTAGAGGGTGTGTTGAAGTGACAATGAGCTGCATTCATCAATGTGTAGGTTTTGAGATTTTGTTTTTCCCGAACAGTCCTTTTTTTCAAAAACCGAGGATCAGAAAGCCTTTTTTCTCATTTATCTCTGGGAAGGGTTTAGGTTAGTTCAAAACTCATGTTAAAATATGACAGGGAAGTTCTCTTCAAAATGCATTAAACATGAGTCACTGCTAACTACTAACTGGACAGTTAGCGATGTGTAAACTAGGAAAACAATAGGTTTTGTTGTTGATGGTGTTTTTTAGCAGTTCCTCAGTTTTTAAAAACTTTGGTATTTCTTCCTAAAAGACTTGATACTGCAGTCAACGTAAAAGAAGGCCTTGATGTATCATAAACTCGGAAAACAGCCGAAAGACCTCCCTTAATAAGGAATGTTGGGACCGACACATTGATGAATAGAGCTCACTGTGCTGACCTGTGTGAGAGGTTCAGTGAGCAGGGTCCTATGAATAGAGCTCACTGTGCTGACCTGTGTGAGAGGTGCAGTGAGCAGGGTCCTATAAATAGAGCTCACTGTGCTGACCTGTGTGAGAGGTGCAGTGAGCAGGGTCCTGTGAATAGAGCTCACTGTGCTGACCTGTGTGAGAGGTGCAGTGAGTAGGGTCCTGCTGAATCAAGGTACCTGACACATGTAATACTTTTCCATTCAGCCATTTGTTCCATGTAATCTCTACGATATGGGTAAATAAAGGTTTGTATTATCGATACTTGCTCAAATTCAATGCGGATAAAGTTGACGCTGTCCGCGGTTCTGAATGTGTCAGATACGAAACGCAAATGAAGTGTGTCTCTGAGTTGAATGTATTCTTTGCTTATTTGTTGTCATGGTATATTGACTGAGTTTATCAAGCAGTTCAAAGAACAATGTGTGCTGTTTAATGTGGGTATTTTCTAAATACAATACAGGACAGTGTAAAGGGATTTATTAAGCATATTGTTCTTTTAAGACCAAGTTATTATATCTGCTTGGGACATTTCTAATGAAAAATAAACAGCAGATTCAGAGGAACACAATCTCCTGGCTGCTATAGGAGATCCTTGTAGTAATTATACCCACAACACAATATTCACTCCGCTTTTCTTTCTTATGTTCATCGATTTTAAACTCAAACCTCGAGGTGGTGGTGGTGTGATATGACAGGACCAACAACACATTGTAATGTGGCTTGTAACTTCTAAACTACAACAAGCTAAAAAAAATAATACAATTAATCAATACAAATAAAATAATTAGTAATAAAAATACATTTAACTTAAGAAATAAGACATTATTTTTATTCAATTGAATTTTTTTAATCAAATATTCCCTGTAATCTGACTGCTGTTTTAAACTCCCCACTCTCTCTTAAGTACCTAATAATAACATACTGTACATACACATTGTGACTGAGATGTTTAAACCGCAACAGCACAAATAAAACGGACATGTGATTTTGTTTGTGTGTTTTTCCAGTGAAGGGGTTAATTAGTGAGCACTGAATGGGCTGTGTTATTGTAGAAGGCAGTAATGTAAAGACAGCACCGTGGTACTCAGCGCACACAGGTACACTGCAGAATCACCCAGCTGCGTGTTCACGATTGTTAAACTAGTTATCTTCTGCGATGTGTCCAACTGACTGGAAAACCTGGCCTCAGTTTCATCTGATCGGAGTTCTTCAGTGGAACCTTTCATGCGATGAAGCAGATATCGAGGCGAGCTGCCTGGAGTCTGCTTGTACCAGAACAGATTCTCATTGTCAGCGCTGTTGCTCAGTGAGTAACTGCAGAATATTCTCTCTTCGCTGCTAACTGTTGAGGTAATCGTGTCATTGAGTTGATTAATTTCATCTCCACGACTGCAGTCTGTAAATATATATATATATATTTAAAAAAAAGTTATGTACGATGTGGTAACTGCAGCTGAATCCACGAAATTGTTATACAATAAAAATACATCTTTACCAAAGGTTAAATAGAAGACTGCAGTGAGAAGACCTGCATACAACATGGTTATCGCTGTTCATTCAGTTTGAATGAGTTCTCTGTCTCTGTTCTTTTCTGCTCAGTACTGAATGCCAGTCTGCAGCCGCACCACCGAGCGGATCAGTGGGCGTTTCTTCCGTGTGTCGGGATGTTTCTCTGATGTCCAATAAGAACCCATGAACCCGCGCTGCGCTGTCTCCTTCGTTACATAATGAAGGAACAGAACTAAACGGGGTTCTTTAGTGTCATGATGACGTATGCGAGGTTTCAGATCAGTTGGTTCACCGATTCGAAAGAAGAATATTTTGAATTGTTTTTCCAAAAAAAAAAAAAAAAAACGAGCCAGGCCGCTATCTTGGTTGACGCAGGAGCGCAATTTTTACATGTGAACTGTAATCTACACGGGATGATACCTGCCAAGTTTCATGCAGAGTGGTTACACCGCATGGCGTGCGAACAGGAGCAGTTTAAAGTTTGGGGAGGAAAAACGACAATAATAGAAACTAGTTAATAATAATAATATTCATTATGAAAAAGCAAAATTAATATAACTTTATTCACATTTTTATAGCTCCTACATTTAAGAAAATAATGCGTTCAAATTGAATGCAGTTACTGAACGTGTTACCAATCACAAGGACTATGATTTCCCAGTGGTATGTCCCTATGACCAGTCTTCAGGGAGAATTTGTCATGTGCTTAGTGATGTCATATGTGATGTCAAGTGTGACGGGAAACATACACATAAGGTTGCGTGGCTACCTTAACTTGCAATTTCCTAACCTTTTGGGCATATATTTCACATGTAGCATAAAGGGTCTGTCGCATAAATGTCTACAGGGACTGGCACTTCTTATTTATTTATGTTGCTTCTAGTTTGTACTGCAATACAAACTGGGGGCCAAGCTTGCTCCAGCTGTGTCTTACTTCACTTCACTACTTTATAGTATTGCATCTGTACAGGACTGGTCTTTCTGAATATAGCTTGGCCCCTTCAGTAGAAAGAAAAACTATCAGATTGATTTTTGTATTTCACAACGTCACACCTGCATTGCTAATATTAAGTGCTAAAGGCGAGTAAAACGTGATGCATTATCAAAGTGGGCAGGAACAAGCATATGAATTCAGGATGTATTGTCATCCACTCCACAGTTCTTAAAAGTAATGTTGAAGTTCTGTATTATTGATAAATTTTCCCTGGAATATTTTGCAGAATCATTTATGAGATTGAAGTAGAGTCTTCTAAACGTTAGTGGTATGGCACTGTGTATTTTATATTCTTGAGATCTTACATCTAAAAGAAAACGATCACAGGTTTCAGATTACATACATACATATAGGTAATTTTCCATTTTGGATCTTATTATAGTTTCCATAAGTTTACATATAATAGAAGTCAGGCTTATTGGTCTGTAGTTACCTGGTTCGGTTTTGTCTCCCTTTTTGTGGATTGGTAATACATTTGCAATTCTCCAGTCTGTTGGTACAAACCCTGTGTCAAGAGACTGTTGCATGATCTTGGTTAGCGGTTTCTAAATAACTTCTTTCATTTCTTTGAGTACTATTGGGAGGATCTCATCCGGCCCAGGGGATTTGTTTATTTTAAGAGCTTCTAGTCCCTTTAACACTTCTGCCTCTGTTATGCTAAAGTTATTTAAAACTGGATAGGAACAGGTCGACATGTGGGGCATGTTCTCCGTGTCCTCCTTTGTAAAAACCTGTGAAAAGTAATAATTTAATATATTTGCTATTTTTTTCTTCATCTATGATTTTGCCATTTGTGTCTCTTAGACATTTAACCTCCTCTTTGAATTTTCTCTTGCTGATAATATTGGAAAAACATTTTGGAATATGTTTTAGCACCCTTAGCAATATTGATTTCTATATCTCTCTTGGCCTTTCTAACTTCCTTATTGACTTGTGTTTGCATTTCCAAGTACTCTTTCTGTGTATTTTTTTTAGTCCCTTTTAAACGCTCTATAAAGTGCCTTTTTTCGCTGAATATTTGTTTTAATTGATCTATTAAACCATTTTGGCCATTTTGTTTTAGATTTAGATTTGTCTACTTTTTGGATGTAATTGTTTTGCGCCTCTAGTACTACATTTTTAAAAAAACAGCCATCCATTTTCTGTGGATGTTTTCTCTATTTTAATCCAATCTACTTCTGTTAGTCTCTGGTTCATACCTTCATAGTTTGCTTTTCTAAAATTGTAAACCTTAGCTTTAGTCATTACTTCTGGGGTTTTAAAAAGCACTTCAAATGAGACCATGTTGTGGTCTGAGTTTGCCAATGGCTCTCTGGCCTATGTTTTAGTTATTCTGTCTTCGTTATTTGAAAAGACTAAATCAAGGCATGCCTCTCCTCTAGTCGGTGCCTTGACAAATTGCATTAGGAAGCAGTAATTTGTCATTTCCACCATTTCAATTTCGTCCGTCGTGTTCCCCACCGGGTTTTCCCATTTTATATGGGGGAAGTTGAAATCTCCCATTAGTAAGGCTTCTCCTTTTCTACACGCATTTCTAATGTCATTGTATAACAGATTATTTTGCTCGCCATCTGAATCTGGTGGTCTATAGCATGCTCCTATTATTATGCCCTTTGATTTTTTGTCCATTATTCTGACCCATATTGATTCTGCATTGTTTTCTTTGTCCTGATTTAACACCTGGGTTTCAAGACTATTTCTTATGTATAGCGCTACCCCTTCACCTCTTCTGTCCTGCCTGTCTTTCCTATGCAGTGTGTACCCACTAATATTATATTCGTCTCCATCACTCTCAGACAACCACTTTTCTGTAAAACCTATCACATCATAGTTACTTGTTAGTGCAGTAGCTTCAAGTTCTAACATTTTGTTTCTGAGACTTCTAACATTTAGATAAATACATTTAATGGCTGTCTTACCTGAGTTTTTGCCCTTGTTTTGGTGGTCTCCCTTCTGTTTTGTTTTTTTTTGTTTTCGCCCCCCTTCCTTTCTAGTTTAAATGCTTCTGGACCACCTTAAGGATCCTTTCTCTGAATGTATTTCACTTTCTGTGCTATTAATGTATCGTCATCTCCTTATTGCCTGGTATGTGATTTGTTGTTTAATGAGTGAAGCATTGTCTGATTGTGATTGAACTTTAAACACTGATAATTAATTGTCGTATACTGCCCCCTTGTGGGAATTCATTTGAATTGCAAGGTAACAGAGAGATTAATAGTTAACGAATCATAGAAATTAGCAGTCGTATGAAATAAGATACAAAAAACAATCCATCAATGTTGACGCAGTAGCCGAAAAAAATGAGGTAGCAAAGCAGGTATTTACTAAAAATAATGTGAAGGTTCTTAATAGTGTGAGTTTAACTCTGATATAGAGACAAGTTGTATAGATCTCAACCAGTGCAGGTTAGTTATTATTATTATTATTATTATTATTATTATTATTATTATTATTATTATTATTATTATTATTTATTTCTTAGCAGACGCCCTTATCCAGGGCACTTACAGTCGTAAACAAAAAAATGCATTTCAAGAATCACAGTACAAGTATTAATACAATTAAGAGCAAGATAAAATACAATGACTCCAATTCTAGTAAGTTAAATTAACTCTTAGGAGTACGTGTAGCAGTAGATTATTCTCCATTGTGCGCGGGGCTCCCAGTCTGTGCTCTGCGCTCTGCACAGGAAGTGATGTGCTGCTTGTTGCTGTGTTTTATACCCTGCAGGTGTCTGTGCACGTGATGAGAGGTGTTGTGTGCACGTTGATATTGAGACTAGATAGTTCCTTTAAAAATGTATCTATTTAACGCTTTGTGCACATGTTTATTAAAAGTTGTTTGTCTTTTTAACGCATTAAATACATGTAAACAATGAGCACATTGCTGTTTCTTTGTGTAACTCTATGTAAATATTATTTTTCATTAATAGGAAAGATCATACAAATATGTTACATGTTGTAATATGTATTAGTATTACACTACCAGACCGTAAGAGGGTGCAAGGGGGTAATTAAGAAGAATGTCTCTGAGTAGCTTCTACACAGAACACAGGCTGCATTGCCATCTTCACCAGCGAGACTTACTCGGCAGGCAGCAGGATGTTTTTGTATGAAGTGATATAGAGACTCTCACAGTGTGGGCCTCAGAGCACAGAAGTACGTGGCAGAGTCAGACAGCACAGCTGCAGTGATATTCAGATGAAAGGTCTTCTCTGCGTTGGTATGAGATGCAGAGAAACGATTTCGAAACCTTGGTGGAATGTCCTCCTCCTTAGAATATTCATTCAGTATGAGCTGTGGGGCTTGATTGGGATCCTGAATGTACCAGAAGAGAACTGGAGTACTGCCTGAAGTTAAATCATATTTACAGTGTATAGAGGTGTTCTCTGTTTCTTTAACGAGGGTTGGATTTGAAGGTTGAGTCACTGTATCTCCCTGGATCATTTCTAAAAGAGGAGACAGAAAGATAATCACTGTGAAATTAGAATGAAATAGACTGCAGGTACAAGCTTCCTTACAGTAAATAGACAGATAAATAATCATTACAACCACAAAGGAAATACACAGTCATGCTGCCTATATGTTGACAAACTGTAAAATGCTGGAACAGACTACAGATAAAGTAACACGAAAGACATTGCCAAAATCTTGTCAAAAGTTGTGTCTAATTGCGTAGCAGTTTATTTACCTATGATTAAACAGAGAAGTATCAAAGTAAAAACAGCGCATTCCTGTTCCATTGTCAAAACTTTCAAACGACAAAACTCCCTCCAGCGTTTGCTTCAATCTGCAGCTGAAACTGTGAAGAATGTGTTTCTATAGCAGTGATGTCATGAAACCAGTTCCCCGCCCCCTACACAGTGCACGTCTTTATTGCGTCATCACTCAGTTTCGCTCTATTAGGTCTCAGAAGTGCAACCAAGATTCATTCTGATCTGCTAAATAGGTCTATAACATACAAGAGCTTTCGAGACCACATTAGAAACTGAAGGTAAAGAAAGAGGGGGATAGTTGCCAGCAGGTACAGAAGATTCATGTGTGCTGTTTTCTCTAGTAGAGTGCAGGGGGAAAGTTACCAGTAGGTACAGATTCATGTGTGCTGTTTTCTCTAGTAGAGTGCAGGGGGATAGTAACCAGCAGGTACAGATTCATGTGTACTGTTTTCTCTAGTTTCTACACAGAACACAGGCTGCACTGCCATCTTCACCAGCGAGACTCACTCGGCAGGCAGCAGGAGGTTTTTATATGAAGTGATATAGAGACTCTCACAGTGTGGGACTCAGAGCACAGAAGTACGTGGCAGAGTCAGACAGCACAGCTGCAGTGATATTCAGATGAAAGGTCTTCTCTGTGTTGATATGAGATGCAGAGAAACGATTTCGAAACCTTGAAGGAATGTCCTCCTGCTTAGAATATGCATTCAGTATGAGCTGTGGAGCTTTATTGGGATCCTGAATGTACCAGAAGAGATATGAAGCAGTGCCGTCATAATTACAACGTATAGTGGTGTTCTCTGTTTCTTTAACGAGGGTTGAATTAGAAGTCTGAGTCACTGTATCTCCCTGGATCATTTCTAAAAGAGAAGACAGAAAGATAATCACTGTGAAATTAGAATGAAATAGACTGCAGATACAAGCTTCCTTACAGTAAATAGAGTGATAAATAAACAACCGCTACATGCTGTAACAGACTACAGATAAAGTAACATGAAAGCATTGCAAAATCCGGTCAAAATGTGTGTCTAATATGAAATGCAATATTTATGCTGTATGACGGAACAGACGTTTGATAAAGTAACACTAATTGTGTCTAATTGTGTTGCAGTTTATTTACCTATGATTAAACAGAGAAGTATCAAAGTAAAAACAGCGCGTTCCTGTTCCATTGTCAAAACTTTCAAACGACAAAACTCCCTCCAGCGTTTGCTTCAATCTGCAGCTGAAACTGTGAAGAATGCGTTTCTATAGCAGTGATGTCATGAAACCAGTTCCCCGCCCCCTACACAGTGCACGTCTTTATTGCGTCATCACTCGGTTTCGCTCTATTAGGTCTCAGAAGTGCAACCAAGATTCATTCTGATCTGCTAAATAGGTCTATAACATACAAGAGCTTTCGAGACCACATTAGAAACTGAAGGTAAAGAAAGAGGGGGATAGTTGCCAGCAGGTACAGAAGATTCATGTGTGCTGTTTTCTCTAGTAGAGTGCAGGGGGAAAGTTACCAGCAGGTACAGATTCATGTGTGCTGTTTTCTCTAGTAGAGTGCAGGGGGATAGTTACCAGCAGGTACAGATTCATGTGTGCTGTTTTCTCTAGTAGAGTGCAGGGGGATAGTAACCAGCAGGTACAGATTCATGTGTGCTGTTTTCTCTAGTTTCTACACAGAACACAGGCTGCACTGCCATCTTCACCAGCGAGACTCACTCGGCAGGCAGCAGGAGGTTTTTATATGAAGTGATATAGAGACTCTCACAGTGTGGGACTCAGAGCACAGAAGTACGTGGCAGAGTCAGACAGCACAGCCGCAGTGATATTCAGATGAAAGGGGAATATATATATATATATATATATATATATATATATATATATATATATATATATATATATATATATATACAGTACTGTGCAAAAGTTTTAGGCAGGTGTGAAAAAATGCTGTAAAGTAAGAATGCTTTCAAAAATAGACATGTTAATAGATTATATTTATCAATTAACTAAATGCAAAGTGAGTGAACAGAAGAAAAATCTACATCAAATACATATTTGGTGTGACCACCCTTTGCCTTCAAAACAGCATCAAGCATCAATTCTTCTAGGTACACTTGCACACAGTTTTTGAAGGAAGTCGGCAGGTAGGTTGGCCCAAACATCTTGGAGAACTAACCACAGTTCTTCTGTGGATTTAGGCAGCCGCAGTTGCTTCTCTCTCTTCATGTAATCCCAGACAGACTCGATGATGTTGAGATCAGGGCTCTGTGGGGGCCATACCATCACTTCCAGGACTCCTTGTTCTTCTTTACGCTGAAGATAGTTCTTAATGACTTTCGCTGTATGTTTGGGGTCGTTGTCATGCTGCAGAATAAATTTGGGGCCAATCAGATGCCTCCCTGATGGTATTGCATGATGGATAAGTATCTGCCTGTACTTCTCAGCATTGAGGAGACCATGAATTCTGACCAAATCCCCAACTCCATTTGCAGAAATGCAGCCCCAAACTTGCAAGGAACCTCCACCATGCTTCACTGTTGCCTGCAGACACTCATTCGTGTACACTCTCCAGCCCTTCGGCGAACAAACTGCCTTCTGCTACAGCCAAATATTTCAAATTTTGACTCATCAGTCCAGAGCACCTGCTGCCATTTTTCTGCACCCCAGTTCCTGTGTTTTCGTGCATAGTTGAGTCGCTTGGCCTTGTTTCCACGTCGGAGGTATGGCTTTTTGGCCGTAAGTCTTCCATGAAGGCCACTTCTGACCAGACTTCTCCGGACAGTAGATGGGTGTACCAGGGTCCCACTGTTTTCTGCCAGTTCTGAGCTGATGGCACTGCTGGACATCTTCCGATTGCGAAGGGAAGTAAGCATGATGTGTCTTTCATCTGCTGCAGTAAGTTTCCTTGGCCGACCACTGCGTCTCACGGTCCTCAACATTGCCCGTTTCTTTGTGCTTCTTCAAAAGAGCTTGGACAGCACATCTGGAAACCCCTGTCTGCCTTGAAATTTCTGCCTGGGAGAGACCTTGCTGATGCAGTATAACTACCTTGTGTCTTGTTGCTGTGCTCAGTCTTGCCATGGTGTATGACTTTTGACAGTAAACTGTCTTCAGCAACCTCACCTTGTTAGCTGAGTTTGGCTGTTCCTCATCCAGTTTTATTCCTCCTACACAGCTGTTTCTGTTTCAGTTAATGATTGTGTTTCAACCTACATATTGAATTGATGATCATTAGCACCTGTTTGGTATAATTGTTTTATCATACACCTGACTATATGCCTACAAAATCCATGACTTTGTGCAAGTGTACCTAGAAGAATTGATGCTGTTTTGAAGGCAAAGGGTTGTCACACCAAATATGTATTTGATTTAGATTTTTCTTCTGTTCACTCACTTTGCATTTAGTTAATTGATAAATATAATCTATTAACATGTCTATTTTTGAAAGCATTCTTACTTTACAGCATTTTTTCACACCTGCCTAAAACTTTTGCACAGTACTGTATATATATATATATATATATATATATATATATATATATATATATATATATATATATATATATATATATATATATATATATATATTTTTTTTTTTTTAAACAACTAGCCCTGCTCAAGACCCTTTGCGTTCCCACCACCACATTAAAAAGAAAAACTGCCGTACTGCACACCGAGCCGATGTGCTTCTGTTGTGTAATGATTGTGTATCCAGGCGCTGTCAAACACTTCCTTTCACACAATGATTTGAACTTTCACATTTCATGTTTTACTTCACCAGAAAGCTGAAAAAGGGCATGGCAATTTACGTATTTTTTAAAGACTTTTAAAAACTTTAAAATAACCCTAAAGTTGCACAATATATACCACAGTATGAATTATTCTATTATTAAGATCTATAATTTGCTCAAAACAATGTGGTGCAGCAGTTTGTTAGAAAAATGGTATCGTGTAAAATAAATAAAGTACTTCCTTCAGCAGGTGGTAAACACAATTAGAGAATAATCGTTTATATTGCTTAAAATACAAATGCAGCGGGACATACCAACCCTTCCCCGGGGTACGTTCTTGTTCCATTCTCAACACGACAAACCTCCCTCTGCTGTCTGGTGCAATCTGAAGCTGGACCTGTGAACCATGCATGTGTTTCTATAGAGGCGATGTCATGGAAACCAGTGCCCCTACCCTACACCGTGTGCTTGCTGTCCTCCATTGCCACCTGGGCCCCGAAAATCAAAGCGTTTCCAACGGTCGGAGAGGGCTTTTTTTTGGCGGAATTGTAGCTTTCCGACTGTTTTTAGTGATCCGTCCCGAAAGCATCAGAACAGTAGGAAAACCTCAATTCCGACAGTTCAGGGAATGTTTAAAGAACCTAGGAATGTAACATGTAATTTCATAATAGAGTAAGTCTTACTGAGTAAGAGAAACATAAAGTCAATGTTATGATAAAGAACAAACAAGAACAACAAGTCAATGTTACGATAAACAACATGAGTAGTTGTATGGTATAGCTTACTGTATTTCATTTTATTAATAATCATGTTTATCCGCAACACGCAGTTAAGAACAGATTGCAGGATATTCGGGTAAAGCAGCACATTTAGTACAAAAGACGTTATGTTACGGAGCAAGAGAAATAAAATCATTCATTCATTCATTTGCTATAGCCTAATATCGCAGTCTAAGGTTAGCATGGTTAATATTAGTATCGCTTTTTATGTCTTCATTTATAATGTGTCTGTTTCATATTAATGATTATCAGTCCTAGATGGTCAAATAAAGCAAGCTTAATTAATTGTAAATGAACTTTAACACAATAGCATTGATCACAGCTGCTGAAGCAATGTGCTGTAGACTTTTAGCCTGCTGGGAGTATTGTGAAAATAAAAATAAAAGTTATATTTTACCCACATTGTCAATATTTTTGACTTATTATTTTGTGAGATTATTTTGTATTACTATTTTGATTATTATTATTAGAACTTAGCCAGTTTGAATTATTTGAAGTGATTAATTCCACATCAATCAGAAATATTCAGATTCACTTTTATTATTATTATTATTATTTATTTATTAGCAGACGCCCTTATCCAGGGCGACTTACAATCGTAAGCAAATACATTTCAAGTGTTACAGTACAAGTAATAATACAATAAGAGCAAGATAAATACAATGACTAGTTCAAGCAAGTACAAGTGTGACAAAATACAATTCAATAATACAGCAGATAAAAGTGACAGTGATAGTTACATCAAGATATGATTAAGTACCAAATACTACAGATTAGACACTTGGCAGATTACAGTACTCTGAAGTACAGGATTAAATGCAGTAAAATAGGGGGCAGATAAGAGCAAGTAAAGCACATTTAAGGAAGGGTGAAAGTGTCCCAGGGGAGAAACAGAGGAGTTCTACAGGTGCTGTCTGAAGAGGTGAGTCTTAAGGAGGCGCCGGAATGTGGTCAGGGACTGGGCGGTCCTGACATCTATAGGTAGGTCATTCCACCACTGCGGAGCGAGGGTGGAGAAGCAGCGGGCTCTGGAGGCAGGGGAGCGTAGAGGAGGTAGAGGCAGTCTTCTAGTGCAGGCGGAGCGGAGAGGTCGAGTGGGGGTGTAGGGAGAGATGAGGGTCTGGAGGTAGCTGGGTGCAGTCTGGTCAAGGCATCTGTAGGCTAGTACAAGAGTCTTGAACTGGATGCGAGCGGTGATCGGTAGCCAGTGGAGTGAGCAGAGTATTTATTTTAATTAAATGATTGAAAAGGTGTTCTTGCATGCATGTAAATTAGCGTTTAGATTTTAAACTATTATTATTATTATTATTATTATTATTATTATTATTATTATTATTATTATTATTATTATTATTATTATTATTAAAAACAACATTTTGGAATTACATTTATCTATTTGATCACATCGTATTCATTCTTCTGGCTCTGAGTAAATGTTTTTTTTTTATTATTACAGGATGCCTCACTGTCACTTCTTGCTGAAGGATTGCCTTGTTCCTCAGGATCTGCTATTTTTGTAACTGCTATGACGTAAAACCTGTCATTTACATACATGTTTCTCATTTAAATACAGAACAGTGTTTCCGCCACTTTTTATGTTAATTACACCCATTCCGACTGCCGGAAACCTTCACAAAAGTGTTTGATTTTGTGCCGAAAAAACCTTCGGGATAAGTGTCGGGTTAAAACTGGCGGAGACATCAAGTTTCGAATTGTCGAGAGACACTTGATTTTCGGGGCCCTGGAGGTAGTTCAGTTTATCTGCATTCAGATGATGTTGAGCTGCACGTTGCAGTTCAGATTTGTTGCAGGCTGATCATTAAATGAATTACTGAGAGCATCAGTGCTCAGCAGTACCTCGCATATTCTGTAGAGGGCGTGTTGAAGTGACAATGGGCTGCATTCATCAATGTGTCGGTTTTGAGATTTTGTTTTTCCCGAACAGTCCTTTTTTCAAAAACCGAGGATCAAAAAGCCTTTTTCTCATTAGTCAATTATCTGTGGGAAGGGTTTAGGTTAGTTCAAAACTCATGTTAAAATACGATAGGGAAGTTCTCTTCAAAATGCATTAAATATGATCACTGCTAACTTCTAACTGGACAGTTAGCGATGTGTAAACTAGAAAAAAAATAGGTTTTGTTGTTGTTTGTTTGTTTGTTTTTTTTAGCAATTCCTCAGTTTTTAAAAACTTTGGTATTTCTTCCTAAAAGACTTGATACTGCAGTCAACGTAAAATAAGGCCTTGATGTATCATAAACTCGGAAAACAGCCGAAAGACATCCCTTAATAAGGAATGTTGGGACCGACACATTGATGAATAGAGCTCACTGTGCTGACCTGTGTGAGTGGTGCAGTGAGCAGGGTCCTATGAATAGAGCTCACTGTGCTGACCTGTGTGAGAGGTGCAGTGAGCAGGGTCCTGTGAATAGAGCTCACTGTGCTGACCTGTGTGAGAGGTGCAGTGAGCACGGTCCTACTGAAACAAGGTGCCTGGCACATGCAATACTTTTCCATTCAGCCATTTAATCCATGTAATCTCTACGATACGGGTAAATAAAGGTTTGTACGATCGATACTTGATCAAATTCAATGCGGATAAAGTTGACGCTGTCCGCGGTTCTGAATGTGTCAGATACGAAACGCAAATGAAAGGTGTCTCTGAATTGAATGTATTCTTTGCTTATTTGTTGTCATGGTATATTGACTGAGTTTATCAAGCAGTTTAGAAAACAATGTGTGCTATGTAATGCTGGTAGTTTCTAAACACAATACCGCACCGTGTAAAGGGATTTATTACGCGTATTGTTCTTTTAAGACAGAGTTATTAAATCTGCTTGGGGCATTTCTAATGAAAAACAAGAAATAAACACAGATTCAGAGCAGCACAATCTCCTGGCTGCTATAGGAGATCCTTGTAGTAATTATACCCACAAAACAATATTCACTCCGCTTTTCTTTTTTTAATGTTCGTCGATTTTAACCTCAAACCTCGTGGTGTGTGTGTGTGTGTGTGTGTGTGTGTGTGTGTGTGTGTGTGTGTGTGTGTGTGTGTGTGTGTGTGTGTGTGTGTGTGTGTGTGTGTGTGCGTGCGTGTGTGTGTGTGTGTGATATGACAGGACCAACAGCACACTCTCTTACGTACCTAATAATAACATACTGTGCATACACATTGTAACTGAGATGTTTAACCCGCAACAGCATAAATAAAACAGACATGTGATGTTGTTTGTGTGTTTTTCCAGTGAATGGGGTTAATTAGTGCGCACTGAATGCGCTGTGTTATTGTAGAAGGCACTAATGTAAAGACAGCACCGTGGTACTCAGCGCACACAGGTACTCTGCAGAATCACACAGCTGCGTGTTCACGATTGTTAAACTAGTCATCTTCTGCGATGTGTCCAACTGACTGGAAAACCTGGCCTCAGTTTCATCTGATCGGAGTTCATCAGTGGAAGAGCTGGTTTTAAAGCGGTGAAGCAGATATCGAGGGGAGCTCCCTGGAGTCTGCTTGTACCAGAACAGATTTTCATTGCTAGTGCTACTGCTCAGGGAATAATTGCAGAATACCCTCGTATCGCTGCTAACTTTCGAGGTAATCGTGTCATTGAGTTGATTAATTTCATCTCCACTACTGGAATCTGTAAAATAAAAAATAGAGTTATGCACGATGTGGTAACAGCTGCTGAATTCACGAAATTGTTATTACAACAAAAATACATCTTTACCAAAGGTTAAATAGAAGACTGCAGTGAGAAGACCTGCATACAACATGGTGATCGCTGTTCATTCCGTTTGAATGAGTTCTCTGTCTGTTCTGTTGGTTTCTGCTCAGTACTGAATGCCAGTCTGCAGCCGCACCACCGAGCGGATCAGTGGGCATCTCTTCCGTGTGTCGGGATGTTTCTCTGATGTCCAATCAGAACCCATGAACCCGCGCTGCGCTCTGTCTTCTTCCTTACATAATGAAGGACGAGAACTTAACGGGGTTCTTTAGTGTCATGAGGTTCGAAAGAAGAATATTTAGTGGGGCTTGCGAAGCAAGAGTCTCCACATACTACTTCTTCTTCTTCTTTGGCTCGCTACTCCTCTTACACCGTTTAAGCTAGAAACGCAGTTCAAACTTTAAAACGTGTAGACCGGTCTGGAATAGTGTGATTGTATACAACTTTTTGATATATTTTATATTTTTTAAACTATTAAGCTTTTTGTCCTTTTTTGTCCATCTTCATTCACTTAATTGGACTTTTTTCAACATTCTAAAGCTCCCAATTGTTTAAAAACTCCCAGACTTCCAACATGTGTGTACTGTAAACGATGTAACTTTTGACACAAATCAGCTACTTTGACCACTTTCCCAACAAGTAAGACAAAAAGTTAGAGCATATGGAATATTCCTCTACTTCTCTGTTATTTAAATCTGAAATCAAAACAGAAATAACTTTTACCAATCAAGAGGTACAGCTGTTATAGTAACCGCATCAACTACATTTTCTCTAACTTTTTATAAACAACTTAAATTTTGACCACTTTCCCAACAAGTTAGACAAATACTTAGAGGAAATGAAATCTTCCTTTACTTATCAGCTATTCAAATATGAAACCAAAACAGGAATGCCGTCTACCAATCAAGAGGTACAGCTGTTTTAGTAACGCATCAACTTCTTTCAGTAGGCTACTTCCCACTGTTGAATTAACTGTCATAGAACTTTGAGAAATTTCAAATTATAGCACATTCTAAGCATGAGACAATTAGTAAACAATGTGACTTTTGACACAAATCAGCTACTTTGATCAATAAAGCAAGCCCCACAACTTTACTTGTAAAGTTACCATCTAGTTTGAAATGTTTTTCCAAAAAAAAAAACCGCGCCAGGCCGCCATCTTGGTTGACGCAAGAGCGCAATTTTTGTATCTGACACGGGATGATACCGAGTTCCATGTAAAAGTGGTTACACCGCGTGGAAGGAAAAACGACAATAATAATAATAATAATAATAATAATAATAATAATAATAATAATAATAATAATATGCTTTATGAAAAAGCAAAATTAACCTAACTTTATTCACACTTTTATAGCTCCTACATTTAAGAAAATAATGCATTCAAATTGAATGCAGTTACTGAACGTGTTACCAATCACAAGGACTATGATTTCCCAGTGTTATGTCCCTATGACCAGTCTTCAGGGAGAATTTGTCATGTGCTTAGTGATGTCATATGTGATGTCAAGTGTGACGGGAAACATACACATAAGGTTGCGTGGCTACCTTAGCTTGCACTTTCCTAACCTTTTGGGCATATATTTCACATGTAGCATAAAGGGTCTGTCGCATAAATGTCTACAGGGACTGGCACTTCTTATTTATTTATGTTGCTTCTAGTTTGTACTGCAATACAAACTGGGGGCCAAGCTTGCTCCAGCTGTGTCTTGCTTCACTTCACTACTTTACAGTATTGCATCTTTACAGGACAGTTTTTCTGAATATAGCTTGGCCTCTTCAGTAGAGAGAGAAACTATCAAATTGATTCTTGTACTTCACATCGTCACACCTGCAGTGCTAATATCAAGCACCAAAGGCTAGTAAAACGTGATGCATTATCAAACAGCTCCATCTAGTGGGCAGGAACAAGCATATGAATTCAGGATGTATTCAATCCGCACATCTTAAAAGTAATGTTGAATTTCTGTATTATTGTTGGATTTTCCCAGGAATATTTTGCGGAATCATTCATGAGATTGAAGTAGAGACTTCTAAACTTTAGAGGTATGGCACTGTGTATTTTATATTCTTGAGATCTTAAATGTAAAAGAAAACGATCGCAGGTTTCAGATTGCATTTATTTATGTATTTAATTGTATCACAGTGTGTGTGTGTGTGTATTTAATTGTATATCGGCGTGTGTGTGTGAACTATGCATCAGCTGCAGAGTCACTTACAACTACGTCTCACCCGAAAGACGGAGCACAAGGAGGTTAAGTGACTTGCTCAGGGTCACACAATGAGTCAGTGGCTGAGGTGGGATTTGAACCGGGGACCTCCTGGTTACAAGCCCTTTTTTTAACCACTGGACCACACAGCCTTGTATCACGGTGTGTGTGTGTGTTTGTGTGTGTGTATTTAATTGTATCCCGGTGTGTGTGTGTGTGTGTGTGAGTGTATTTAATTGTATCTCGGTGTGCGTGCGTGTGTGTGTATTTAATTGTATCTCGGTGTGTGTGTGTGTGTGTGTGTGTGTGTGCCTGTGTGTGTGTGTCTGTCTGTCTGTCTGTCTCTGTCTGTCTGTCTGTTTGTCTGTAGCCTATTTAATTGTATCTCGGTGTGTGTCAGTGTGTATGTATTTAATTGAAGATTTTGATTTGTTGGTATATTTCAAGAACCATGTTGAAAGTTATAGTGATAAATCTTGGTGGAGTTTTTGTACGGCCGTGCAATGTGAATGAGCTACTGTGTCCTCCACGGCACACACATATACTGAAGCGTCACTCAGCTCAATCCGGTCTGTGCTGAGTGTGGTTGTTTGGGTTTGCTGGCGGATATTCATTGTAAAATGTTTGTGTTTAACCGAATCCTTGTATCCAGTTGTGAAAAGCTGTGGAGGTTTGTTCGGCAGCTGCCGGTACCAGAACATCTGTTTGTTGCTCGACACGTTTTGATAGCAGTGGATTTGAACGTTGCTAAACTCCCGTGTCTCGATACTGGCATTCTGAAATACTTCACAATCGCCGTGGCCACCTAGAATGTTTGAATAAATAAAAGGTAACGTTAAATGATGTCCACCTACAATATATTATAATATTATACAGAAAGAAAGAAACGCATAGAATCATTCTTACTTACATACTAAAATAAGTACAATAAACGTTATTAGACTCGTCGCTTCTTCAGTTACACTGAGGTCTGTATCGGGGGACTCGTCATTTCTCTCTTTATATCGTCAGGTTTGCTTTCAAACTGAGTCTGTGTATGAGGACCAACCGGGTTGCATGCGAGTGTTTTGTAGAGTGGCACACGTAATCTGAACTTTAAAACCAGAAAGTGTGTTCATATTGGCTGGTTCGTATCATTTTTCGGGGCTAGATAATCACAGATTTATACTGACATAATGTGTTTTTCAAATTTTCCAAATAATTTATGTTCTTGGTATTATTATTATTATTATTATTATTATTATTATTATTATTATTATTATTATTATTATTATTATTATTATTATTATTGTTGTTGTTGTTGTTGTTATTGTTGTTATTTTAATCTGAAGTTCATGAAGCTCGTATTAGTTTCTCTGTCTCACACTAGTTTTTGAGTGTAACTGCATTGTAGTGTAACCATATATTGCGCTATCAACGGCACGTGGGAAATCTCTTGAATTAAATAGCATGTTGTATTACAATAGATTACATATTCACTGCATTTGGGAACTGTTTTGAAAATTATATTACAGGATAAGCTACAGGTCGGTATGTTATCTAGCCACATTTTATAGAGAACATGCCAATCCTTCAGCTCTGCAGTTTAGTGCTGACACGAACTATGCTCTGTTTCACTGTGGGACGCAACGCGCAGTAATACACCAAAGAATCCGACAGAAGTACTCCAGTGATGTTTAACGTAAAGCGTTGGGACGAGGAATCTACCTCAGCGGAGAATCGCTCGCCAAGAGCGCCTGGTGTTTCATAAACCGTTCCAGAAGCAGCGTATTTCAAAAGAATAAACTCCATAGACCCCGATGCATACTGACGGTACCAGAATAGATTGGTGCTTGTGGAGCTGGAGAGCTTATAGGTGCAGTGTATTTGAACAGTTTCTCCCTCTTTACCCATTATGGGGATCGCTGTCTGGTTTACGCTGTCTCCTCTGAGGAAATCTAAATAATAATAATAATAATAATAATAATAATAATAATAATAATAATAATAATAATAATAATAATAATAATAATAACATACAGAATCTCATACTGTAATTTAAATAAACAACAACAAAACAAATTAATCATTTAAATCTACAACATGCTTGCGGTTGATTCAGGGAAAATCACATTTTGTGAAAAAAGACTTCTAGTATGTAATTTTATAATTAATAACATCAAATCGCATGTTACATCAACACAAACGGATTTTTTGTATATAGAAAATGTACCTTTGATTTTAAAAGTACTAAATAATCAATAGCATTGTATTTACCAAAACAAAAAGCAAATATGAATAGAAATTGAAAGTGTTTCCACAGATTTATTCATTTACATTTTAACACATTATTTTTGCATTAAGAAAGCAGAAAAAGAATACAAAATATCAATTAAAAATAATAATGCAAATAATGAAGAAGGTTGTCTAAATGAATTACTAATTAAATACAATGTAAAGTCTATTTTTACTACTATATTCAAACTTACCGAACAACGCCACAAGCACAATTATAAAGGCAGTTCGCATTTTACAACCTGTAAAAGGATGATAGGGTCTTCTAACAAACAGACTTGTTCAGCAACTGCCGCAATTTCTCTGATGCTATTCTGTTTTTTGGAGCGTCATAACTGCAGTACTAAGTGTAAGCATTCAGATTCGGAACAAGCCATTTACATTTACAATCACACAGCGCCATGTATGGGTTATTGGGAAGATTACACATTGACTCCTCACTGTGTGTGTGACGTCATCACAAAGAACATTGCGGTTCCCCTCTCAAGCAAAGAGACTCGAATAGAGGAAGGCACGCGCTATTCAGACAGCAGGCCTCATTTACTCTCAGCAATTTTACTTCATTCTTAAAGTAATGTATCATTTCTGGATTGTGGTATTTCCCTAGGCACAGTCATATTTTGCATTCTTCTTCTTCTTCTTCTTCTTCTTCTTCTTCTTCTTCTTCTTCTTCTTCTTCTTTGACGATAGATGTTAGTGTTATTTTTGTCCACCAAAAATAACACGAGGATGTATTGCATAACACGATTTAATTCATGCGCTTTGGTTTTACGGTGTATGTGACAGCGTTAATGCATACGAAAACAGTATTGTAACGAGCTGGGCTTGACGCTGTAGCTGCAGCCCTCTGTAGAACTGCTTCGGCACGCCTGAAAAGGGACTCATTTGCAGCGCCAGAGCAAAGGACTATGGGAAGGTACTCGCGCTGTTGCGATGTCCCGTTCTCCTTTTTCTGTATCAAAGTTTATGAGTGTATGTGTGTTAAATTGATGAGTTTTGTGTCTGTTATTGCTCCCCTTACCCCTGTATCTGTTTTTGAAATGTAGATCAGCCACCGCCGTGACGCTGTCAAGTCCGTGTGTGCCCCCTCCCCTCTGTGCGCCCTGTTGGTGAACTTGTTGTCCTTGTCTCAGTTCTAAGAGACATGTTGTTCTTGTAAGGATTGCTGGGAACTAATAAATAGTTCTTCTGCTTAAAATCCATTACAGTCTTTTACATTGAATCCATTCATGCATAAATGCTATAATATATTTTCAAAAGTCTTCA
This sequence comes from Acipenser oxyrinchus oxyrinchus, assembly GCA_030684275.1. Lineage (NCBI taxonomy): Eukaryota > Metazoa > Chordata > Actinopteri > Acipenseriformes > Acipenseridae > Acipenser > Acipenser oxyrinchus. Next base: position 11,634,140 of record CM060273.1, on the reverse strand, counting down.
TAAAAACTAACAGCCACTTTTAAAACAAACGTAAAATAAGTATAGATGTTGTTTGTATTTTATAAACCAAATTGTAAAATATAGCGAAAATGTGTTTTCAAGTGTACTTCAAACATTATTTCAGTTGACGTGTTTATAATATTGTAACCAGTGTATGCGTAGTATGAAGCTTACACTATCATCTTAGATAATTTGGGCGCACACTGGAACTTTAAAACCTGAAAGTGTGTTCATATCATTTTTCGCGGCTAGATAATCACAGATTTATACTGACATATTATATATCAAATATATATATATCAAATTTTCCAAAGAATTTGTGTTCTAGGTATTATTATTATTATTATTATTATTATTATTATTATTATTATTATTATTATTATTATTATTATTTAACAAAAGTGTTGAAATGACAGGATTCAAGTTTTTTTCTTGAATCGTGGATATTTAATTTATTATTATTTAATTCTTAAACATTTGGTTGAACGGTGTAGAAAATGTGTAAAATAAAACGCAATGTTATAAAGTTTGTTTTACATTATAATGAATTCAAGGGATGAGAACCTCAGAAATGGAAAGTTAACGTTTCTTTCTTTATTGAAAAAGGGGAACAAGAAAGAAGGGTTAGGGGCAATTTCACTCTCCAGTGGAAATCAATCAATCAATTAATTTAATTTATATAGCGCCTTTCACAACAGGTCGCCACAAAGTGCTTTACAAGGATAAAAGCAATACATAGTTGTTCCAGATTTTAGGTGCCATATAACTAAAAGATCTACCACCTGAGGTTTTTTTTTTCTGATTAATTGGTTCAGATAATAACCCAGCATCCAGTGATCAGAGCGGGCGATTGGGGACATAGGGTTCAAACAGATCTTTAAGGTGTGGAGGAGCAAGACCATTTAAAGCCTGTAAGTTAACAGCAGCACCTTAAAATGTATTCTAAAACTAACAGGGTGCCAATGCAAGGATGCCAGCACAGGGGTGATATGCTCTCGCCTCTTGACCCGAGTCAAAATTTTAGCAGCGCTATTTTGTACAAGTTGGAGGTGAGAAATAATGCTGTGGCTAGTCCCAATGAAAAGACCCTTGCAATAATTAATCATAGAGAATATACAAGCATGCATTAATCACTCTGCATCCTACCTGGAGAAAATACCTCTGTGTCTTGCAATATTTCTAAAAATGAAAAAAATGACATTTTTAATGTTATTTGTAGACACCTTTATCCAAAGCAACTTACAGAGACTAGGGTGTGTGAACTATGCATCAGCTGCAGAGTCACTTACAACTACGTCTCACCCGAAAGACGGAGTACAAGGAGATGAAGTGACTTGCTCAGGGTCACACAAGGAGTCAGTGGATGAGGTGGGTTTTGAACCAGGGACCCTATGGTTACAAGTCCTTTTATTTAACCACTGGACCACACAGCCTCCTCAATGTGATTTTTCAAAAGAGAAGTCAGTATCAAATATAACACCCATGTTTTTTTTAATTCTGCCTTAAATCTGTACAGAGTCCATCAAATAAAACATCAACCAAATGTGTATTTTTATGTTTGTTTGTTTTTTCTGAGTTCCAGTATCATCACTTCTGTTTTGTCTGAATTTAACATTAAAACGTTATTAAATATCCAGTTCTTGATGGCAGCAAGGCAGGAATTCAAAATGTTAGCAGCAGATACATAGCCCTGTGTGAGGGACAAATAAAGCTGAGGATCACCAGCTTAACAGTGGAAACTAACTCCATGTCTACGAATAAGGTCACCCAAGGGAAACATATAAAGAAAAAATGCAATTCGGCCATGAATTGAACCTTGAGGGACCCTACAGCTAACCCTTGATAAAAAGGAGGTCTCCTCCTCAATTGATAAAATGAAACCTGTTTGAGAGGTAAGACCAGAACCTGGACGAGACAATACCTGACAATGTCAAAGGACAGCTGCCGTCATGGCTGAGCCTGCCTCCCTATGGTGTTCTGGCAGTGATGTGGTGCGCTTAGAAATGTGCAATGCTGAGGTTATCCAGATTGTAAATGATCAAGTAGGTTTCCAGGTAAGGTGTAACATAGGTGTAGGAATTTGACATAAATCTTTATTTTGCTTTTATTGCAGTTGTTACAGATTATGAACACATTTGTTTTAGATACTTTAGATGCAATAAAAAACATAAGGATTACCATTTGTCATGTGATTACTTATGTTATCAGTGATGTCATTGCTGATGTCATATGTGATATCATACATACGCATAATGGTGCCAAGCTTAACTCATAATTTCCTCACTTCTGAGGGTTTTGCTTTAGTAACCTTAATGTTAGTTTAACGCAGTTTTGATATATATATATATATATATATATATATATATATATATATATATATATATATATATATATATATATATATATATATATGACCAAAACGAACAGGTAGTGTAATTGTTTACTTGTTGCATTTACTTCAGAAAATGAATACTACGAATAACGTAGTACTATATTGTGTGCTTGGCAGCGATTTATACATTTGTTTTAGAACATCGTTACACAAAAATAACACGTTGTATTTGTATTAGTAAACACTTTTTTTAGAAAAAATATATAATGTGACATTTTTTATAGCCACTTGCTGTCAAACAAAAAAATAGCCCATGCAATGTCAACTACAACAACGTTCTTTCAATTCTTATGTAAGCATACACTGCTTAAAAATGCAGCCCAACTTAAATTGTTCACTTAATCAAAAACAAAAAATATCCGTTTACAAAATTCAGTCAAACTTGAATTTGTTACAAAACAAGACGGCACAGTAATCAAGAACAGCTTCAAAATGCCGCCGAATACACCCGCAACCAATGCAGATTAAGATAAACAAACACAGCAAGATAAATAACAATTACAAAAGGTAATTCCCACTTCGTTTAGAGAGCCCACAAGTCATTGGAAGTGAGGGAGATTGTTATCGTTGCTGCTGTTTACTGTTTACGTTCAAGGATTTGATCAAGTGAGCTACCACCAAGGAGGAGCTGAGGTAACTATAGGCTACATGTACTCTTATTATTATTATTATTATTATTATTATTATTATTATTATTATTATTATTATTATTATTATTATTATTATTATTATTATTATTATTTAACAACTTAGTTTATTAACGTGAGTTTGTTAGTTTATTATTATAGTTTATAACATACGCTTTCCTATTGCTTTTTTCTTGCCTATTTTGTTAATTTAATACCGTATGTTGATCCAAATGCGTCATCACATAAGTAATGAATACATTTGTATTTAATGACTCATATTGTGATTGCCTTGGCATATTATGTCCGGCAGTCAGCTCTGTCTTAGAGAACACTTCACTTGCTTCCCGAGGGGAGCTCTTTTAACCAGACACTACTGTATATATTCAGTGGATGTACCGGTTCATTATTATTATTATTATTATTATTATTATTATTATTATTATTATTATTATTATTATTATTATTGAACAACTTAAACTATCAATATTATTTAGGATTCAACCTATTTTTAGTTTTTTTTAAGCATCTGAATAATATTTTCTATCGCAGATCATAGCCGATAGGCTACCGATTATCGGTGCACCCTTATTCCCCGTCCTCCCCGCCCTCTCGGTGTAAGTAACAAAGACCCCACCATTGTTATTTACCAGTGCTGAATAAGTTTATATATCCAATATTAAGTCACTCCTTGTTGTATTAGTGGATTCTGCAGTCCGTAGCTCTGTGAATATTGCTGTTGTTTTTATTACAGGATTCTAGTACCACCTCCCCCTCTGGATGCTGCAGTGTGGGCCTCACTGCACAGTAATACACAGCAGCATCATTCACTTCAATCCTGTGGGTGCTGAGTGTCGCTGACAATCCCTTTTCACTGATGTTCATTTTAAAATGCCCTTCTTCTTTTGTTCCAGAGTTTGCATATATTAAAAGTTGCGGATTTTTATTTGGCTGCTGCTGGTACCAGAACAATGGGTCGCTTGTAGTTATATTTTGATTACAGTGGATCTCAACAGGCTTCCATTCAAGTACTTTAATATTGGGACTTTGAAACACCTGAGACTCGGAGCGACTGCCTGAAATGAAATAATAATAATACATAATGAACACGAGACACAGACTTGTTGCTTTCTATGTAGTATATCGTTTTAAGGAATCTAGATTGATTTTCGGTTTTGGTGAACATTTGCTGATCATTTTGAACTCTAAAGAAAGTTCTGCTGTCCTTCTGTTGTGAACAGTTGTTCTCAGTTCAAATGTGTGCCGTCGCTCACTCGTCCTTCTTTCTGAGCTGCAGTGTGAAGTAGTGACTTGAGTTAACTTTCTTTTTACCACTTAGGATTGAATACATTTCAATGAAATCAAACTTCAGTAAATATTTAAGCCTGCCATTATACTCCTGCCCTTAGGTCCTGCAATTCTAATAAAGAAAGAAAGACATTTTCCAGACTCACATATTAAAACCAGATAGAGAACTCCTGATAGATTCATCTCAGCTGCCTGCATGAAGTATGCTGTGCTAAGTGTGCTACTGAGCACATTGCTTTAGTACTGACGTAGATAATCAGCCAGGAGGTGTTTCATCAAACTGCAACAACATCGCCATCTGGTGGATTCTCTGAAACATTTCCGTTACTCTGCACGGCACTCCAGCTCAAGGTCAGGTTGGTGCATTAATAACATTAGCAAAGAGATTTTATTATTATGATAATATATCCCAAGGTCCTTGGCTGCTTTCAGTTGGCTTCCTGCTCAGTTTTGCAACATTAACTTGTCATCTTTAATTAACACGGGGCTAATTAAAAAAATGGATGAAACACTGCAAGGGGAGTTTGGGCTGAGGGATTTTTAACAGCATTCGATGACAATGTGCCACGTCAGTTGTGTCACGTAAATTGCTCATCTGATGTTCCCAGAACCTGGGCATATTGAAGTTCATTCTCTTTGCATGTAGTCAGTCTCTGTATATTACTGTTGTGTTTATCACAGCGTTCCTGTACCGCCTCAGTCTATATAATACTTGAGACTGAGTGACTGCCTGAAATTAAATTATTCATTATTAAGTAGTATTTATTTTTTTATGAATAATGAACCGTAAATCATCAAAGCTGTTTGCTTGTAAGTACACTTTTTGACGTTTCAACCTATGTTTTGACTATAAATTCAAACTCATCTTCCTTATGTACATTCTCTAAAGTAGTGACAGGTATGTGCATATATATATATATATATATATATATATATATATATATATATATATATATATATATATATATATATATATATATATATATATATATATATGCTTGCTTTCCCCTTTTTCTATCATTATTTTATTGTTGAATGATATTTAAAGACACATGTTGCTTTGGTATTGGGTTTGGTAGAAGCTACCGGGTAGCGTCAGTTTTTGCTACTTCGTCAACGGTAGCAAAATATGAGACGCATAAGCTTAAATTGTTCCTACCTGGTAAAAATCTGCTACCTGGTAAAAATCTGCTACCTGTACCAAAAAGTCATGTGTATCTATAAACATTTTGGTCTAGTTAAAACATTCCAACAGTTCATCTTAGTGGTTATATAGAGTGTAGTTTAAAAAGATTCTAAAAATGATATAGCAGAACTAAAATAATGTATTTAATTAACATTACTTACTTATTTTCAAATTAATATTAACAACATCACAGATAGTATTGGCACTCACACCAGGCAAATATCCATATTAATAATAATAATAATAATAATAATAATAATAATAATAATAATAATAATAATAATAATAATAATAATAATAATACGCAAAGCAGAAAGTCATGTGTTGTGCAACACTGTCTCGGCTCGGTGTGTTGTTGATGTCTGATTTTAGCAATTGGAGTCTCTTTTAGAAGCCTGGTTATAGCCTCATAGTAAGGAAATGAGACAGTTCTATATTTTACTATATTACATATAGCTATTTGAACTGCTTCAGAATTGCTACAGCAGGGGCGTAGCTAGGGTTAGATTTTTACTTAGGCAAAAAAAAGTTGAACAAACCTCTTGCATATCCTGTTCATGTTACAAAGATAAAGGTTATCATCTTATAAAGCCTGGAGACTGTTCATGCAAACTGCAAAGCAATATTAAGTCCCTTGGATGATGATGTTAATGTTAACATTTGATGACCCATATTATTTCAAAGATTAAAACTAATTGTCTCCCAGCAAAAATATTGCTGCTGACTGGTAAGACTGGTGCTGACACTGTGACTGCTGCTGACACTACTGGGACTGGTGCTGACACTACTGGGACTGGTTCTGACACTGTGACTGGTGCTGACACTACTGACACTTGTGCTGACACTGGTCCTGGCACTGTGACAATGTGAGAGGTGCAGTGAGCAGGGTCCTATGAATAGAGCTCACTGTGCTGACCTGCGTGAGAGGTGCAGTGAGCAGGGTCCTATGAATAGAGCTCACTGTGCTGACCTGTGTGAGAGCTGCATTGAGCAGGGACATATGAATAGAGCTCACTGTGCTGACCTGTGTGAGAGGTGCAGTGAGCAGGGTCCTGTGAATCAAGGTACCTGACACATGCAATACTTTTCCATTCAGCCATTTGTTCCATGTAATCTCTAGATATGGGTAAATAAAGGTTTGTATAGCGATTCTTAATCAAATTCAATGCGGATAAAGTTGACGCTGTCCGCAGTTCTGAATGTGTCCACTACGAAACGCAAATGAATGTTGTCTCTGAAATGAATGTATTCTTTGCTTATTTGTTGTCATGGTATATTGACAGAATTTACATCAACCAGTTTACAGAACAATGTGTGCTGTTTTATGTGGGTAGTTTCTAAACACAATACAGGACAGCGTAAAGGGATTTATTAAGCGTATAGTTATTTTAAGATCGAGTTATTACATCTGCTTGGGGCATTTCTAATGAAAAACAAGAAACAAACACAGATTCGGAGGAGCACAATCTCCTGGCTGCTATAGGAGATCCTTGTAGTAATTATACCCACAACACAATATTCACTCCGCTTTTCTTTTTTATGTTCGTCGATTTTAACCTCAAACCTCGTGGTGGTGGTGTTGTGTGTGTGTGTGTGTGTGTGTGTGTGTGTGTGTGTGTGTGTGTGTGTGTGTGTGTGTGTGTGTGTGTGTGTGTGTGTGTGTGTGTGTGTGTGTGTGTGTGTGTGTGTGTGTGTGATATGACAGGACCAACAGCACTTTGTAATGTGGCTTGTAACTTCTAAACTACAACAACAACACGAGCAACAACCTAAAAAATAAATACATTTAATGAATGCAAATAAAATAAATAGTAATAAAAATATATTTAACTTAAGAAATAAGACATTATTTTTATTTAATTGGATTTTTTAATCAAATATTCCCTGTAATCTGACTGTTGTTTTAAACTCCTCACTCTCTTAACTACCTAATAATAACATGCTGTACATACACATTGTAACTGAGATGTTTAAACCGCAACAGCACAAATAAAACAGACATGTGATGCTGTCTGTGTGTTTTTCCAGTGAAGGGGTTAATTAGTGCGCACTGAATGCGCTGTGTTATTGTAGAAGGCAGTAATGTAAAGACAACACCGTGGTACTCAGCGCACACAGGTACACTGCAGAATCACACAGCTGCGTGTTCACGATTTTTAAACTAGTCATCTTCTGCGATGAGTCCAACTGACTGGAAAACCTGGCCTCAGTTTCATCTGATCGGAGTTCTTCAGTGGAACCTTTCATGCGATGAAGCAGATATCGAGGCGAGCTGCCTGGAGTCTGCTTGTACCAGAACAGATTCTCATTGTCAGCGCTGTTGCTCAGTGAGTAACTGCAGAATATTCTCTCTTCGCTGCTAACTGTCGAGGTAATCGTGTCATTGAGTTGATTAATTTCATCTCCACGACTGCAGTCTGTAAATATATATATATATATTTAAAAAAAAGTTATGTACGATGTGGTAACTGCAGCTGAATCCACGAAATTGTTATACAATAAAAATACATCTTTACCAAAGGTTAAATAGAAGACTGCAGTGAGAAGACCTGCATACAACATGGTTATCGCTGTTCATTCAGTTTGAATGAGTTCTCTGTCTCTGTTCTGTTGGTTTCTGCTCAGTACTGAATGCCAGTCTGTAGCCGCACCACCGAGCGGATCAGTGGGTGTTTCTTCCGTGTGTCGGGATGTTTCTCTGATGTCCAATCAGAACCCATGAACCCGCGCTGCGCTCTGTCTTCTTCCTTACATAATGAAGGACCAGAACTTAACAGGGTTCTTTAGTGTCATGATGACATATACGAGGTTTCAGATCAATCGGTTCACCGGTTCGAAAGAAGAATATTTAGTGGGGCTTGCGAAGCAAGAGTCTCCACATACTTCTTCTTCTTCTTCTTCTTCTTCTTCTTCTTCTTCTTCTTCTTCTTCTTTGGCACTCTACTCCGCTTACACCGTTTAAGCTAGAAACGCAGTTCAAACTTTAAAACGTGTAGACCAGTCTGGAATAGTGTGCTTGTATACAACTTTTTGAAATATTTTATACTTTAAACTATTAAGCTTTTTGTCCTTTTTTGTCCGTCTTCATTCACTTTAATGGGACTTTTTTCAACATTCTAAAGCTCCCAATTGCTTAAAAACTCCCAGACTTCCAACATTCTATTTACTGTAAACGATGTAACTTTTGACACAAATCAGCTACTTTGACCACTTTCCCAAGAAGTAAGACAAAAGTTAGAGCATATGGAATATTCCTATACTTCTCTGTTATTCAAATCTGAAATCAAAACAGAAATAACTTTTACCAATCAAGAGGTACATTTTCTCTAACTTTTTATAAACAAATTAAATTTTAACCACTTTCCCAACAAGCTAGACAAAAGGTTATAGGGTATGACATCTTCATCTACTTCTCTGCTATTCAAATATGAAATCAAAACAGAAATAACTTTTACCAATCAAGAGGTACACCTGTTTTAGTAACCGCACCAACTACTCTCAGTGTGAGAAAAAAATACATATACATCGTTTATAATAGACATTAAAGAAACATATATATATATATATATATATATATATATATATATATATATATATATATATATATATATATATATATATATATATATATTGTAAAATTCTCAATTTACAAACATGTATTAAAAAAAAAAAAATCAGTGTTCAGATTATTATTTATTTATTTATTTATTTATTTTTTATCTTACAATTAAAAGGCAACCTGTAACGGCTGTTTGAAAAGGTACTGTTAAAAAAAAAAAAAAAAAAAAGTTAAATAGATGTTTATTTAGCACACATATGAAATTATTGTTACATTTTTATTAATACATATCGTTCCCCGTCAAATTGTCTATTTTTAGCCGTGACGTGATTTTTACACATTTTAACCGTGACAGAATCTTATCCTTAATTGGAATTAAATCGCAGTGGGTTTGTGCATACGTTCTTTCTCAAACATTTAACAAATTAGGAAGTTCACACATCAGGCTTTCACTCAGCTTTTCTATACCCCCTTGGTCGGAGTCTGTATTGTCTATTTTGTTAAGCGAGATTCCTCATGTTTCTGCAAACAAGCGAACATTGGAAGTTGAGACAAGCATATTGCAATCCCATCATGCTTTGTTGTAAGCGGCAGTGCATTTAAAACTCATTGCTCTCTGTTCTGTATTGTCTGTTTTATGTATTTGGCCTAATATCAGCAATGTTTTATATCAATGCATATTTATTTTGAAATGTAATGATTTTGTGTGCTCTAATAAATGACACCGTAGCAAGGATGCTAGTGTCACTCAAAGGGGAAGCTCGGCTTTAGTCGTGTTGTTTAGCTTTGCTCAGTGGCAGTGTCGGTCCCCGTGAGGTAAATCCGAGGCGCGGTTATTGCTGGTTGAAAACTTGACCCAATACCTCGCTTGCAACGACTTAAAATATATCTGGGACTTGCAATTTTTGATAGTCTCTGAGAAGACTGTATTTTCTCGTTGGAAAGAAAGATATTTTGTCTCTATAGCGTGTAATATTAGTTTGTATATCCTTTCATGTACTTTTATCCATTTTGGGATGTATTTCACAAGTCTGCAGGCCGGCATTGTCTTGGTTTTTTTTATTATTTTTATTTTGTGGGGTGTAGGGTTGGTCAAAAGCAAAGTTATCTAAAATGAAAGACTGAAGCAAATACTTTGATATATATTTTAAATGTTAAATGTACTTGGTACTGCCATTTCTCTGCAGCTGCATTACCAATGCTGTGTATTTGCATGTGTAAAGCTTGTATTCAAAGTCATTGCATTGTCAAACCCCATCATACAGTTCTGTACATTTTAAACAGTTCAATAAGTTATAGGCTATAGTTTATATCTTGTGAACGCCTTGCTCAATGTTGCACTGCAGGCGGATATGTTGTCTACACAGACGTAACCTTAATCTATCTAAACAAGTGTTCTGCTACCATCGATGCAAAGCTGAGGGATTTCAGAGTGGCGCTCCACGTGTGCGCCTGGTAGTGAGCTTTGCGCAGTGGCAGTATTCTAGCCTATAAAGTAAATCTGAGGCGCGGTTATTGCTGGTTGAAAACTTGACCCAATACCCTGTTTGTAACGACTTGAAATATAGTCAGAACTTGTAAGTTTTGACAGGTTCTAAGGAGACTGATTTTACTGGTTAAAGCAGATAGAATGTTTTTTAACAGTTTGCGTAGCACACCGTACTGGTCAGGTACGTAGTTCAAATAATATCAAATGTATACTTCTAAGGTACAGAATATATTTTGGCATTAAGGTTTGTTTTTTAATTTAAACGTGTCTTACTACTCATAAAAAAAGAAAAAGCACTTGCAGGCTCTGTTACAAAATTAGAAAAGTCAGCTGAAAAATATAATTGACTGAATTTCATCAACATTTTCAACAAACCCGTCCAATAAAAACACCCATTTCATGTGTAATAAATCCTAATCATGCTACTTGTGTTGCTTTATCGACATTAAATATTTGTAAATGTAGCAGATTGATTAGAGAAATCTCTGTCGATACGCGAAGCAGAAAGCCATGTGTTGTGCAACACTGTCTCGGCTCGGTGTGTTGTTGATGTCTGATTTTAGCAATTGGAGTCTCTTTTAGAAGCCTGCTTATAGAGTCATAGTAAGGAAACCTGAAACAGTTCTATATTTTACTAAATAATATATAGCTATTTGAACTGCTTCAGAATTTCTACAGCAGGGGCGTAGCTAGGGTTAGTTTTTTACTGAGGCAAAAAAATAAAAGTTGAACAAACCTCTTGCAGATCCTGTTCATGTTACAAAGATAAAGGTTATCATCTTATAACGTCTGGAGACTGTTCATGCAAACTGCAAAGCAATATTAAGTCCCTTGGATGATGATGTTATTGTTAACATTTGATGACCAATATTATTTCAAAGATTAAAACTAATTGTCTCCCAGCAAAAACACAGCAACCTAAAATGACAATATTGACACTGTCAGAAATATGTTATTTTAAAAGGAAAAGAATATAACATCAATATTAATAAGTGGATGGGTTCATACCTTTATTGACATGCATTTGGTTCACTGCTACTTAAGTTGCCTTACACTGCTGCTGACTGGTAAGACTGGTGCTGACACTTCTGGGATGGGTGCTGACACTGCAGGGACTGGTGCTGACACTGTGACTGGTGCTGACACTGCTGACACTGGTGCTGACACTGGTGTTGACACTGTGACACTGTGACACCTTGAGAGGTGCAGTGAGCCGGGTCCTATGAATAGAGCTCTCTGTGCTGACCTGTGTCAGAGGTGCAGTGAGCAGGATCCTGTGAACAGAGCTCACTGTGCTGACCTGTGTGAGAGCTGCAGTGAACAGTGTCCTCTGAATAGAGCTCACTGTGCTCACCTGTGTGAGAGGTGCAGTGAGCAGGGTGCTGTGAATAGAGCTCACTGTGCTGACCTGTGTGAGAGGTGCAGTGAGCAGGGTTCTCTGAATAGAGCTCACTGTGCTGACCTGTGCTGCACAGATAATTATTATTATTATTATTATTATTATTATTATTATTATTATTATTATTATTATTTAACAAAAGTGTTGAAATGACAGGATTCAAGTTGTTTTTTTTTAATCGTGGATATTTAATTTATTATTATTTAATTCCTAAACATTTGGTTGAACGGTGTAGAAAATGTGTAAAATAAAACACAGTTATAAAGTTTGTTTTACATTATAATGTATTCAAGGGATGAGAACATCAGAAATGGAAAGTTAACGTTTCTTTCTTTATTGAAAAGGGGGAACAAGAAAGAAGGGTTAGGGGCAATTTCACTCTCCAGTGGAAATCAATCAATCAATTAATTTATTTTATATAGCGCCTTTCACAACAGGTCACCACAAAGTGTGTTACAAGGATGAAAGCAATACATATTACAAAAACAAGAAGCAGTAAAAAAGAACAGAATAAAAAGCAGTGAAATATATAAAAAGGTTAAAAAATGGATATATAAGCTGAATTGTAAAAATGTGTTTTTAATCTAGTTTTAAAAACAGCAACAGTGGGAACAGTATGGAGTCAAGAGAATACCATCTCATCCAGATGAGAATGCAAGGCTATAAAAATGGGTTTTTAGTCTAGATTTGAAGGGGCTTCTCTAATTGTTATAGGCAAGTTGTTCCAGATTTTAGGTGCCATATAACTAAAAGATCTACCACCTGAGGTTTTTTTTTTTTTCTGAATAATAGGTTCGGACAGTAACCCAGCATCCAGCGATCGGAGCGGGCGATTGGGGACATAGGGTTCAAACAGATCTTTAAGGTGTGGAGGAGCAAGACCACTTAAAGACTTATAAGTTAGCAGCAGCACCTTAAAATGTATTCTAAAACTAACAGGGTGCCAATGCAAGGATGCCAGCACAGCGGTGATATGCTCTCGCCTCTTGACCCGAGTTAAAATTTTAGCAGCGCTATTTTGTACAAGTTGGAGGTGAGAAATAATGCTGTGGCTAGTCCCAATGAAAAGACCCTTGCAATAATCAATCATAGAGGATATACAAGCATGCATTAATCTCTCTGCATCCTACCTGGAGAAAATACCTCTCAGTCTTGCAAAGGACATTTTTGAAACATTTTTAATGTGTGCTTCGAAAGAGAAGTCAGTATCAAATATTACACCCATGTTTTTTTACTGCCCTAAAATCTGTACAAAGTCCATGAAATAAAACATCAACCAAATGTGTATTTTTATGTGTTTTTTTCTGAGTTCTAGTATCATCACTTCTGTTTTGTCTGAATTTAACATTAAAACGTTATTAAATATCCAGTTCTTGATGTCAGTAAGGCAGGAATTCAAAGTGTTAGCAGGAGATACATAGCCCTGTGTGAGGGACAAATAAAGCTGAGGAACACCAACTTAACAGTGGAAACTAACTCCATGTCTATGAATAAGGTCACCCAAGGGTAACATATAAAGAGGAAATGCAATTGGGCCATGAATTGAACCTTGAGGGACCCTACAACTAACCCTTGATAAAAAAGAGGTCTCTTCCTCAATTTATAAACTGAAACCTGTTTGAGAGATAAGACCAGAACCTGGACAAGACAATACCTGACAATGCCAAAGGACAGCTGTCGTCATGGCTGAGCCTGCCTCCCTATGGTATTCTGGCAGTGATGTGGTGCCCTTAGAGATGTGCAATGCTGAGGTTATCCAGATTGTAAATGATCAAGTAGGTTTCCAGGTAAGGTGTAACATAGGTGTAGGAATTTGACATAAATCTTTATTTTCCTTTTATTGCAGTTGTTACAGATTATGAACACATTTCTTTTAGATACTTTAGATGCAAAAAAAAACATAAGGATTACCATTTGTCATGTGATTACTTATGTTATCAGTGACGTTATTGTTGATGTCATATGTGATGTCATACATACGCATAATGGTGCCAAGCTTAACTCATAATTTCCTCACTTCTGAGGGTTTTGCTTGAGTAACCTTAATGTTAGTTTAACGCAGTTTTTGCTATATATATATATATATATATATATATATATATATATATATATATATATATATACAGTATATGACCAAAACGAACAGGTAGTGTAATTGTTTACTTGTTGCATTTACTTCAGAAAATGAATACTACAAATAACGTAGTACTCTATTGCGTGCTTGGCAGCAATTTATACATTTGTTTTAGAACATCGTTACACAAAAATAACACGTTGCATTTGTACTAGTAAAGACACTTTTGTAGAAAAAATACATAATGTGACATTTTTTTATATCCACTTGCTGTCAAACAAAAAAATAGCCTATGCAATGTCAACTACAACAACGTTCATTCAATTCTTATGTAAGCATACACTGCTTAAAATTGCAGCCCAACTTAAATTGTTCACTTAATCAAAAACAAAAAGACGTCCTGAAAATATCCGGTTACAAAATTCAGTCAAACTTGAATTTGTTACAAAACAAGACGGCACAGTAATCAAGAACAGCTTCAAAATGCCGCCGAATACACCCGCAACCAATGAGATTAAGATAAACAAACACAGCAAGATAAACAACAATTACAAAAGGTAATTCCCACTTCGTTTAGAGAGCCCACAACGCATTGGAAGTGAGGGAGATTGTTATCGTTGCTGCTATAGTCTATTGGCTTAAAAAAGTGCTTTTCAGCTAAACTGTTTACGTTCAAGGATTTGATCAAGTGAGCTACCACCGAGGAGGAGCTGAGGTAACTGTAGGCTATAGGCTACATGTACTATTATTATTATTATTATTATTATTATTATTATTATTATTATTATTATTATTATTATTATTATTATTATTATTATTATTTAACAACTTAGAGCCTCTGCTGCATTTTTACTATATGTAGTTGTATTTTGTTAATTTAGTTTATCAGTTAGTTTATTAACGTGATTTTGTTAGTTTATTATTATAGTTTATTAACATACGCTTTCCTATTGTTTTTTTCTTACCTATTCTGTTAATGTAATCCTGTATGTTGATCCAAATGCGTCATCACATAAGTAATGAATACATTTGTATTTAATGACTCATATCGTGATTGCCTTGGCATATTGTGTCCGGCGGTCAGCTCTGTCTTAGAGAACACTTCACTTGCTTCCCGAGGGGTGTTCTTTTAAGCAGACACTACTGTATATATTCAGTGGATGTACCGGTCCATTATTATTATTATTATTATTATTATTATTATTATTATTATTATTATTATTATTATTATTATTAATTAGCCATTTAGAAGACTAATTTATCCAAAGCGACTTACAGATCCTAAGGAGTAAACTATGCATTACAATTTCTGCTGCAGAGTCACTTACAATAGGCCCGCGGTTTTACATGTCATCGGAAGGACGGATCACAGACCTATTGAAAAACACACATAGCATACAGTAGCATACAGTACATGCAATGTAATGTGTTTTTCAAATTTTCCAAATAATTTATGTTCTATGTATTATTATTATTATTATTATTATTATTATTATTATTATTATTATTATTGTTGTTGTTGTTGTTGTCCAACACATGGTTTGTGTGTGTGTGTGTGTGTGTGTGTGTGTGTGTGTGTGTGTGTGTGTGTGTGTGTGTGTGTGTGTGTGTGTGTGTGTGTGTGTGTACGTGCATGCGTGCCTGCGTGCGTGCGTGCGGGTGCTGTATAGAAATTAAGACGTGGGAGAAATTGCATATCTTTAATTTGAAACGTCAATGGAGGATCCATTATTTACAATAAAAATAAGAAATACAAAAATGGTTCAGTAATATTTTCGGCAGACCTTTAGTTTGTTTGTTTTTTTTCCCAGGATTTGACTTTTGCTTAAACAACGTTCGATTCAATCCACTCAGAGCACCTTGCATTTGTAAAATGCAGTTATTTTCCAGTATAAGTTAAACAAATATACAATAAAATTAAACACATTTGTTGATACCATCCAAGACATGCAGGTGCAATGGGTGAAGAGTCAAGATAAATGGCATGCAAGACATTTATTAACTAGCTGAAAGCAAACAAACAAAAATGATGCTCAGATTTATCGTTGTGATATTTGTATAGCCACATACCTTTAGCCTATTGCACTTAAAATACAAATCTCTTATGAGAATAATTTAAAACGTTATATTGACGCCTTTTAATATCAGATCTCCAGCCATGCAAGACTCAAATTAATGGTCCGTTGATTTGGAAGTGTTGTATTTGATGACTATTACAATTTTAGGCAACCCAATTCGTTGCTCATCAAACGCAGTACATTGTATCCCCCAGGGACGTCACTAGAGATTCATGGATAGGGGGGCTAAGCCTCTTTTAGGGGGGTCTGGGCATACTCCCCCAGGATTTTTTTAAAGCCCCCAAAACGTCATTTCATCATGTATTTTTAGAGTAACAACGGGTGTAAAATCTATCAAATAAGGTTATTTTTGGTCAAGGTTGGCTAAAAGTATACCTGTCTCATAGTTTGTGTTAGACACTGATCTAATATGACTTACTTAAATTCTATCCAAATAAATAAATTAAAGTGAGAGAGTGTGGCGGAGTGTCCCGCCCCTATTTATTATTATTAGTATTTTTGTTTGCAGCGCAGTTAAAAGCGCCGCGTCTTTTATTATTTATATTTAAAAACCCTGTGAGGATGCATGACTGATCAGCTACTGATTATTTAACTAGCTGACAGTCATGCATCCTTACTAAACTCATGCAGACTGTGGCCGAGGGGTAATAAGATAATTAACAACTAGTTAACCCCTCGGCCAGAGTATAAGAACCGGCAGCTGTCCGTGCTGCGGTGTTGGTTGTTGGGTGCAGAGAGGAGGTACGGGGAGATAGAAAGGAAACAGAAAATAACAATTGCTAAAACGTGCTGGTTTAGCCAGCACGCCACTTACTTGTTTGTCTGTTTATTCGTTTGGCCCTCGTGCCCTTTGGTTTCTGTTTTGTTTGTTTAAATCTTTTGTTTTGTTTATTAATAAATACGCTGAGTGCCGTTGCACTCAGCTTCACCCGCCCATCCATTGTTTTGATTCAGTTACTTCCTGGTCCGTGACATCACCACACTTCACCACTGCGAGCCAGACTGTCACAGAGAGAGAGAGAGAAATTAGAAGACATGCAGGTCATATTATACCATTAGAAAAAAAAAATCTTTATTTAAGTTTCACCCTTTTGTTAATTGTTGCTCAGAATTAACCCAATAATTCAGACACATGGAACATCTTAAACAGTATCATCCACAATGGGGCAAAACTAAATTCAACTAATGGCTAAATAAAATTTAAAAAAAACTGAAAGATAATTAGGAATAAAATCTGATAAAAAAGTAAGATCCCAAACAAATATTACAACCTATATTACAGAACTGCTCCTCCTGCTTCTCTCTTTTGATGCTTATTTTGTGGGTGGATGCATCAAAGTGTACCTCCTATTTTTAAAGGTGGCAAAGCGGTCAATGACACTATTGTGGCTTAGTGGCCCAAGTACTTCACCCTCAATGGACATGGCTGCAAGACTTGCAAGCCTTTTCTGACCCATTGTCTTACGCAACCAGGAGTGCAGCCGGCACAGTGCACTAAAGGACCTTTCACAGGAGCAGCTGCTCACAGGAATTGTGAGGGCAACCTGAATGATATCCTTCAGAGAAGGAAACATATCATCATCCAGGAGGTTATGCACAGCAAGCATATCTTTGGGAGGACATCCAGCCTCTCTTTTCCGGGCAAGAAAGTTTCTGGCCACCAACATCTCTTCTGTTTTAACATCAAAACCGTAGTGCTTGGCAAACTCAGTTAAGCATGATGTATCTAGGAAGTTTTTTGAGTTGGGGCTGCATGCCTGTATGTCTTTGAGCAGACCTGCATCTACAGCAATTGAGTATGAAAAGATATGTGCATGGTTACGTCATCTGTCTCATTTAGCCTGGCACAGATAGCAAAACTACATTAAATACAACGTTAATTAGATATCATCGCCACATAACTTATGTCGAATTTAAAAGACACCGTTAACGTTAGCTAGCTCGCAACGTCTGTTACACTGTAACTTACCGGCAGCCTCACATAAATACGTATTGGTTAACAAAGCTTTGATTATGACCAAAGTCTATAGTAGTGAATACTCTCTCTCTCTCTGTTGTAACTTACCACAAATTCACATCGTAGCCTATCTGCATGAATCCGTCCTGTCAGAGCCTTTTCCTGTCCGTTTACTGTTAGCTAGCAGTCTCAAGCCACAGAAGTAGCTAACGTTAACCAAAATGTTAGCTACAAGTAGGCCAAACAGTCACTAGCGCGTGCAGCAGCCTCTGCAGCAGCAGCCTCCCCCAGGTCCTAGTGCCCGCCCGGTAATGTGTTTAAGATGCGATGGAACGGTTGACGAAATAAAAAGAAATCACAGAGAAAATATATTGACAGATATATTGATTTATATAGGGGGGGCTTATGAATATTTTATGGGGCTAAAGCCCCCCCCCCCTAAAATAGGCCAAGCGACGTCCCTGGTATCCCCGTTTTGATGGGCGTTTCCTTTTCATTTGCATATCCAAATCCCACAATACGTTTCTGTACATTTTAAACAGTTAAACTAAGTTATATAGTTGATATGTTGTGAACGCCTTGCTTAACATTGCATTGCAGATGGATATGTTTTCTACACAGACATAACTTCATCGAACTTTAGTCTTATCTAAACAAGTGTTCTGCTACCATGGGTGCAAAGCTGATGGGTTTCAGTGTGGTGCTTCACGTGTGTTGAAATTAGTTAGCTTTGCGCAGTGGCAGTATCGTAGCTCATGAGGTAAATCCGAGGCGCGATTATTGCTGGTTGAAAACTTGACCCAATACCCCGCTTATAACGACTTGAAATATAGCCGGAACTTGCAATTTTTGACAGGCTCTGAGGAGACTGTGTATACTGGTGAAAACAGATACTTTTAAGTTTAATTTGTAATTACAGTATTATGTCACGATCTTCCCCAGAATCACAGTGTATTTTGACATTTGTTTCAGCGTTAATACAAAAAGAGAGCCGTGCAACAGTTTATTGTTAGCAAACGTCGAATAAAAATTAACAGTTCTATACAACTTCAAAAAAGTAAAGTGGCTAGCACATGAATCTCCCAACCAGCTTTACAGGGGAAAGGAATTTTAAAATTAACCGAAGTGTTTTGTGCAGAAAGCATACCTATCTGCATACCCCTGATAATTGAACCCTTTACTAAGGGGACCGACGGTTTACAGTTCAGGAGAAGCATGACACCCCCAATCTGCAGCTCGTGCAGTAGTTGCCCTGTGCGGTGCTTTACACTTGTCAACCACAGCGCTACCAGATAGGACTTTTTCCAGCCACACTTGGCTTGTTTAAAGCATCTAGCGGGTAAATATTGTCTTTGGCGGTTTGGCTATTTTTATCGTGCATGTTTTTTTTCTAATCCTTTCGATTATGAGGTCATCACCAGCGCAGAATTTCAATTGCCGCAATGACGCAGGCTATATACCCCCGTCTTTTTTTTCTGGCGCTCAGAATCCAATAAAATGATCATACAAGAGTTCACCCTTACATTCATAATTTCCGGCTGAAGAAAACGGTGAACCCGCCTACTTCTTTCCTCAGGACTGGTTAATATGGGGATTCTTACACATGATTGACACTCATTCATTTGACTCGGGTTCTTGGTTGATTGTTTAATAAGGAAAAATAAAAAGTGCTTTTTTTATTCGTCTACAGTTCATGAACTGATCGGTGCAATTATTATTTTTTTTAATTTATTTGTAAAATAATATATATATATATATTATTGTAAAATTCTCAATTTACAAACATGTATTAAAAAAAATCAGTGTTCAGATTATAATTATTTATTTATTTATTTTTTTATCTTACAATTAAAAGGCAACCTGTAACGGCTGTTTGAAAAGGCACTGTTAAAAAAAACATGTTAAATACATTAAATAGATGTTTATTTAGCACACATATGAAATTATTTTTACATTTTTATTAATACATATCGTTCCCCTTCAAATTGTCTATTTTTTTTTAAATTTATTTATAAAATATGAGAAACAGCTGTACTTGTACTCTCAGTGTGAGAAAAAAATACATATACATCGTTTATAATAGACATTAAAGAAAATATATATATATATATATATATATATATATATATATATATATATATATATATATATATATATATATACACACACACAGAACTGTGCAAAAGTTTTAGGCAGGTGTGAAAAAATGCTGTAAAGTAAGAATGCTTTAAAAAATAGACATGTTAATAGATTATATTTATCAATTAACTAAATGCAAAGTGAGTGAACAGAAGAAAAATCTAAATCAAATCCATATTTAGTATGACAACCCGTTGCCTTCAAAACAGCATCAATTCTTCTAGGTACACTTGCACAAAGTCAGGGATTTTGTAGGCATATAGTCAGGTGTATGATTAAACAATTATACCAAACAGGTGCTAATATTCAATTCAATATGTAGGTTGAAACACAATCATTAACTGAAACAGAAACAGCTGTGTAGGAGGAATAAAACTGGGTGAGGAACAGCCAAACTCAGCTAACAAGGTGAGGTTGCTGAAGACAGTTTACCGTCAAAAGTCATACACCATGGCAAGACTGAGCACAGCAATAAGACACAAGGTAGTTATACTGCATCAGCAAGGTCTCTCCCAGGCAGAAATTTCAAGGCAGACAGGGGTTTCCAGATGTGCTGTCCAAGCTCTTTTGAAGAAGCACAAAGAAACGGGCAACGTTGAGGACCGTAGACGCAGTGGTCGGCCAAGGAAACTTACTGCAGCAGATGAAAGACACATCATGCTTACTTCCCTTCACAATCGGAAGATGTCCAGCAGTGCCATCAGCTCAGAACTGGCAGAAAACAGTGGGACCCTGGTACACCCATCTACTGTCCAGAGAAGTCTGGTCAGAAGTGGCCTTCATGGAAGACTTGCGGCCAAAAAGCCATAACTCCGACATGGAAACAAGGCCAAGCGACCATCAGGGAGGCACCTGATTGGCCCCAAATTTATTCTGCAGCGTGACAACGACCCCAAACATGCAGTGAAAGTCATTAAGAACTATCTTCAGCGTAAAGAAGAACAAGGAGTCCTGGAAGTGATGGTATGGCCCCCACAGAGCCCTGATCTCAACATCATCGAGTCTGTCTGGGAGTACATGAAGAGAGAGAAGCAACTGAGGCTGCCTAAATCCACAGAAGAACTGTGGTTAGTTCTCCAAGATGTTTGGGCCAACCTACCTGCCGAGTTCCTTCAAAAACTGTGTGCAAGTGTACCTAGAAGAATTGATGCTTGATGCTGTTTTGAAGGCAAAGGGTGGTCACACCAAATATGGATTTGATTTAGATTTTTCTTTTGTTCACTCACTTTGCATTTAGTTAATTGATAAATATAATCTATTAACATGTCTATTTTTGAAAGCATTCTTACTTACAGCATTTTTTCACCCTTGCCTAAAACTTTTGCACAGTACTATATATATATATATATATATATATATATATATATATATATATATATATATATATATATATATATTATTGTAAAATTCTCAATTTACAAACATGTATTAAAAAAAAAAATCAGTGTTCAGATTATAATTATTTATTTATTTATTTTTTATATGTTAGCTTGCCTGGTTCAGGGGGCGTGGAGCTGGGTGGCTCCTAATCATCTAATCTTCTAATTTTCTAATTTCCTGCTAATTAGCATCTATTTAAGCCTTGATCACCTGCAACTTTTCTGTCGAGTGTTTCGTTTTTTGTAGCAAACGCTCAGACGCCGTCGTTTCGTGCTCCGCCGCTAAATATCTAAATTTCGTTGCCTGGCTCACTGCAGGTCATTTCTCTACACAGCGCTGCCAAGATATTATCAATCATTTTCCTACCTGGTCAGGTGATCCTTCTTTTCAGTCAGCTTCTCTTTTCGGCTTCAAGAGCTCCAACGTTTGTCTTTCCTGTTCCATCCAGTCTCTACCTCAGCAACAGCGCCGTTCAAAGCGCAGCTTCATTACTCAACTTGTCTGCAACTTTATCAGAAAGTCTGGTCCTCTGCTAAACTTTCAAAGCTCCTTCGACAAGACATCGACATTCCCGTTGTCAGCGATTGCCTTACTTTAGCTCTATTTAAATCCACCACGAAGCTTTGTCTGCGGAATCTCTCTTTACTCCTCGCCTGCAATCAGACGCCCCTCCCCGATCCCACAGAGCCAGCACAATTACCGCTCCATCAGAAGATCCTGCCCTGGACCTCCATCAGCTACGTTCAACCTTTTAAAAGACGTATCCTGCCCATTTCAACCAGTGGCGGCTCGTGGTTTGACTGGTCACAACATGCTCCAACGATAGTGTTGCACTGCAACATTTCCACCGGCGCCTTACAGACCATGGTTACCACGGCAACGCCCTCATTGACTGACTGCGGGGAGTGGTTTGTTGCCATGGTGACCAGGCAGCTTCATCAGGCTCTGCGTGCTCTGTGCCTCGGTACTGCAGTCTTCTGGCTTCCTGTCGCTGCGCTTTCACAACTGGTGGAGACGAATTCAACGCGCCGAATCATGACATCTAAGTACTGCGTTAACTTATTTATATACATAACTGACTGTCCTAACATGTCTAGAACATTTATTATTTAAAGGGAATAAGCAAACGTTGTTCTACATAGACAAGGTTTCTTAATCGTAATAACCTCATATTCTACCCTGCTTAACTCAAGTCAATGGTTAATTCCAATCGTAACCTCTGGATGGCAGTATAATACCACAAGTTCTGTTTGTTTTTTTTTTTTGTTTGTTTTTTTTTAAGCCGGTTTGCTATTGTTTATTTCTTGGCAGACGCCTTTATCCAGGGTGACTTACAGTCGTAAGCAAATACATTAAACACTTGATAGATTATAGTACTCTGAAGTACAGGATTAAATGCAGTATAATACGGGGCAGATAAGAGCAAGTAAAGCGCATTTAAGGAAGGGCGATATGTCCCAGAGGAAAAAACAGAGGAGCTAGAGGTGCTTTCTGAAGAGCTTGTTCTCACTCTGATGGATTCTCAGGAGTTCCCCTCCTGCCTCGACCTTTTTGTCTACCTATATAAACTGACATGCTTCAATTTCAACTCTACCTGCCCTTTTGAGGACCTGGTCATGAAGCCACGCACTTATCAGCTTTCTGAGATGCTCAGAATCTGCAGTCACATTAACTTTCAGCTTCCCTGCATCAGGCATCCATTCCAGCGACCTCTTCCTGTTCCCGGATTCGTGCTTCCTCATCTGGCTCCTCTCCTCCAAACCGACAAATTTTACCAAGGCACTTTATTCAGCCTTCAAAGTTATCATTTCATCAACGTGAGCTGCTAGTCAGATACGGAAATCATGTCCTACAACTATCAACATTTCAGTCAAGTGCCCTCCTATCCTGCAATAGACAATACACTCATAGACTGCTCCCGACCAATAGGTTTTGCAGCAGCCTCAGAGCAACGCCTTCTTCATCCTCTCGGGTTCTACAGCGGCCTCAGATCTATGCATTCTTCATCTCTGCCCCATCTCTGGCTTCATCTAAATCACCTTAATACTCTAAGTCCAATATCCACCGCATTCAGCAGATCTCTGCTCTCTGCAGCAGACCACCACACTCTACCGATGGCTGTCCACCGTTCACTATTACAGATCACTGCTTCAGCAGATCTCTGCACTGTTCAGCAGATCCCGTCCTCTTCTGTTAATTGCTCCTCACTACAGCAGATCTCTGCTCCCTCTTCAGATCTACTCACTATTATAGCACGCAAAGTTGCTTTAGTTTACAGTCTAAATCTGTACCTGCACTACTCCAGATCTTCCAATGCTTCCGCTTTCCTCCAATACACAGATCGCAGAAGCATTCCACAGTCAAGGCTAATGCTAACCTCCATCTAATCAAAAAATACGAGATGCTTGACTTTCTCAGCAATCTATTCCTATGTCCACACATCCTCTCAAATATTACAGCATTAATACATGGTGAGAGACACGGTGTGAGACTGGAAATCTGTCTTGTTTATGAGTTAAGGAGTTCCACTACTAGGAGAACAACTGGAGTTGCGAAACCCAGTCTCTGAATGTGAGTTCACCTTTTCCATTTCAAGCAGACATGATAGTAGCAGACCGCAGATCGATCCCGTATTAACTGACATAGGATAGTCAACATCTCATCTCTGCCCTCCATTCCAGAAAATGGAGCACAAAGCGTGCTGAACTTCCCCAGCAGTCGATTTACACACGTTCGTTCAGTTCCAGCTGCTACCTCAACTGTCAGTTCCAGCTCCCCTTCTGCCTCCACTTTTAGTAACCTCCTTCAAACTGCTCAAAACTACATGTCTACAGCCCTCGCCCCTTCTTCAAGAGCTTCTTATTCTACAGCCTGGTCAGCATTCTTAACCTTCTGCGCTCATAATCATATCCACCCCATTCCCTTCAATCAAGACTGGATCCTGGCCTTCATCATCCATGCTAAGGAATCTCTTCATCTTTCCCCAGCATCCATTAAATCTTACATTTCAGGAGTTCAATATCACTACCGCATCTTGTCCGTGCCTTCGCCCGCCATCCTCTCCATACCAGTAGTTCATCTGACTCTCCGCGGAATCTTCAAAAGCTCCCCCCCCGTTGCATCTTCCCGCCTGCCTATATCCACAGACATCATCCATTCACTTATCTCTACTCTTCGGAAAGGTTGCTTCTCCCCCTACGAGGATCTACTCATGGAGACCATCTGCCTCACAGCCTTCTTTGGTTTCCTCAGAGGCTCAGAATTCACAGTTCCTTCAGCTTCAAGCTTCCCCACAGCGGGTATTCATTTATGTGATCTCTCTTGTATTTCCAACTCCTACTTCTTAATTCGGCTGCGTACTTCAAAGACAGATCAACTCCGGCGTGGTCAGTTCATCCAGCTCTCAAGGATTGATTCTTCCATCTGCCCTTTCTCAGCAATGTCAAAATATCTCTCCATCAGGAAATCCTCCCCCCCCTGGACCCTTTATTCATCGATTCCTCTCACTCTATTATCACTCGTCACTGGTTCTCAACCCACCTCTCCACCCTCCTCTCCAGAGCAGGCCTCCCTCCTCAGCTTTATACTCTCCATTCATTTCGTATAGGGCCAGCTACCTCCGCCGCAAGGGCCAGTATCAACCACAGCCTGATCAAGACCATGGGGCGCTGGTCCTGTTCTGCAGTAGATTCTTATGTTCATTCATCTCCCTACGATATAGTTGCAGCACATTTTAAAATCACTAGTATGCCCAGAGTGGGGGCTACCTGTCCGCCGGGCCACCAGAAGTTTTCCCCAATCGCCTCAAGGGGTTTTTCCTCTCCACTGAGCGGCAGGTATACACATAATCACAGCCTACTAATAATCACTAACCATCCCTCTGTTTGTCTCTGTTTGTCCGTCTGATCTTTTGTCTATGTTATGCGTTGGCATGTGCTGTCCTTTATCTGTTTCCGGTGTGGGAGATTTCGTGAGGTGCCGGGGTCCATCCTTTGGGGGCAAGTGAGTCTCACTTCCCGACCTCAGGGCTAGGCATCCGCCTCCCTTACCTTCAGGGGGGTTCTCACCATGTGAGTCAGAGCGGACCCCCGGCCAAAATCAGTCCTGTCGCAGCTCCTGCGCTTATCTTACTTCACTCGAGGCTCTGTTCTATTCTGCCTCTCGAGGGGCGGCTCTCCGAGTCATAACCCTCATACATGTTTTCGGTTGCTGGGTCCTCTGCCCCTGGGATGTGTCGGCATCGTCGCCCTCAGTCAGCGACCATCTTTTCTATCCCGTTTCGGTTGCTGGGTCCTCTGCCCCTGGGATGTGTCGGCATCATCGCCCTCAGTCAGTGACCACCTTCTGTCCTACTAACTCTCCTTGCTGCTTCTTCTGCCTTCTCCTTCACCCAGCTCACGCCCCGTGAACTTACAATTAAAAGGCAACCTGTAACAGCTGTTTGAAAAGGTACTGTTAAAAAAAAAACACATGTTAAATACATTAAATAGATGTTTATTTAGCACACATATGAAATTATTTTTACATTCTTATTAATACATATCGTTCCCCGTCAAATTGTCTATTTTTAGCCGTGACGTGTTTTTACACATTTTAACCGTGACAGAATCTTATCCTTAATTGTAATTAAATCGCAGTGGGTTTGTGCATATGTTCTTTCTCAAACATTTAACAAATTAGCAAGTTCACACGTCAGGAGTTCACTCAGCTTTTCTATACCCCCTTGGTCGTAGTCTGTATTGTCTATTTTGTTAAGCGAGATTCCTCATGTTTCTGCAAACAAGCGAACATTAGAAGATGAGACAAGCATATTGCAATCCCATCATGCTTTGTTGTAAGCGGTAGTGCATTTAAAACTCATTGCTCTCTGTTCTGTATTGTCTGTTTTATGTATTTGGCCTAATATCAGCAATGTTTTTTATCAATGCATATTTATTTTCAAATGTAATGATTTTGTGTGATCTAATAAATGACACCGTAGCAAGGACGCTAGTGTCACTCAAAGGGGAAGCCCGGCTTTTGTGGTGTTGTTTAGCTTTGCACAGTGGTAGTATTGTAGCCCATGAGGTAAATCCTAGGCGCGATTATTGCTGGTTGAAAACTTGACCCAATACCCCGCTTGTAACGACTTGAAATATAGCCGGAACTTGCAATTTTTGACAGGCTCTGAGGAGACTGTATTTACTGGTTAGAAAAAAAAGATATTTTGTCTGTATAGCGTGTAATATAGGTTTGTATATCCTTTCATGTACTTTTTTCCCATTTTCGGGTGTATTTCACAAGTGTGCAGGCTGGCATTGTCTTGTTTTATTATTTTTATTTTGTGGGGTGTAGGGTTGGTCAAAAGCAAAGTTATCTAAAATGAAAGACTGAAGCAAATACTTTGATATATATTTTCAATGTTAAATGTACTTGGTACTGCCACTTCTCCGCAGCTGCATTACCAATGCTGTGTATTTGCATGTGTAAAGCTGGTATTCAAAGTCATTTGCATATTCAAACCCCATCATACATTTCTGTACATTTTAAACAGTTCAATAAGTTATAGGCTATAGTTTATATCTTGTGAACGCCTTGCTCAACGTTGCACTGCAGACGGATATGTTGTCTAAACAGACGTAACCTTAATCTATCTAAACAAGTGTTCTGCTACCATCGATGCAAAGCTAAAGGATTTCAGTGTGGTGCTTCACGTGTGCGCATGATAGTCGGCTTTGCGCAGTGGCAGTATCGTAATCTATGAGGTAAAGCCGAGGTGCGATTATTGCTGGTTGAAAACTTGACCCAATAACTCGCTTGAAATAAAGTCGGAACTTGCCATTTTTGACAGGCTAAGGAGGCTGATTTTACTGGTTAAAGCAGATAGCATATTTTTAAAAGTTGGCGTAGCACACCGTACTGGTCAGGTATGTAGTTCAAATAATATCAAATGTATGCTTCTAAGGTACAGAATATATTTTGGCATTAAGGTTTGTTTTTTAATTTAAATGTGTCTTACTACTCATAAAAAAAGAAAAAGCACTTGCAGGCTCTGTTACAAAATCAGAAAAGTCAGCTGAAAAATATAATTGGCTGAATTTAATCAACATTTTCAATAAACCCTTCCAATAAAAACACCCTCTCATGAGTAATAAATCCTAATCATGCTACTTGTGTTACTTTATCGACATTAAATATTTGTAAATGTAGCAGATTGATTAGAGAAATCTCTGTCGATACGCGAAGCAGAAAGCCATGTGTTGTGCAACACTGTCTCGGCTCGGTGTGTTGTTGATGTCTGATTTTAGCAATTAGAGTCTCTTTTAGAAGCCTGCTTATAGCGTCATAGTAAGGAAACGAAACAGTTCTATATTTTACTATATTATATATAGCTATTTGAACTGCAGGTTATCATCTTATAACGTCTGGAGACTGTTCATGCAAACTGCAAAGCAATATTAAGTCCCTTGGATGATGATGTTAATGTTAACATTTGATTACCCATATTATTTCAAAGATTAAAACTCCCAGCAAAAACACAGCAACCTAAAATGACAATATTGACACTGTCAGAAATATGTTATTTTAAAAGGACAAGAATATAACATCAATATTAATAAGTGGATGGGTTCATACCTTTATTGACATGCATTTGGTTCACTGCTACTTAAGTTGCCTTACACTGCTGCTGACTGGTAAGACTGGTGCTGACACTGCTGGGATGGGTGCTGACACTGCTTGGACTGGTGCTGACACTGTGACTGGTGCTGACAATGCTGACACTGGTGCTGACACTGGTGTTGACACTGTGACACTGTGACACTGTGACACTGTGACACTGTGAGAGGTGCAGTGAGCAGGGTCCTATGAATCGAGCTCACTGTGCTGACCTGTGTGAGAGGTGCAGTGAGCAGGGTCCTATGAATCGAGCTCACTGTGCTGACCTGTGTGAGAGGTGCAGTCTTCAGGGTCCTTTGAATAGAGCTCACTGTGCTGACCTGGTTGAGAGGTGCAGTGAGCAGGGTCCTGTGAATAGAGCTCACTCTGCTGACCTGTGTGAGAGGTGCAGTGAGCAGTGTCCTGTGAATAGAGCTCACTGTGATGACCTGTGCTGCACAGATAATTATTATTATTATTATTATTATTATTATTATTATTATTATTATTATTATTATTATTATTATTAATTAGCCATTTAGAAGACTCTTTTATCCAAAGCGACTTACAGATCCTAAGGAGTAAACTATGCATTACAATTTCTGCTGCAGAGTCACTTACAATAGGCCCGCGGTTTTACATGTCATCGGAAGGACATATCACAGACCTATTGAAAAACACACATAGCATACAGTAGCATACAGTACATGCAATGTAATGTGTTTTTCAAATTTTCCAAATAATTTATGTTCTATGTATTATTATTATTATTATTATTATTATTATTATTATTATTATTATTATTATTGTCCAACATATGGTTTGTGTGTGTGTGTGTGTGTGTGTGTGTGTGTGTGTGTGTGTGTGCACTTGCGTGCGTGCCTGCGTACGTGCGTGCGTGTGCTGTTTAGAAATTAAGATGTGGGAGAAATTGCATATCTTTAATTTGAAACGTCAATGGAGGATCCATTATTTACAATAAAAATAAGAAATACAAAAATGGTTCAGTAATATTTTCGGCAGACGTTTAGTTTGTTTGTTTTTTTCCCCTGGATTTGACTTTTGTTTAAACAACGTTTGATTCAATCCACCCAGAGCACATTGCATTTGTAAAATGCAGTTATTTTCCGGTATAAGTTAAACAAATAAACACATTTGTTGATACCATCCAATACATGCAGGTGCAATGGGTGAAGAGTCAAGAAAAATGGCACGATATTTATTAACTAGCTGAAAACAAACAAACAAAAATGATGCTCAGAGTTATCGTTGGGATATTTGTATAGCCACATGCCTTTAGCCTATCGCACTTAAAATACAAATTACTCTTACTCTTACAAAAATAATTTTAAAAAGTTATATTGACGTCTTTTAATATCAGATCTCCAGCCATGCAAGACTCAAATTAACGGTCCGTTGATTTGGAAGTGTTGTATTTGATGACTGTTACAATGTTAGACAACCCAATTCGTTGCTCATCAAACGCAGTACATTGTATCCCCGCTTAGATGGGCGTTTCCTTGTCATTTGCATATAAAAATCCCACAACACCTTTCTGTACATTTTAAACAGTTAAACTGAGTTATATAGTTTATATGTTGTGAACGCCTTGCTTAACATTGCATTGCAGGTGGATATGTTTTCTACACAGACATAACTTCATCGAACTTTAGTTTTATCTAAACAAGTGTCCTGCTACCATGGGTGCAAAGCTGATGGGTTTCAGTGTGGTGCTTCACGTGTGTTGAAAATAGTTAGCTTTGCGCAGTGGCAGTATCGTAGCTCATGAGGTAAATCCGAGGCGCGATTATTGCTGGTTGAAAACTTGACCCAATACCCCGCTTGTAACGACTTGAAATATAGCCGGAACTTGCAATTTTTGACAGGCTCTGAGGAGACTGTATTTACTGGTTAGAAAAAAAGTTATTTTGTCTGTATATCGTGTAATATTGGTTTGTATATCCTTTCATGTACTTTTTTCCCATTTTCGGATGTATTTCACAAGTGTACAGGTTGGCATTGTCTTGTTTTTTTATTATTTTTATTTTGTGGGGTGTAGGGTTGGTCAAAAGCAAAGTTATCTAAAATGAAAGACTGAAGCAAATACTTTGATATATATTTTCAATGTTAAATGTACTTGGTACTGCCACTTCTCCGCAGCTGCATTACCAATGCTGTGTATTTGCATGTGTAAAGCTTGTATTCAAAGTCATTTGCATATTCAAACCCCATCATACATTTCTGTACATTTTAAACAGTTCAATAAGTTATAGGCTATAGTTTATATCTTGTGAACGCCTTGCTCAACGTTGCACTGCAGACGGATATGTTGTCTAAACAGACGTAACCTTAATCTATCTAAACAAGTGTTCTGCTACCATCGATGCAAAGCTAAAGGATTTCAGTGTGGTGCTTCACGTGTGCGCATGATAGTCGGCTTTGCGCAGTGGCAGTATCGTAACCTATGAGGTAAAGCCGAGGTGCGATTATTGCTGGTTGAAAACTTGACCCAATAACTCGCTTGTAACGGCTTGAAATAAAGTCGGAACTTGCCATTTTTGACAGGCTCTAAGGAGGCTGATTTTACTGGTTAAAGCAGATAGCATATTTTTAAAAGTTGGCGTAGTACACCGTACTGGTCAGGTACGTAGTTCAAATAATATCAAATGTATGCTTCTAAGGTACAGAATATATTTTGGCATTAAGGTTTGTTTTTTAATTTAAACGTGTCTTACTACTCATAAAAAAAGAAAAAGCACTTGCAGGCTCTGTTACAAAATTAGAAAAGTCAGCTGAAAAATATAATTGGCTGAATTTCATCAACATTTTCAACAAACCCGTCCAATAAAAACACCCATTTCATGTGTAATAAATCCTAATCATGCTACTTGTGTTGCTTTATCGACATTAAATATTTGTAAATGTAGCAGATTGATTAGAGAAATCTCTGTCGATACGCGAAGCAGAAAACCATGTGTTGTGCAACACTGTCTCGGCTCGGTGTGTTGTTGATGTCTGATTTTAGCAATTGGAGTCTCTTTTAGAAGCCTGCTTATAGCGTCATAGTAAGGAAACGAAACAGTTCCATATTTTACTATATTATATATAGCCATTTGAACTGCTTCAGAATTGCTACAGCAGGGGCGTAGCTAGGGTTAGATTTTTACTGAGGCAAAAAAATAAAAGTTGAACAAACCTCTTGCAGATCTTGTTCATGTTACAAAGATGAAGGTTATTATCTTATAACGTCTGTAGACTGTTCATGCAAACTGCAAAGCAATATTAAGTCCCTTGGATGATGATGTTAATGTTAACATTTGATTACCCATATTATTTCAAAGATTAAAACTCCCAGCAAAAACACAGCAATCTAAAATGACAATATTGACACTGTCAGAAATATGTTATTTTAAAAGGACAAGAATATAACATCAATATTAATAAGTGGATGGGTTCATACCTTTATTGACATGCATTTGGTTCACTGCTACTTAAGTTGCCTTACACTGCTGCTGACTGGTAAGACTGGTGCTGACACTGCTGGGATGGGTGCTGACACTGCTTGGACTGGTGCTGACACTGTGACTGGTGCTGACAATGCTGACACTGGTGCTGACACTGGTGTTGACACTGTGACACTGTGACACTGTGACACTGTGACACTGTGAGAGGTGCAGTGAGCAGGGTCCTATGAATCGAGCTCACTGTGCTGACCTGTGTGAGAGGTGCAGTGAGCAGGGTCCTATGAATCGAGCTCACTGTGCTGACCTGTGTGAGAGGTGCAGTCTTCAGGGTCCTTTGAATAGAGCTCACTGTGCTGACCTGGTTGAGAGGTGCAGTGAGCAGGGTCCTGTGAATAGAGCTCACTCTGCTGACCTGTGTGAGAGGTGCAGTGAGCAGTGTCCTGTGAATAGAGCTCACTGTGCTGACCTGTGCTGCACAGATAATAATAATAATAATTATTATTATTATTATTATTATTATTATTATTATTATTATTATTATTATTATTATTGTCCAACACATGGTTTGTGTGTGTGTGTGTGTGTGTGTGTGTGTGTGTGTGTGTGTGTGTGTACGTGCCTTCGTGCGTGCGTGCGTGTGCTGTTTAGAAATTAAGATGTGGGAGAAATTGCATATCTTTAATTTGAAACGTCAATGGAGGATCCATTATTTACAATAAAAATAAGAAATACAAAAATGGTTCAGTAATATTTTCGGCAGACGTTTAGTTTGTTTGTTTTTTTCCCCTGGATTTGACTTTTGTTTAAACAACGTTTGATTCAATCCACCCAGAGCACATTGCATTTGTAAAATGCAGTTATTTTCCGGTATAAGTTAAACAAATAAACACATTTGTTGATACCATCCAATACATGCAGGTGCAATGGGTGAAGAGTCAAGAAAAATGGCACGATATTTATTAACTAGCTGAAAACAAACAAACAAAAATGATGCTCAGAGTTATCGTTGTGATATTTGTATAGCCACATGCCTTTAGCCTATCGCACTTAAAATATAAATTACTCTTACTCTTACGAAAATAATTTAAAAAGTTATATTGACGTCATTTAATATCAGATCTCCAGCCATGCAAGACTCAAATTAACGGTCCGTTGATTTGGAAGTGTTGTATTTGATGACTGTTACAATGTTAGACAACCCAATTCGTTGCTCATCAAACGCAGTACATTGTATCCCCGCTTAGATGGGCGTTTCCTTGTCATTTGCATATAAAAATCCCACAACACCTTTCTGTACATTTTAAACAGTTAAACTGAGTTATATAGTTTATATGTTGTGAACGCCTTGCTTAACATTGCATTGCAGGTGGATATGTTTTCTACACAGACATAACTTCATCGAACTTTAGTTTTATCTAAACAAGTGTCCTGCTACCATGGGTGCAAAGCTGATGGAATTCAGTGTGGTGCTTCACGTGTGTTAAAATTAGTTAGCTTTGCGCAGTGGCAGTATCGTAGCTCATGAGGTAAATCCGAGGCGCGATTATTGCTGGTTGAAAACTTGACCCAATACCCCGCTTGTAACGACTTGAAATATAGCCGGAACTTGCAATTTTGACAGGCTCTGAGGAGACTGTATTTACTGGTTAGAAAAAAAGATATTTTGTCTGTATATCGTGTAATATTGGTTTGTATATCCTTTCATGTACTTTTTCCCATTTTCGGATGTATTTCACAAGTGTGCAGGCTGGCATTGTCTTGTTTTTTATTATTTTTATTTTGTGGGGTGTAGGGTTGGTCAAAAGCAAAGTTATCTAAAATGAAAGACTGAAGCAAATACTTTGATATATATTTTCAATGTTAAATGTATCTTGGTACTGCCACTTCTCCGCAGCTGCATTACCAATGCTGTGTATTTGCATGTGTAAAGCTTGTATTCAAAGTCATTTGCATATTCAAACCCCATCATACATTTCTGTACATTTTAAACAGTTCAATAAGTTATAGGCTATAGTTTATATCTTGTGAACGCCTTGCTCAACGTTGCACTGCAGACGGATATGTTGTCTAAACAGACGTAACCTTAATCTATCTAAACAAGTGTTCTGCTACCATCGATGCAAAGCTAAAGGATTTCAGTGTGGTGCTTCACGTGTGCGCATGATAGTCAGCTTTGCGCAGTGGCAGTATCGTAACCTATGAGGTAAAGCCGAGGTGCGATTATTGCTGGTTGAAAACTTGACCCAATAACTCGCTTGTAACGGCTTGAAATAAAGTCGGAACTTGCCATTTTGACAGGCTCTAAGGAGGCTGATTTTACTGGTTAAAGCAGATAGCATATTTTTAAAAGTTGGCGTAGCACACCGTACTGGTCAGGTACGTAGTTCAAATAATATCAAATGTATGCTTCTAAGGTACAGAATATATTTTGGCATTAAGGTTTGTTTTTAATTTAAACGTGTCTTACTACTCATAAAAAAGAAAAAGCACTTGCAGGCTCTGTTACAAAATTAGAAAAGTCAGCTGAAAAATATAATTGGCTGAATTTCATCAACATTTTCAACAAACCCGTCCAATAAAAACACCCATTTCATGTGTAATAAATCCTAATCATGCTACTTGTGTTGCTTTATCGACATTAAATATTTGTAAATGTAGCAGATTGATTAGAGAAATCTCTGTCGATACGCGAAGCAGAAAACCATGTGTTGTGCAACACTGTCTCGGCTCGGTGTGTTGTTGATGTCTGATTTTAGCAATTGGAGTCTCTTTTAGAAGCCTGCTTATAGCGTCATAGTAAGGAAACGAAACAGTTCCATATTTTACTATATTATATATAGCCATTTGAACTGCTTCAGAATTGCTACAGCAGGGGCGTAGCTAGGGTTAGATTTTTACTGAGGCAAAAATAAAAGTTGAACAAACCTCTTGCAGATCTTGTTCATGTTACAAAGATGAAGGTTATTATCTTATAACGTCTGTAGACTGTTCATGCAAACTGCAAAGCAATATTAAGTCCCTTGGATGATGATGTTAATGTTAACATTTGATTACCCATATTATTTCAAAGATTAAAACTCCCAGCAAAAACACAGCAACCTAAAATGACAATATTGACACTGTCAGAAATATGTTATTTTAAAAGGACAAGAATATAACATCAATATTAATAAGTGGATGGGTTCATACCTTTATTGACATGCATTTGGTTCACTGCTACTTAAGTTGCCTTACACTGCTGCTGACTGGTAAGACTGGTGCTGACACTGCTGGGATGGGTGCTGACACTGCTTGGACTGGTGCTGACACTGTGACTGGTGCTGACAATGCTGACACTGGTGCTGACACTGGTGTTGACACTGTGACACTGTGACACTGTGACACTGTGACACTGTGACACTGTGAGAGGTGCAGTGAGCAGGGTCCTATGAATCGAGCTCACTGTGCTGACCTGTGTGAGAGGTGCAGTGAGCAGGGTCCTATGAATCGAGCTCACTGTGCTGACCTGTGTGAGAGGTGCAGTCTTCAGGGTCCTTTGAATAGAGCTCACTGTGCTGACCTGGTTGAGAGGTGCAGTGAGCAGGGTCCTGTGAATAGAGCTCACTCTGCTGACCTGTGTGAGAGGTGCAGTGAGCAGTGTCCTGTGAATAGAGCTCACTGTGCTGACCTGTGCTGCACAGATAATAATAATAATAATTATTATTATTATTATTATTATTATTATTATTATTATTATTATTATTATTATTATTGTCCAACACATGGTTTGTGTGTGTGTGTGTGTGTGTGTGTGTGTGTGTGTGTGTGTGTGTGTGTGTACGTGCCTTCGTGCGTGCGTGCGTGTGCTGTTTAGAAATTAAGATGTGGGAGAAATTGCATATCTTTAATTTGAAACGTCAATGGAGGATCCATTATTTACAATAAAAATAAGAAATACAAAAATGGTTCAGTAATATTTTCGGCAGACGTTTAGTTTGTTTGTTTTTTCCCCTGGATTTGACTTTTGTTTAAACAACGTTTGATTCAATCCACCCAGAGCACATTGCATTTGTAAAATGCAGTTATTTTCCGGTATAAGTTAAACAAATAAACACATTT
This sequence comes from Acipenser oxyrinchus oxyrinchus, assembly GCA_030684275.1. NCBI lineage: Eukaryota > Metazoa > Chordata > Actinopteri > Acipenseriformes > Acipenseridae > Acipenser > Acipenser oxyrinchus. Next base: position 11,598,355 of record CM060273.1, on the reverse strand, counting down.
GTTGATACCATCCAATACATGCAGGTGCAATGGGTGAAGAGTCAAGAAAAATGGCACGATATTTATTAACTAGCTGAAAACAAACAAACAAAAATGATGCTCAGAGTTATCGTTGTGATATTTGTATAGCCACATGCCTTTAGCCTATCGCACTTAAAATATAAATTACTCTTACTCTTACGAAAATAATTTAAAAGTTATATTGACGTCATTTAATATCAGATCTCCAGCCATGCAAGACTCAAATTAACGGTCCGTTGATTTGGAAGTGTTGTATTTGATGACTGTTACAATGTTAGACAACCCAATTCGTTGCTCATCAAACGCAGTACATTGTATCCCCGCTTAGATGGGCGTTTCCTTGTCATTTGCATATAAAAATCCCACAACACCTTTCTGTACATTTTAAACAGTTAAACTGAGTTATATAGTTTATATGTTGTGAACGCCTTGCTTAACATTGCATTGCAGGTGGATATGTTTTCTACACAGACATAACTTCATCGAACTTTAGTTTTATCTAAACAAGTGTCCTGCTACCATGGGTGCAAAGCTGATGGAATTCAGTGTGGTGCTTCACGTGTGTTAAAATTATTTAGCTTTGCGCAGTGGCAGTATCGTAGCTCATGAGGTAAATCCGAGGCGCGATTATTGCTGGTTGAAAACTTGACCCAATACCCCGCTTGTAACGACTTGAAATATAGCCGGAACTTGCAATTTTTGACAGGCTCTGAGGAGACTGTATTTACTGGTTTGAAAAAAAAAGATATTTTGTCTGTATATCGTGTAATATTGGTTTGTATATCCTTTCATGTACTTTTTTCCCATTTTCGGATGTATTTAACAAGTGTGCAGGCTGGCATTGTCTTGTTTTTTATTATTTTTATTTTGTGGGGTGTAGGGTTGGTCAAAAGCAAAGTTATCTAAAATGAAAGACTGAAGCAAATACTTTGATATATATTTTCAATGTTAAATGTATCTGGTACTGCCACTTCTCCGCAGCTGCATTACCAATGCTGTGTATTTGCATGTGTAAAGCTTGTATTCAAAGTCATTTGCATATTCAAACCCCATCATACATTTCTGTACATTTTAAACAGTTCAATAAGTTATAGGCTATAGTTTATATCTTGTGAACGCCTTGCTCAACGTTGCACTGCAGACGGATATGTTGTCTAAACAGACGTAACCTTAATCTAGCTAAACAAGTGTTCTGCTACCATCGATGCAAAGCTAAAGGATATCAGTGTTCTGCTTCACGTGTGCGCATGATAGTCAGCTTTGCGCAGTGGCAGTATCGTAACCTATGAGGTAAAGCCGAGGTGCGATTATTGCTGGTTGAAAACTTGACCCAATAACTCGCTTGAAATAAAGTCGGAACTTGCCATTTTTGACAGGCTCTAAGGAGGCTGATTTTACTGGTTAAAGCAGATAGCATATTTTTAAAAGTTGGCGTAGCACACCGTACTGGTCAGGTACGTAGTTCAAATAATATCAAATGTATACTTCTAAGGTACAGAATATATTTTGGCATTAAGGTTTGTTTTTTAATTTAAATGTGTCTTACTACTCATAAAAAAAGAAAAAGCACTTGCAGGCTCTGTTACAAAATCAGAAAAGTCAGCTGAAAAATATAATTGGCTGAATTTAATCAACATTTTCAATAAACCCGTCCAATAAAAACACCCTCTCATGAGTAATAAATCCTAATCATGCTACTTGTGTTGCTTTATCGACATTAAATATTTGTAAATGTAGCAGATTGATTAGAGAAATCTCTGTCGATACGCGAAGCAGAAAGCCATGTGTTGTGCAACACTGTCTCGGCTCGGTGTGTTGTTGATGTCTGATTTTAGCAATTGGAGTCTCTTTTAGAAGCCTGCTTATAGCGTCATAGTAAGGAAACGAAACAGTTCTATATTTTACTATATTATATATAGCTATTTGAACTGCAGGTTATCATCTTATAACGTCTGGAGACTGTTCATGCAAACTGCAAAGCAATATTAAGTCCCTTGGATGATGATGTTAATGTTAACATTTGATTACCCATATTATTTCAAAGATTAAAACTCCCAGCAAAAACACAGCAACCTAAAATGACAATATTGACACTGTCAGAAATATGTTATTTTAAAAGGACAAGAATATAACATCAATATTAATAAGTGGATGGGTTCATACCTTTATTGACATGCATTTGGTTCACTGCTACTTAAGTTGCCTTACACTGCTGCTGACTGGTAAGACTGGTGCTGACACTGCTGGGATGGGTGCTGACACTGCTTGGACTGGTGCTGACACTGTGACTGGTGCTGACAATGCTGACACTGGTGCTGACACTGGTGTTGACACTGTGACACTGTGACACTGTGACACTGTGAGAAGTGCAGTGAGCAGGGTCCTGTGAATAGAGTTCACTGTGCTGTCCTGTGTGAGAGGTGCAGTCTTCAGTGTCCTATGAATAGAGCTCACTGTGCTGACCTGGTTGAGAGGTGCAGTGTGCAGGGTCCTGTGAATAGAGCTCACTCTGCTGACCTGCGTGAGAGGTGCAGTGAGCAGTGTCCTGTGAATAGAGCTCACTGTGCTGACCTGTGCTGCACAGATAATTATTATTATTATTATTATTATTATTATTATTATTATTATTATTATTAATTAGCCATTTAGAAGACTCTTTTATCCAAAGCGACTTACAGATCCTAAGGAGTAAACTATGCATTACAATTTCTGCTGCAGAGTCACTTACAATAGGACCTCGGTTTTACATGTCAACGGAAGGACGGATCACAGACCTATTGAAAAACACACATAGCATACAGTAGCATACAGTACATGCAATGTAATGTGTTTTTCAAATTTTCCAAATAATTTATGTTCTATGTATTATTATTATTATTATTATTATTATTATTATTATTATTATTATTATTATTATTGTCCAACACATGGTTTGTGTGTGTGTGTGTGTGTGTGTGTGTGTGTGTGTGTGTGTGTGTGTGTGTGTGTGTGTACGTGCCTTCGTGCGTGCGTGCGTGTGCTGTTTAGAAATTAAGATGTGGGAGAAATTCCATATCTTTAATTTGAAACGTCAATGGAGGATCCATTATTTACAATAAAAATAAGAAATACAAAAATGGTTCAGTAATATTTTCGGCAGACGTTTAGTTTGTTTGTTTTTTTCCCCTGGATTTGACTTTTGTTTAAACAACGTTTGATTCAATCCACTCAGAGCACATTGCATTTGTAAAATGCAGTTATTTTCCGGTATAAGTTAAACAAATAAACACATTTGTTGATACCATCCAATACATGCAGGTGCAATGGGTGAAGAGTCAAGAAAAATGGCACGATATTTATTAACTAGCTGAAAACAAACAAACAAAAATGATGCTCAGAGTTATCGTTGTGATATTTGTATAGCCACATGCCTTTAGCCTATCGCACTTAAAATATAAATTACTCTTACTCTTACGAAAATAATTTAAAAGTTATATTGACGTCATTTAATATCAGATCTCCAGCCATGCAAGACTCAAATTAACGGTCCGTTGATTTGGAAGTGTTGTATTTGATGACTGTTACAATGTTAGACAACCCAATTCGTTGCTCATCAAACGCAGTACATTGTATCCCCGCTTAGATGGGCGTTTCCTTGTCATTTGCATATAAAAATCCCACAACACCTTTCTGTACATTTTAAACAGTTAAACTGAGTTATATAGTTTATATGTTGTGAACGCCTTGCTTAACATTGCATTGCAGGTGGATATGTTTTCTACACAGACATAACTTCATCGAACTTTAGTTTTATCTAAACAAGTGTCCTGCTACCATGGGTGCAAAGCTGATGGAATTCAGTGTGGTGCTTCACGTGTGTTGAAATTAGTTAGCTTTGCGCAGTGGCAGTATCGTAGCTCATGAGGTAAATCCGAGGCGCGATTATTGCTGGTTGAAAACTTGACCCAATACCCCGCTTGTAACGACTTGAAATATAGCCGGAACTTGCAATTTTTGACAGGCTCTGAGGAGACTGTATTTACTGGTTAGAAAAAAAAGATATTTTATCTGTATAGCGTGTAATATTGGTTTGTATATCCTTTCATGTACTTTTTTCCCATTGTCGGATGTATTTCACAAGTGTGCAGGCTGGCATTGTCTTGTTTTATTATTTTTATTTTGTGGGGTGTAGGGTTGGTCAAAAGCAAAGTTATCTAAAATGAAAGACTGAAGCAAATACTTTGATATATATTTTCAATGTTAAATGTACTTGGTACTGCCACTTCTCCGCAGCTGCATTACCAATGCTGTGTATTTGCATGTGTAAAGCTTGTATTCAAAGTCATTTGCATATTCAAACCCCATCATACATTTCTGTACATTTTAAACAGTTCAATAAGTTATAGGCTATAGTTTATATCTTGTGAACGCCTTGCTCAACGTTGCACTGCAGACGGATATGTTGTCTAAACAGACGTAACCTTAATCTATCTAAACAAGTGTTCTGCTACCATCGATGCAAAGCTAAAGGATTTCAGTGTGGTGCTTCACGTGTGCG